>CM070552.1:41924582-42329582 GCA_036346405.1 Phyllostachys edulis | reverse complement strand
AATGTAATATCCACCGGCTAATCACTTTGCTAACCCCTAATTGGTTTACTGGAATGGCCTGTTGTCAGTTGCCGAGACAGAGGAAGCTTCAGAGGGAAATCCTACATGCATACACATGTCATACATCCACAGAGGTAGCAGGCAAAAGGGGCTCAAGAAGGGAGACAGGAGCCAGGGGGAATGGCTCGGGCCTAGCTTGCCGGCCGCGAGGGAGACATTGGTGGCGCCAGGTGACGAAATCTGTGGCGCCGACGCGGCTTGGCGGCGAGAGCCGGCGGTGGCGCGGCGAGTGCTCATGACGGCGGGCTATTCTAGGGCAGATGATGGTGGCGGCAGCCACGCGAGGTGGTGACGGCGTCTGGGGCGAGGTGGCCGACGAAGAAATGCCGGAGGAGCAGCGCCATGGACGGCCATGGCGATTCGTGGCGTCTCATGGTGGGGCGGAGGCCGAGTGAAGAGCCGGGACGGGCGGTGGTGGAGGAAGGAAGCGGGTGCGAGGAAGGGCTTAGTGGCTCAAAGGCGGTGGGCGGAGCGGCCGTGAGCGAGGCGAGGCGGCCGAGGCGACGGGCCAGCGGCGGAGGAGGCGTGTGCAACGGCAACCACAGGAAGAGGAGAGCTCGAGGAGCAGGACGAGCTTAGTGTAGACTAAGCCGGGCAAAGGCCCCCCAATGCTTTTTGAAATTTTTTTGAATACCATGTATCCATACTTAATATATATTTATACGTATACACGTATACTCTCGATGATGGCTACACTCACCTGTGTTCGTGTATAAATATATATCTATACACATACACATATACTCTCGATGAATCTATATACATAATTCACATGATGGCTACGCTATATATAAGGTTGTAGACACTAGCGGAGCTTAATTAGTGCAATTTAGATTGGATGAGGACCCCTATTGCACTTTGCTAAACTCTAAGAAAATTATGCTACTAATATGCGCTCTCTATCGTATTCAGTTTGCAATTCTCGAGGCTAGCCCCCCCTCTAATTTGTTTGAAGCTCCGTCACTGCAGGGGAGAGTGGAGATGGGAGATAGATTGGGGAGAGGAATGGCCAGCCGGGGTGGGAGACGAGCTCGAGCGGCTTTTGTAGATCGAGTGGCGGAGGGAGCGAGAAGACCGACGGCATGGTCGATGGGGTGGCACAGAGGACTGGCGCCGCGTGGACATAGCGCTGGTGCACATGCAGGAGCACGGCATTGCGCTGGCTTGGGGAGAAGATAAGCAGGAGGGCAAGGGAAGCCGCCCGGTGGGGCCCACCGGCAGTGAGGGGAAATGGTGCGGGCCGGAGCTGGGGGAAAGGCCATGGGCCTAGGCTGAGACGCGGAAAAAGTGGAAATGGGCCGAAAAGTTTTCGGCCCAAAAACATTTCCTGATTTTCTTTTGGGTTTAACATTTTTCTGAAATTGAAATAATTTGTTTAGGGTTTTGGAAAATAGCTAAAGGAGCCCAAAAATAATGGGAAAATTCACATAAATTCCCTGAAATATCCTGGATCTAATTAAAATACTTTCAACTCGAAATTCGTACTTAATTTTGCAAAGAAATTATTTTGGATTTAAAATAAATAGGAAAAGGCTTTCAAAAATCCAAAAAACTCAAGAAAAATATTTAAATTTTTATTTTTAACTTTAAATCCAATAAACTCAGAAACTCAATTAATTATAATGAAAATCATTAAAACTCTTTTAAAACTCATAAAATCCAATAAAATAATATTTTATTAATTTAAAATTGGTAACAGAATTTTGGGCTGTTACAGGGTAGTCCACGCCCATTTCCAACTCTAGGTTTGAATGGGCACGAGTAAACATGGGTAAGTGAGTATTACTCTCCCCGTACCCAAATCTAGACGGGTATTTTTTTCTTACTCATACCCTACCCAATAGTATGAGTATGGATTTGGACTTTAGACAAGGGTAATGGGTACCTAGTGGTAGCCCTACTGAGGACTAGGAGCTACCGATTGGTGCCAAATGAAGCTTATTTAGGTGCTATCCACCACATACACTGTTGCTGTAGCTTCTTTTGAAAAGGGTGCTTTTGCCGCTGTGGGTGAGGATTGAACCATGTTACCCTTACTCGTGTACCTTCACACTAGTGGTGGAGCTAGGATTTTATTGATGGAGGTGCAAACTTTTTTTTTCGATTACAAGAAAGACACATATGCACACACCCCACCACATACATGCGTGAGTGCGCCTCATATCACATGTCTAGAAATACGGAGGTCAGGAATAAATCCGCGACCTTACAAAATATCTACCGAAAGCGCACTTGTGTGTGCGTAAAGGTGCGAACTTAAATGACATATTTCAACACAAGTTTAAATGACATAGTAAAGATTCAAGTGGAACAAATTACATGTTTCTAATACAACCGACATCACAAAATATTGCTTGTGTTGGTGGGTTGTGACTATTGATTGCTGAGAATAACACAATGTAATTCATTGAGTTTATGTATTATACTAGGTATATATACTATATAAAGAGTTTACATGCAAAAATGTTGGGGGTGCAACTACACCCCCATGCACTAATGTGGCTCCGCCACTACTTCAAACTCCATCGGTCCAAATCCATTGTGCTCGTATTTTTCCCTTTTCCTTTTTTTTCTTTTTCTTCCTTTTTTCAAAGGTGTGAGTTGATTAATTATCATAATCATCTTTAAAGGTTAGCAGCCGTGGGATCACATTATCAAATCTTGGAAAATTCGCAATAAACCCACATAACTTGTAGTTAGTAGGACCCAAGCAGTGGCGAAGCCATGATGAAAATAGAGGTGGTGCTTAGTGGGCGATGATCCAATTGCTGTTGAGGAGGGTGAGCGTCTCAGTGGGCGCTAGTGTGGGGTTGCACGCCTCGAGTTGCGTGATGATCTCCACCACCTCTACCCGCATCTCGCTGGATACCTGCCTAGTTGCCTATAGCCACCACCACCGCACACCCACTGCGGCTCTGCACCTCCGTCCCGCCACCTACGGCCCACGCTTCTTGGCTCCCCCTAGTCGCCGTTGGTCGCCACCGCACCGGGGTGGGTTGCTGCACATGACAGGATTGTAGTAGTGCAGGAAGAGCTATCGGCTGCGGTGAACCAATGTAACATCCCAATTTTCTGAGCATTAAAAATCTTTTGAATAGTTAGTAGGGAGAAAATTCACCATTTGGATTTATTTGAATTTATTTCAAAAGCTTAAACATGGACTTTGGATATCAAAATAATTTAATATGATTAAAGTCAACATCAACAATGGTCAAAACTATTTTATTTTGGTTCTATGTGCTTGGTTATATTTTCTAGATTTTTTTAGAATTTTTCCAAGTTCATTTGCTATTTTCTTTTGCCTTTTAAAATTTTTGCTATTTTTTAAATAGAAAATCTATTAAAATCTTAGAAACAATGATTGGGCCGAAACCCAATCGTCTCGGCCCATTTCCTCCCGCATTCGGCCCACTCCCGCTGCAGCCCATTTCCTTCTCTCCTCTCCCGCGCGCGCTGTCGTGGCCCCACCGGTCAGCTGCCTTCGCGTCTTTGGTCACACAGCCTCGCCCAAGCCGCTTCGCTGATTTGTGGAGCCCAGTTGCCACCTCATCGTCGTCTTCGCGCAGGATTCTCACGTCCGTGTCCGAGCTGGGTTGCGCCGCCGTGCCACTCGCGAACTCCCCTCTCCTGTGGCAATTTAAAGCCCACAGCCGCGTCAAAATCTTCGCATCTCTTCGCTCCGCTGAAACCCTAACTCGCCCGTGGAGATCGCACTACTGTTTTGTTGAATCGAGCCCTAGAAGCTTTGCACCGCCGCGAACTTCGACAAGGTCTTTCCCCGCCGTTGGTGCACTTGGAGCCTCTTTGTCGACGTCTTTGGAATCGCAGGACTGAGGTCTACCTCGTGGTGTTCTTCGTTTCGCTGGAATGTCACCGGAGGACTGATTCTGTCGAGCCTGAGGACCTTCCGCCGCTTCAACCTTGTCGCCAGTCGTCTCAGTTGCCCTTGAGCACCCGTGAGCACCTCCACATGTTCGCCGTCACCTTATCTACCTCCCTGTACCATCCGCCGCCGTTCGCCGGATGCCATTGGAGCCCGAGCACCGCCCGCCTCGCCGTCGACCACGTCAACGCTAGTGTCAGCATTTGTGCGTGCGTGGCAGCCATGTGTCGCCAAATCAGTCGCCACATCAGCGCCCACGTGGCAGTCCAGATCCAAACCCCAAGCCCGGTTCGATGGACTTGGTTTACCGTGAACCATCTCACTAACATGTGGGTCCCATATGTCAGAATTTATTTTTAATTCTTTTATTTCGGAAAATCCATTGCTCACGTTGCACAATAATCCGATTTTTCTATTAAGAAATAATTCAGAAATTCGGAATATTCCAAAATTAGGGTTTTCTTTTAGATTCAAACTTCCAAAGCCCATATTTTTTGCATTCAAACTCCGATTGAGCCCATTCAAATTTCTAAATTCAATATCTATTTAGCTGATATTTTTATTTAATTTTTGGAGTTCATTTTGCCTCTTTTATTTATTTGTTTTGTTTATTTGTTTTGTTTGCAAATAGATGTCGATACTTTGGGAAACTTTGAAGAAGAAGGAGCACCTCAAGAGCAAGATCAGTACTTAGACCTATTTCAAGGCAAGTTATACATTTGATCATGTTGAATCCTAGTTTTCTAAAATTACTTTGATTCAAATAACTGCATTTACTTTAAGTATTTATTTAAATGCTTTTGGGTATAGTTATTATCCAATTTGTTATATCCACCTTGTCTATTGTTATGTCATAATATTTTGTCACACTAGATTGGTTCATTATTTAGTTAGTATTATCATAGCACCAACGTGGGTTGGTTAGATATGATTAGTTTGCTTAGCCATGCCACGAGTCATCATTTCATGTAAGTTGCAAGTATAAACTTGACTAAGTGATTATGGAACTATGTGATAAAACTGTGTGTACTATGTGCTATTACTCGTTGATGGCATGTGTTGCACTTAACCAACTGGGTGGGAAAAGATTTAGACGGAGGCAAGTGGTACTGTGTGCTTTGGTGGAGTTGTGTGCACGGAATTAATACACTGTGTGCGTAGGGTTTGTAGTTATAAATTGGAAGCTTGCCTTGGTCAATTAAGGACTTAACTTTGTGCGCCATTGAATTGAGCTTTACTGTACGACCACATGCCTGGTATGGGACGAGTCTAACTTAGTAGGTCATGAATTCTTGACATTGATTACTCAGGTAGTAGGTTAGGCTGTGTTGCATGGGCGGAGGTGTGCTACCAAGTAGTCACATCGCGGGACGGTTCGCCGCTTTCCTGTCCAACGGTGTGTGTCATGCCAAAGCACTATGTTAGGATTGGTATGACGACAAAGCACACTAGGAGTATCAATGCTTGAGATGAACTTTCTAAAACGTTTTGTTATGATTAGTGCTAACTACACTAGTTGTATCGTGTGGGTAAAGTGTACAACCTCTGCAGAGTGTTAACTAATCTATTCGAATAGCCGCGTCCACGGTCATAGACATGCTCGGGGATTTCACACGAGGGGTAGTGTTCATAAAACTCTTAGGAAGGGAGCTGTGTGATCTAAGTCATATAGCTATGTGATTAATTTGTTTAGGCTATGTGTATTTGTGAAATCAAACTGTTAAATATTAATTTTGTTTATTTGTTTTACTTTATGCTTTCAATCTATTATTCGTATTCAAATTGCAAATGTTGCATTTCAACAAAAGAACCCCAGAAGCTATTCCTTTGGAATAAGCCATCATGTATAATTGCATTCTATGGTATGACTTGCGAGTACGGTTGCGTACTCATGCTTGCTAAATCAAATCAACAGAAGATGAGAAGTCTTCGCCTACTTTCGAGGAGGAGTTCTACGAAGGTGCCTAATCGTTAGGGTCTTGATCCCAGTCGGTTGCCTGTGGCGAATTGATGGGATTCCGCTGAAGTCATCAGTTCCGCTGCTATTTAATTCTCTATCAGCCTTACGTGGCTTAATAAGTGTAAACTTGACCATAAAGTCAAAACCATTATTTGTTTATCAAATTACTCATTTATGTTATTAATTGTCTTGTGTGGATTGATATTTGTCGGTGTTTTAGGACCGAACTTACGTAAAGATTGTTTGATTCGGGGGTTCCTCTAGGCTCAAAATCATACAGAGATGGAGACACGGGGATTTTTATACAACTTCGGGCCTTCTCCTGGGAGAATAACAACCCTACTCCTATGTGTATGTATTGAGTATGTTGAATTACAAGATGGAGCCAAAGACTAGAGTGTTATGCTTCTGATCATCTCTGGATCGCCCCGATTATCCTGATGATTCTACCTTTTATATAGTCCTCAAGGTGTACCGTTGCACCTCCAGTGTAAAGACTGCCTTAATGTCCTAGATTATTGAGTCGTTACTGAAGGTTATTATGGGAGTAATAATGTTCCCATGCTGCCAGGCAGTTATCACCATAACAAAGGAGTTAAAATCGTGCCATTATTCCAGAGAATAACCGTGTAATTTACTGCCCATATTTTGAATATGGTGCGAAAGATTCCCTGATTGACTAGGCCCACATGTCTGTAAGCCCTGTCGATTAGGGACTAGTCGTAGAAGAGCTTACAACTAGATGGTGGTTGTAGAAGATCTTACGACCACAGACTGATTGTAGAAGAACTTACGATCATGGGATAGTCGTACAAAGACTTACGACTATAGGGTAGTCGTAAGAGGACTTACGACTACTAGGTGGTCATAGAAGAACTTACGACCTCCAGCTTCTCCTTTATGGCTATTAAGGGGTATACTCAAGAGTTACATAACGCCATTATTATCCATAATATGAATTATAGATATATAATAAAATGAGGATTGTTATATCCTCGTCATCTAGCCCCCCAGCTTAAGTGAAAATAACTTACTTGGAGAAGGAGCAGTAGATGGTCTTACGATCAATTGATGGTCGTAGAAAGATAGTCAAAGGAAAGACTCTTCGACTAGTGTTTCATTTGACCAGAATTTTACTTGATCAAGAAAGCTGTGGAGTAATCTTGCAACTTATAAGGTGATCGTAAGGAAATCTTTAGAGCACCGAGTGGTCGCAGTATCATGGTTGGAAGTAAAAACTTTCCAATTGCTGTTGTATTTGATCAGAAAACAGACTTGATCAAGAAGGTAATTTCGCTTGAGGTGTAAAGACTGACCTGATTTCCTCGAGCAGACAAATTTAAGAATCCCAATCGACTCCGTTATTTCTATCTGTTGGAGCAGTTCCCGAAGCGGTGGCAACCGTTGGGTAGCCATGTCTTTTTAACTTCAGGCGTGCGGTTATAAATATTCACCGCAGGTGAGAATAAGGTCTTTTACCTTCCCCCAAATTGCTCTCGCTGTTCAAGCTTTCGAGTTCTCTGCCGTCGACCAAATCGAGCCTTGTTCCCCAATCTTTCCAAATCCAAACCTTCGGCTTTCGGGAGAAATGGCCGGAGCCACTTCCCAGTGGGTCGAATCGGAGATGGATGCGGCCAAAATCAGAGCTTTGGTTCACTCCGAGAAGATCCCGAAGGAGGAATTTGTGAAGTGGATTGAGGCCGTTGGGCAGCATTGGCCGTCGGGGGAGATTGGGCAAATCCCCGTTTTCTAGGCATTTTGTGAGTATAGTCTTCGATTGCCCGCTCATCCTTTCCTCACATTGGTACTCGAATACTTCCAGGTAGAGTTGGTGAATCTTGTTCCCAATTCTATCACAATGTTGGGGGTGTTCGTGTACTTGTGTGAGGCCTACCTAGGGATTCCAGCTGATTTGGAGTTGTTCCAAGACTACTACTAATGACTCGACTAGTTGGAATTGCTCAGAATCGCATCTCAAGCTCCACGACGGGAAGTCGAATGAGTATATTCAGATGTTTACCCGGTCGTCGTAGTCGGGGTGGAAGAAGAGGTGGTTCTATTTGGAGATAACCAACGAGGACAGCCTCCCCTTCGCTGGGAAACCGGCCGAGAAGGTTTCTTCCTGGAATGCGATTCCCAAGGATCTCGGTCGGATCACCCCCCTTCATTCGAGCTATTGCAGACTTGAAGAAAGAGGGGCTCACTGGATGGCACGTGGTGAAGGATTTCATCATGCGCTGCATCAGCCCTCTAAAGAAGAGGGCTTATCCAATGTGGAGGTACTCTAGGTTGAAATACCCGACCAGGGACTATGAGGAGGGTAAGTAAACTTCAAACTTAGCTTTCTTTCTGTTATTTTCAAAATTGGTTTATTGAAGGTTCTCTTATCCCTATAGACCTCTCACAAGAGGAGATTAATGTTCGGGTCAAACTCATCTGTGAGTAGCCCCTAGCCCATGTGGTGGTGCCTCCAATCTTGGCTGACCTGTCCTAGAGGACAAGGTGGAGCGCCTAAAGGTAATCGAGAGTTGATTTCATCTTTAGGATTTTGTAGTCATAGAAGAACTTATGACTGGGTACTGATCATAGGAAGGCTCACGATCAGGTTCTGGTCGTAGAAAAACTTATGACCAAAGGGTTGTCGTAGAAAAGCTTACAACATGATGATGGTCGTAGAAGAACTTACGACTACTTTATAATATCTCTCTTTCTGATTTCTGTAGAAAGTAGGCATGGAGAATCGTTAGGACGACGAAGAGGTCGAACTGATGGTCGTCGATGCAGCTGCAGTAGAGCAGCTTGTTTCTTCCCCCGCCAAGAGACGTCGGCTCGTTAAAGCCGCCGACAAGGAAGGCTCAAGCTCGAGTCCTGCTGTTGAGCAAGCAGATACTCCTCAGACCAGGAGGAGGAAACTCACGCAGACTGTTGATAAGGACGGCGCAAGCTCGAGCTCCGCTATTTCGTCTGCATCTTTGGCTAATCTTGCGGCTAAAATAATTGCTGCAGAGGAAACAATTGCGGCAGGAATAGCTGAAGTATTCAAACCCAAAACCCCCAAGACCAAGGTACCCTTCTATTATGACAATAAAATATTCGCAGTTTCTGCTTCTCGCGGCTTTATCAAGCAACTAGAAAAGGAGAACTGGAAGGGTTTCATGTTTTTTGTGAAGGAAACTACTACGCCAGCAGTAACTGTGGTTGAGGGTAACGATGTCCTTGAGGCGGTCGAGACAGGTCTCAACCGCCCGGAGAGCCAAGAGTCTCAAGGAGCGATGGTGCTCGATCAAGACACACGACCAGAGGTGGTCGTGGCTGTTCCTCAATTTGAGTCTCGACCAGACGTGGTTGAGAAAAAGTCAAAGAAACCTTCCTTAGGGAGGGTCTTTTCCAAACTCAAGATCAAGTCTAGCACTAGGAGGTACATAAAAGAGACAAAAGTGTAAGAACAGCATTGACCTTTTACTTTTTACTACCTAATTGTGCTTTCCTTTTTACGATCTTAGCTTGGCACTTGTCACCCTCGAGGACGTTCCTGTCAAGGAACCCACTGTTATTTCCCAGCGAAGGAACAAAGAAGGAGGTGGTCAAGGGTCATCCACCGTCCGAATGGTGGAGGGTACCGTTAGTGCTGGAGTGGCTACGACCACCGGGGCAGTCGTAGGGCCAGAAGTGGCTAGACCACAGGAGTGGTCGTAGAGATTGAGGCAAAGACAATGCCTAATACAGCGGAGGCATCAGGCCATCGCCCCGGGAAGGAAGTCGTTGCAGAATTTCCCCCAGGTCCTCAAAAAGCTGGAGTTACTAAATCAAAGGAGGAGGAATATGCTAACTTCGCCTCTGAGTTCGTCGGGCCATCTTCCAATGTGGGATCTTCTGCTCTCAGACCTCGTGCTCGTGTCCCTCACCCCAAAAATATTCCTGATGGAGGGGTTGTTTTTGATAACGCGCGTCTTGAAGAGGTGTGGTGGAACCGAGTGCGGGAGATTGATGAACTAAGGAATCCCACGAGGGGAGTATCTTCGTTTGTACGAAGGGCAATGAATGTAAGTATCTGTTGTTCGGTATTTGCACTCATATCATTTCTCGCTTCTAACTGTCTTTCTCTATACAGAGAGCGTTGGAGCAAATTGTTACTGTTGTTGAATACAACAGGCAACTTGTCCAATTGCAATAGAAAAAAGCGGAACTCTGCTAGCAGGCAGAGAAGTGGCAAGTAACTGCTTTTTGTAGTCTTTTATGTTTCGACCAATCACACAGTACTTGCGGGGCTTATCGTAGAAGATCTTATGACTAGGTATTGGTCGTAGAAGAGCTTATGACCAGGGTTTTGTCGTAGAATGACTTACAACTAGATCTTGGTCGTAGAAGAACTTACGACCGCTTGTTTGGTGCTAACTTCCATTCTTTCCCTTTGTAGGTTTAACAGTGACGAGAAGACCTTAGCTGCTTCTCTCGACTATGAGAAAGCCGAGGTGAAAAAGCTAAAGGAGGAGATTGAAGACCTCCAAAAGAAGCTTCAGGAGGCAAACTCCGCAAACCAAAAGTTGCAGAGACGACTAAGCGGTAAGTGCTGAACTTAAGACCGCCTTCAACCTTCTTTTCTTTTTCTAAATCTTATTTTTTCAGAGAAAGACCAAGAGGTCTAGACGTGGGAGCAGCGCTACCTCAAGGACACTGCCGCTCACGCTAATGAAGTCAAGAAGTTAGATTCTCAACTAGTTGGTAAGCAAATCTTTACCTGCGATTAGTTGTGTTTTCCTCTCGAGGTCATTTTATATTACTGGTCTCATTCTTTTCAGAACAAGTAGTACAAATAAAACGACTCCATGAGGCTTCGACTCGCAATCAGGAGGAAATGAAAGCTTTGAAGATCAATCTTCAAGACAACGTTTCACTTCTGAACAATATACTCGGTGGGCTTCATGCTGAGGGGATTACTCCTCGAGATGACACACTGTCTGCCCACTTAAGTGCCATTGGCGAACGAGTCAGAACTTTGCAAGAGTTGGTGACTACCCTGAAGGCTAACCAATTCGATTTGATAAAGGATGCGACTGAAGAGGGAATAAGATTTGTCATGGCAAAACTTAAAGCCCGTGATCCCAACCTTAATATGCAACCTGTCATAGACGACTTCGTTTGCCCTGAAGCAGAGGCGGAGCAGTTAATGATAACACTGCAGCCGATCGCTGAGGCAGCCACAGAGGGTATGCAGATATGATCTCCTTCACCAGAGCAGTCTATACCAGAGTCCTGAGTCCTATAAAGACAAATTTTTGTTGATGTTGATATATATATATCCCTTCCTTTTTCCTGAAAATCAACTTGTCGAGTAGTTAGTAACACATAAGATAATGAATTGAAAAAAAGAGTAGGACTAAGAATTGAAGTCAAGTTAATAACTTTATTCTAGCCCCCGACTATTTGCTTGGTTTATTTAGATAAACCGAGTAAATAGTGTTTAGATAGGTTTTCTAAAAGAGAGAGGTTTAGCTAACTTGTAGTTTTTCAATCACAATTATCATGCACTAGTTGAAAGAGTAGGAACGAGTCGACACTAGGAAGTTCCTTCTAGTGGGCAGGACCACGTGCAGAGAGGAAAAGCTTTGACTAGGTGATGTTACCATCTCCGACCAGAATAATCAAATCAAGAACGATCAACTTGAGTTAGATAAACGTCTGGAGTTCCTTTAAAACATTTGTTCTACTTATTTCAATGCACTCAATAGGTTTGCTCTGGTAGCAAGAGTTAGAAACAAGACGACGCTAGGAAGTTCCTTCTAGTGGGTAGGACTACGTGCAAAGAGGAAAGTCTTCGACTAAGTGTTACAACTTCCTCCGACCAGTTAAAACAAACCGAGTTTACCGAAAGTAGTCGAGCAAATTTAAAAAGTATACTCGGCTTAATTTATTTTTCAAAAAGATGAATGTAGAAATAAACTAAGGTACTAAGAGTTAGCTTGACACTATTTCTAGTGGGCGGGACCACGTGCAAAGAGGAAAGGCTTCGACTAGGTGATGTTACCATCCTTTCACCAAAGGTAAAGATGAACTGGCATCGTCGAGGATGTCTTACGACCAAAGGTATTGTCGTGGAAAAGCTCACAAATAGGAACTGGTCGAAGACAGACCTTCAACTAGGGTATGGTGGAAAGAATTGTCAAAGCACTACTTAAAGTAAAACAGTAAAGATAGAAAGAACCTGATACTTTATTGAATGGTTGGTCATTTACACGTAGAATTTGCATAACTGGTCGATATTCCAAGAATTAGAGAGAACTCCGGTCAGTTTTCCATTGCCAACGATCTAACTTGGACGCATAACTTCGACCACTGTGTAAGGACCTTCCCACTTGGGGGAAAGTTTGTTTCGATTAGACTGAGATTGAATTTTCCTCAATACCAAGTCACCTACAGCAAGGCTGCGAGGTTGGGCCTTACGATCGTAGTATTTGCTCGTGGCTTGCCGGGTAGGTCACGAACGGATTAAGGCTTGATTTCTCTTTTCTTCGAAAGGTGTTAATGTCATCCGCCGTTGTTCTTGGCCGAGTCATTGAAACTTTCGACCCTTGTTGACTGATCTTTAGTTTTGGCGAAGCATAGCTTCGCACCAAAAACTAGGAAAAAGGAGTTTCACTGTCGCCCGACTAGCGGTCGATTTAACCGCCCATAATATCGAGGGTAATTTTGTACCCAAGCCTCCGAGCGCTTAATGTCGGGTCAAGACTCGAGTTTTGATTCCCTGCATTATTTGGCCATTTGCTCGTTACTTTGGGGATGGGCGACAGAGACGTAGCAGAGCTTGGTACCCAACTCGTCGCAAAATTCCTGAAATTTTACGCTCAAAAATTGTTTACCATTATTTATAATTATTCGACTTGGGACTCTAAATCGAGTAATCACGCTTCTCATCATGAACCGCTTTATGCTTCGTTGTTATCCCATCATGTGTTCGCCGATCCATTTTGTGAATGTATCAATAGCCACAAAAAGGAACTCAAAGCCCCCTAGAGCCTGTGAGAACGGTCCTAGGATATCGAGATCCCAAGTCGCAAAAGGCAAAAATAGAGGAATTGTTTGTAATGCCTAAGCCGGTTAGTGTATTTGCCTGTTATGAAACTGGTATTGTACATATTTCTTAACCAACTCTATGGCATCTAGAGGGCTGTTGGCCAGTAAAATCCTTGTCGAAAGGCTTTTCCGACCAACGTTCTGTAGGAAGCATGAGTTCCACAGATGCCCCCGTGAATGTCGTGAAGGAGGCTTAGTCCTTCTCTCTGCGGTATGCATCGCATGAGTACCCCTTGAGTGCCTCGTTTATAGAGGACTCCTTTGACCAAAGTTTTCCTTTTGGCCTTTCGGGATAAACGATCTGCTTCGAGATCGTTATCGGGTACGGAACCCGTCCGAAGATACTTGTAGATGGGATCCATCCAAGTATCCTCATATTCTAGAGAGGTTGTCTCAATAGGAGTTATCTCTGGTGTGTCCACTAGAGATGGCTTCTAGAGTTGCTCCAAGAAGACTATCTTTGGTACTTGTGATCAGGAAGAAGCTATCCGAGCAAGCTAACCTGTGAGGAAATTACCCTTTCGAGGGATGAATTGTACCTCGAAACCGAAAAAATGCTTTTCAAACTTTCGAACCTCCGATAAGTACCGAGACATGGTCGGGTTAGAGCACTGGTACTCTTTTTCGACCTAATTTACGACTAGTTGAGAGTCTCCTCTCACGAGTAGTCGTTGAATCACGAGTGCTTTCGCAGCTCCTATGTCGGCTATTAAACCTTCGTATTCTGCCACGTTGTTAGTGCCCTAAAAGTTTAACTATATGGCATATTTTAAGGTCTTTCCGTTAAGAGATTCCAGGACCACCCCAGCCCTCGAGCCACTTAAAGTAAGTGACCCGTCAAAGTACATCGTCCACTGGTCGTGGGTATCAGATCGGGATCCCGAATGTGTTCAGATTTGTCCATTCGGCGACAAAGTCTGCTAAGATCTGGGATTTATTGGCCGTTTGGGACACGAAATGGAGGTCGAACTCCCTAAGTTCTACTGACCATTTAGACATGCGTCCCGCTGCTTCCCTATTCTGGAGGATCACTCCCAAGGGAAACTCAGACGGCACAATTTTCTTGTGCGCCTGAAAATAATGCCGCAGTTTCCTCAAAGACATGAGGAGAGCATAGAGAAGCTTTTGGACCTAAGGGTAACGCTCCTTAGGTCCGTGCAAAACTTCACTTACATAGTACACTGGTCGTTGAACGTTTTCACGTTCTACGATTAGTACCGCGCTCACTGCCTGTGGCGTGGCAGCAAGATAAATTAAGAACGTCTCCTCCTGTTTCGGGGAAACCAGAACAAGAGCGCTCGTAAGATATCTCTTAACATCCTCGAAGGCAGCGTTTGCCTCGTCCAACTACTCGAAACTCTCGTGCTTCCTTAACTCGAAACTCTCGTGCTTCCTTAGAAGTTTGAAGAAAGGTAGTCCTTTTTATCCCAAACGTGCTATGAAACGACTTAAAGCCGCCATACACCCTGTGAACTTTTGGACTTCTTTCTTCGTGGTTGGAGGGCGCATTTGAACAATGGCTTTTATCTTTTCGGGATTTGCTTCGATCCCTCGTACAGAGACTAGGAATCCAAGCAATTTTCCCAAAGAGACTCCAAACACACACTTCTCAGGATTGAGTTTCAAGCGGTGTTTTCTGGGGTTGTCGAATGTCTCCTACAAGTCTGAAATATGATTAAGCCATTTGATACTTTTTACGACTAGATCATCAACATAGGCTTCCAAATTTCGGCCTAGCTGAGGTGAAAAAGTCGATTGCATCAAACGTTGAAAAGAAGTGTCAGCATTTTTTAGACCAAATAGCATTTTGACATAGCAAAATATACCAAATAGAGTAATAAATGTGGTCTTCTCTTCATCTTCTAGACACATATTATCTGATGGTAGCCAGAATATGCATCTAGAAAACTTAATGTTTCGCAACCAGCAGTAGAGTCAACCAACTGATCGATACGAGGAAAAGGGAAATCATCTTTTGGACAAGCTTTATTAAGATCAGTGAAGTCTACGCAAATTCGTCATTTGCCGTTAGACTTCCTAACCATTACAGGGTTGGCCAACCACTCTGGATGGTCGACTTCTCTTATAAAGCCTGATTTAAGTAGCTTGTCCAATTCTGACCTTGTAGCATCTCGTCGATCAGGGGTAAATCTCCGTAATTTTTGTTTTACGGGTACTTTGTCAGGCCGTAGAACTAGCCTGTGCTCGATCACTTCCCTGGGGACTCCGGGCATGTCGGATGCTTGCCACGTGAAGACATCTACTTTTGCTCGTAGAAAAGTGATGAGGGCGTCTTCCTACTTGGGGTCGGAAGTATCCTCGATGCGAACAGTCTTCGAGGGCTCCTCCTGATCCAGGGGAACCTCTTTGACTTGGTCGTTCAACTTGGGCACAGCTTTAGGCTTCGAGTGCTTGGTCGAAGGCTGCCCTTTTTCTTCCCGAGCTGGTATCTGACCCACCATCTCGAGGGATCGACGGTCACACGTATGCGTCATCTTCTTATCACAATGAATTGTGATTACTCCTTTGGGACCTGGCATCTTAAGACATTGATACCCATAATGAGTTGCCATTAAGAATTTTGCCAAAGCTGGTCGTCCGAGTATAGCGTTATATGTTGTATCGAAATCGACCACATCAAAGGAGATCTTCTCTGTCCTGAAATTGCTTGGTGAACCAAATGTTAAATTAAGAGAAACTTGACCAATGGGTTTAGCCGAAGACCCCGGTATAATACCATGAAATGAATATCTTACCGGTCTTACCTTGATCCTCGGGATTTGCATTTCGTCTAGGGTGTTCATAAATAAAATGTTCAACGAACTACCACCATCAATCAATACTCAATTTACTCGACAGTTGTTGATGGTGGGTTCGACCACGATCGAAAATCGACCTGGTCGAGTCAATGGGATCGGGCAGTCAACCTTCTCGAAGGAGATGGTGACTTTCGACTACTTCGGCAACTTATTGACAAGAGGAGGGTCAATGGAGTTTACCTCGCGTTCGACTGCCTTAAACTGTCGTTTTGACTCATATGCCAATGATCCTCCAAAGATGTGCTCGATAGTGTGCTCGGGATCTTGAAACGGCATTTCCTCGTTGTCGTTCGACTGTGTACGACCACTAGCTTGCCCTACCTCCTCGAGAGTAGGAAGTGGTCATTTGCCGTTGTAGTAGTCCTCGAGATTTCGTTGGAAAACTCAGCAATTGCGAAGGTCATGTCCTTCCTTTTTATGGAAAGGACACCACCTAAGCTTATCGGTCTTCCGTTTGGGGCGCTTACCTTTGCCTCAATCGGGGTGTTGTTTGGCAGTTCATGGCTCTTTATCGCTTACGGCCAGGATCTCCTTAGAAGCATTGGCTTGAGGCTTTTGGCCCTTTGGCTTGTTCTTGGATTTCTTGGCTTTCTTATTCTTCTTCTTGCCACCTTCGCCAGCCTCCTGAGGGTGCTGGTCATCTCGATCGATGATTTTGTTCCACTCGACTACTTCATCAGCAGTAGCGTACCGATCAGCCATCTCGAAGAGTTCGGCGACAGTAGCAGGAGGGTTCAAAGCGATGTCCTCCGTGATCTTTCTACTGCGGACTATCTGCTTAAAGGCTCTGATAACAGATGAGTCAGAAACCTCATGAATCGAATTGCAAATCTGACTGAAACGCCTGATGAATTGGCGTAGTGTTTCGTGGTCGTTTTGTCGCATCCTGTGTAGGTCGTCCTCCTTTCCGGGGCGGTGGTAGGTGCCCTGGAAATTGGCTAGCAATAGATCGGAGAGATGTTGCCACGAGTAGATCGACTCGACTGGTTGGTTTAACAACCACGATCGAGCAGACCCTTCGAGCACAGTCGGAAGGTAATTCGCCATGACGTGCTCTCCTCGCCGCTTTCGGACAATGGCCAGAGAATCAAGAAATTCGATAGGATTTTAAGACCCATCAAATTTCTCCATGTTCCCTAGTCTAAACCGCGGCGGCCAGTGAACTACTCGGAGGTCAGGCGAGAATGCCCGACATCCGGTAATTACGTCGTAACGCCTCCTTTGTAGAAAAGAAGGGTTGACGTCACCAGGTGGTCGGACTCGACGATACCCAGCAACAGGTGAATCTGACTTATGGTAAGTTTCGATCCTGCGAGTGTAATACTCCTCGTACTCTGTCCGCTGTTGCAGACCTCTCGGTCGGAGTGGTGAATGATCACCTCTCCTAGGAGCTTTATGATCGTTAGGCGTTCGAGGAACTTTTTTCCGGTTTGGGGAACGATGCAACTTGCGGTGACCCCCCATGCGGTGAGTTATTCAAATAACTGGAAGCTGACGAAGTCATACTGCTACGACTTCCAGCATGATGTTAGCGGGGTCGTTCGAGCTTGCTCATCGTGCTCCACAGCCTTCGTGCGATCTCTTCAGCGAAGAGGTCATAGCCAGGTGCTCGGGCAAGTTCTCGAGATGGGTTCTCGAGTAGATCGTTGCTATGCTGAAGTTCCTAAGCTTCTTCTGACTGGTATTGGGTGCGTCCAGGTAATTTTCTCTGAACTGCAACTCGTTTCCGTCGGATTGTTTCAGAATCATCCATACCTGATCCTTGAGTTTGCCTTAGTGAAGTGCGATGATCTCGAGAATTTCCCACACGCTCATCAAAGTATTGACTCTATTCATTGCCGGAGGTGTCCTTGTCATTGCTACGAGCGGTCGTAGGGTGTGATCTTCGGGGAGCGTCCTCAGCCCTGTCTCTAGGAGAGTTATTGCTACCTGAGGGCAGAACGAAGACCTCCCGTTGATGATCTCCACTTGCGCTAGAGGCCTCCACGCTTGAGAAGTCGTCGAATGACACCATCTGGCGACTTGGAGCAAATCCCTCCAGGAAGGGGAATTCCGGGTTATAACCATCTCCATTCGCAAGTGAGCTCTACGTTGGGATGGTCGAACTCGCAGGAAGAGCATGTTCGAATGCATCCTTAGCTAGGCTAACCGAAGGGAGAGAACCACTAAGTGCTGATAAAGATCCAGAATTATGACTTCCAAGAGTTGTCGCGCCAGGTCAGACTATCTCAAGTGGACTTAAACATTTGGAGAGGGAACTCTCGCTATGCCCTGAGTTTGCCTTGAGACAGCCCTCGTTGTGGTCGGATTGACCCTTGCCCTCTGAGGAAGTTGGTTTCCCATCTAGACGCATTGTTGTGAGGGATAAGGATCCCTCCTGAACTTCGTCGGTGGTAAAGTCTCTTGGAGAAAGATCTCCGGGGGCGACATCACCATCGGATGATGCATCACTCCGCTCGTAGTCGAAACCGGTATCCATGTCGATATCTGCGTAATCGGCCAAGTCGAACCAGTTCTCCTCGTTCCACTCTCCTACCATGAGAGCATGAGAATTGGAAAGACAAAGGAAAGCTGATAACTCGAAGATCCCCACGGTCGGCACCAACTGTCGGTGTTTTAGGACCGAACTTACGTAAAGATTGTTTGATTCGGGGGTTCCTCTATGCTCAAAATCACACAGAGATGGAGACACGTGGATTTTTATACAGGTTCGGGCCTTCTCCTGGGAGAATAACAACCCTACTCCTGTGTGTATGTATTGAGTATATTGAATTACAAGATGGAGCCAAAGATTAGAGTGTTGTGTTTCTGATCATCTCTGGATCGCCCCGATTGTCCTGATGATTCTGTCTTTTATACAGTTCTCTAGGTGTACCGTTGCGCCTCCAATGTAAAAACCGCCTTAATGTCCCAGATTATTGAGCCGTTACTGGAGGTTATTATGGGAGTAGTAACGTTCCCATGCTGCCAGGCAGTTATCACCATAACAAAGGAGTTAAAATCGTGCCATTATTCCAGAGAATAACCGCGTAATTTACTGTCCATATTTTGAATATGGTGCGGAAGATTTCCTGATCGACTAGACCCACATGTCTGTAAGCCCTGTTGATTAGGGACTGATCATAGAAGAGCTTACAACCAGGTGTGGTCGTAGAAGATCTTACGACCACAGACTGATCGTAGAAGAACTTACGATCATGGGATAGTCGTAGAAGGACTTACGACTATAGGGTAGTTGTAAAATGACTTACGACTACTAGGTGGTCGTAGAAGAACTTACGATCTCCAGCTTCTGCCTTATGACTATTAAGGGGTATACTCAAGAGTTACATGACGTCATTATTATCCATAATATAAATTATAGATATATAATAAAATGAGGATTCTTATATCCTTGTGAATATTCATCTATGTTAACACTGTATTCACTAGCGCGATCTTAAACTAGTGTATTATACACAGAGAATCCTAAATTACATTTTGGGTCCCGACAACCAACTACCTGCGGTCCGTCGCCAGCAACAGGTAGTGATTAACTTCCCTCCATGGTGTTTTGGTGCTTCTTCTTGTCCTCTGTTAAACATGTCAGTCAGAGCAACGACGTCAAGAGCCATTGGAACACGAAGCTCAAGAAGAAGCTGTCCAGGATAGGATCTGTAGGACCAAATCACCAACAAACAACGCGTTAATTCATTACGAGCGGAGACAAGAGTACCGGCAGGTTTTACAAAATCACAGCATACTGTACTTTGCAAGAAATTACCCACCCACCCACGCACGCGGGGGGATAGAGAGAGAGAGAGAGAGAGAGAGAGAGCGCACCAACCATTTGATTTTACACCACTTTTTAACTGATATGCACGTTTTACAAGCAGTTCCCTTGGCTGTCCTGCTTGACATCCTTGACGAACCTCCTCCAGTACCAGTGCTGCGCCCACACCGACCGCATGGCCTCCAGCGGCACGCCTTTCGTCTCCGGTAGGAACGCCGCCATGAAGGCCGTCATGGTCAGGACCCAGCCGGCGTAGAAGAGGAATATGGCGTACTTCATGGCGCAGAGCAGGGTGACGAAGACCTGCGTCTGCGCGAAGGAGAGGCAGAGCGCGATGGACACGGTCGTGGCCTGCCCGGCCGACCTGATCTCCACGGGGTAGATCTCGCTGGGCACCACCCACTTGAGCGGCCCCCACGACATGCCGAAGCTGAACGTGTACAGGCACGTGAACACCAGCACACCCACAGCGTAGTTCCGCGCCATCGTCACCGCGTGGTGCTTCCCGAGATGGTCCGCCAGTATCCATGACACGGCCACCTCAATTAGTCCAATACCAAAATAAAAGTTAGAGCATGCATACACGTCACAAATGACACGAACATGTACTACAATGTGCGTGTCCGTATGTGCTGTACGCCTGTACCTGGCAGAGCATCATGGCGACGCCGCCGGAGAGGAACATGAACCTGCGGCCGGCGCGGTCCACGACGAAGGTGGACACGACAACGGAGATCAAGTTCACGAGGCTAAGTATGACGGAGCCGAAGATCGCCTTCTGGCTGTTGAACCCGACCGTCCGGAATAGCACCGGCGAGAAGACGGAGATGACGATCATGCCGCTGAGATCGAAGAACGTGGGGATGGCCACCATCATCACAAGGTAGTGTCGGTACCCCTTGCTGCGCAGCCTCTCGAACGCGCCCTCCTCGTTCCGGCGCGCCTCCTCGACGGCGCGGACGATGTCCTTGAACTCGGCGTCGACGTCGGCGTCCGCCCCGCGGATGCGCTGGAGGGATGCGCGGGCCTTGTCGGGCTCGCCACGCAGGACGAGGCTGCTGGGGGTGTCCGGGACAAAGAGGGCGCCCACGACGATGACGGTGGCCGGCACGGCGGCGAGGCCGAGGGAGACGCGCCAGCCCCAGTTGGGGATGCGGTTGGTGAAATAGTTGGCGACGGTCGCGGCCAGTGTGCCGAGGACGAGGAAGAAGTGGTAGGCGGAGGTGAACGCGCCGCGCCACCTGGCCGGTGATGTCTCGGCGAGATACAATGGAGCCGCCTGTGGTCAAATTCATTTGAATTGATTGGAAATGGGTCGTAATGTAACTGGTCCTAAATATGCACCCGGCTACATCGTTTGGGCCTAACTAGTTAGCAAATTCTCTTGAGAAGAAGGGAGAAGATTGTCAGTCAAGCGGTCAGACCTGCGCGGTGAACCCAACACCGAAGCCGAGCAGCATCCGGCCGATGATGAGCATCGCAATGTTCACGGCGCCGGCGTTGATAGAGGCGCCGACGAGGAACAACGCGCCACCGATCAGCATGACGGCCTGGCGGCCCACCGTCCTCGTCACACGGCTCGCCACCAGCGACGACAGCATGCCGGCGATGTACAGCGACGACGTGAACGCCGTAAGCAGCTGGTTGTCGTACTTGCAGTAGGCGTCGCGCTTCGCGCTCTTCATCCCTCTCAGCACCTCCGGGAAGAACTTCTTCAGGAACGACTCCATCTGCGTCACGCCACCTGAGCAAAACATCATCAGTAGACTGTAGTTTTTTTCTTGTCCATTTGCAGCAGTGACGGGATATCGATCATCAGTGTGTAAGCATTACACGTACGAAAGTAAATTTATTTGCACAACCCTCGTAATATCGAATCGGTTCACATATGAGTCGACCTCATGACTCTTTGAAAAAATGCCTTCAGTAGAGTAATTTTTTTGGAAGATTCGTCTATTATACCGTACATATATAGTACCTTTGACTCTTTGGAAAATGCCTTCAATAGAGTAATATTTTAAGCAAAAGGATATGTGCTAGATTTTCTTTCTTTGTTTTAGTTTTCAACGTCAAACATATCTGCAAGCGTACATGCATATTTGCCGATTACATCAATACATTATTTGTACTAACTATAGCGACATCCCACTAGAAAAGTTCTAGACTATTGGCATATATATGACCTTATTCTGTCTAACTGCCTAAGCATCTGGTTAGACATGACATAAGGGTGGACTTAAGAACCTTAAATAATCCACATTGAGAGTATTCTAGTCGCACGATATTTCCACTATATATAGTAACATGTAATTGTCAGCATATATTTATCCAAGATAAACAGATAAGATGAATATCTCGTGATCGGTATCTCCTGCATGCGTCACATACAATGTTCGTACATTCATGAACATCATGATGTAATCCAGAAACTAACTATAGTGTAGTCATACGACAACGTGACCATTAATCCTTGTCATAGATATGGCTTGTGTTGTGTTTTACTTGTACATCACTGTTTGAGTGCTGTCTTGTTTCCCTGGCCTGCACGTTTATTTTTTTGCAGCTGTGCTACTCCCTCCGTTTTTAAATACATGACGTTTGACCAAGCGTGCAGTCAAACTTATATAACTTTGACCATTATTTTTCATATGATTTTGTTAGTAAAAAATTACAAAATTATTATATTATGAAAATATTTATCATGATAAATCTAATGATACTATTCACTTATGATCAATCTAAATAGTTTTTCATATATTATTAGTTAAAGTTAGATAAGCTTGACTGTCGCTTGGTCAAACGTCATGTATTAAAAAACAAAGGGAGTACTATATATGCTGATGAGGCATTTGTGTCAAACTCAGTGGATTTGCTTTTGCTCTCCCGAACCTTCTTGCTTCTGTTTTGCTACATTGCCAAGTGCTCCTACGCTAGTGCCTAGCTATTGCTTTGCTACGATCAGTAATAGTAGTGGATGCCATTGCTAATATGGAGTTGTATGGACAAGGTTGCAACGAATCCAAGTCACATGATGCATGACAATAATTGAAATGGATATGCCTTCTCATGCTTCCCATTTATGCCGATGCCAGTACATGGAAGGAGAACGCCGTGAGATCAAGGGGCCAAAATTAATCTACGCATTGGATTCTCTCAGCTAGCGAAATGCTTGCATGCGTGGCATGAACAAACCCCAAAGCAAGAGACGAGACACATGTTCTGATTCGTTCCCGGCAGGCTTTCGCAGCTTGCTAGTGCTCGTGACTTGTTCTCTCAGCTTTCGTGTCAAGCAACTTATTGGAACTTAGATCTAGGTTATAAAAGCTAGCCCCTTGTAACACAACGTGTTCAGTTTAAAGTTTTAAAAAAGTTCAAATTTGATTACCAAATATTCATCGCTTTGGTCTTTCAGGCAACGTTTTCCGCCAAACACCTTTATTAATTTTTTGCTGGTAGTAGACTAGAGAGATTGGTATTCTAATTCAACTAATATGGCTAAACAATACCAGAATCAGCGATGACATCTGCTTTGGAGCTTGGACTAGAGCGAGTGCTTCAGTACTCTCGAAAAGGAACATAGAAGTGTGTGCCCATCGATCTTTGCCAAAGGAATTCTCGCTGCTTTGAATAGTACTACCTACCGCTTTTGAATTGACTGA
Organism: Phyllostachys edulis; assembly: GCA_036346405.1. NCBI lineage: Eukaryota > Viridiplantae > Streptophyta > Magnoliopsida > Poales > Poaceae > Phyllostachys > Phyllostachys edulis. The sequence goes on along the minus strand of CM070552.1, from coordinate 42,306,358 downwards.
AGTGGAAACATCATTCTACTGCTAACTTGTAGTAGCAAGGAAAAAAATATTACATTTCCATAAAAATCCTTGTGTATTAAAAAAAATTCTTTTTAGGACAAGTTTGCATTCACAAACGCAGCGTGTCTTGTTCAGAGCTCAGATACTCAGTGCCTTAGATCTCATCGAAAACTGTATCCGGTGAGACGTGCAAGAGATTTCCAAGCCGAAAATTCCGGCGGTCGAGTGGGAACGAACAACTCTCCCCGCGGCACCAAGACGCACGCCGGAAGAGGGTAATACGTAATTACGTACATACATGCGTGCGTACCTGAGACGCCAATATCGTAGCCGAAGATGAGGCCGCAGGAGGCGGCCACGAGGCAGGTCACCACGACGGAGAGCGTCACGCGGCCGCCGCCGTAGTCGTGCACGCTGCCGTCCGCCGCGGCGAATCCTCCCCCGGCCATTGCGCGCGCTAGCTGCCCGCTCTCAGACGACGCTCGATCAGAGCAGCTTGCAGGTTGCGAGCCTTGGACGATGGATGGGCTGGAATGAGCTGTAACAAGAGCGAGAGGGTCACCGGCTATCTAGGCCTGAGGATTTTGACTTGGAGGGCGCTAAGAGTGGACCAATTGGCTGGGGCTAGTACAATGGATTTGCAACAAAATAAGGTGTGGGCAAAGCGACCGCGCGTATAAATACCGTTTTCGACTATTTTGTTGCTAACGGTAAATCTAGCATCCTCTCCTCTCCTGTAAGGTTATAAAAGTATCGCCTGCCACAGTGCCACGCTCCCGTCGCGCAACACTGGCCTGCCACACCGCGTCGCCCTGCACCCAGCCTGCCACGCCAAGCTCCCTCCAGGCGCGTCCTCGCTCCTCCTTTATGCTTGCCACTAGTCATGGCCAAACGGGTCGTCTGGCACGACACGACTAGGGTTCGACACGGCTAGCTCGTTTAATTGCTTGTTGCTTATGACAAGAGCCCTTTGATTACACCCTCCCAAAAAAATGCCTTCACGTACAATAATTGAAGTCTTTTTTGATGCCGACCAGACATGAACTGTTTGACAAGAAAAATGAAAGGATGTTAGTGTGCTAGCCTACTAGCCTATGGGAAGCTATTCTCTAGGGGCATGGTGCAAATCAGTGTACTGTATTAAAAGAGAGAGCGAAGAAACAAGAAAGCGACCAAGTGATATGCACAGGAAAGCAGTGTGATATCTCCTGACCATCCCAGTACAGCTGCCGGCTGGACACCATAGCTAGACGGAGCGCAATTCTAAACGTAAGTACGAATTATGAGGTGATGCATTAATGTCTTCGCAACTCAAATCAGCGGTCGGGTGCACGGCCCTGGGGCGGCAGGCTTGAGTGCAGGGCGACGGGGGCACGACAGGCCGGGTGCAGGGTGACGGGGCGCGGCAGGCCGGTGCTGCGCGACAGGAGCTCGGTGACATTTTAGAGAGTTTGGGCTTATTTTGTCATCGAAATATCAAATAATATAGCCTGCTCTATATAGAAAAGCAAAAAATGGCACCGCGTATGCATGTATCGTTTACCGCACCACGGAAGCTCGGACCTCCCCTGTATCTCCTTGGGCACCCAGACGCTCCTGCTGCACGACGAGCACCTGGACGCCCTTTTGCCATACGCCAAGGGCCTGGAACCCCTATGTCGCGCCGTCCCGTTGCTCGGTCGCTTGCTATCCCTTAGATTCCCCCCCAATTCCTGCGCGCCCACACCACGCGGTGTCCCATCGCACGTCATGTCCTCGTCTCCCTCGCGTCCCTTCGCGGTCGGGCGAGTGCTTTCCCACGGCTATAAAACCAGTCGTGTGTCGCTCTCATCCTCAACACTTCTCATTTCGCTCGACGCAGAGAGACAAATGATAGAGCGAGCGAGCGAGTGGTAGCGCGATTAGTGAAAATTAGTTTCGATTTCGCTGCCGATTTGATAGTGTTCGGAGCAATGTTTAGCGGTCGTATTAGAAGAGAAAGTTCGACATAAAGCGAAGAGCTTCTAGAAGGGGTGATTTTTTTCGCTTGCATTATTTTTATTAGCTGCGTAATTAGTGTTAAATTAATTAGTTGTAATTAATTAGTGGTGATTAATTAGTCATAATTAATCACCACTAATTAATTTATCTGTAAATAACTAGTCGTAATTAATTAGTCCTAGTTATTTAGTCGTATTTAATTAGTTGCTGTTAACTAGTCGTAATTAAGCTATCATAATTAATGAGTCATAAGTAATTAGTCTTAATTAGTCATAACTAATTAGCAGTAATTAATTAGTCGTAATTATTTTAGTCGTACTTAATTAGTCGTAGTTAATTAGTCATAAGGATTAGTAGTCTTTTTACAGAAATCTAGTAGTTTTTTATTATGCACTGATTAAGTTAAATTTGTACATAAAGATTACCTAAGTGTAGTTATTTTGAGGAGGTAGGGAAAAGTAGACTAAATAGTGCAACTTGTTTATTTGATTGTGTATAGTAATGAACGGTGAATTGCTCGTAACATTCATATGAAGTGTATTGGGTTGTTGTTGCTTTAGGTAATGTCTATTATGCGAGACTGGTTATGTTTTATGACGACGGTCTTGTACAGGGTGGACTGGGTGGGTTGGACATGTCAAGATGTCAGTTTAAGGTGGTTCAAGCTAAGGGTCTCGATACGATGAATCCTCACGAGCTGATAAACTGCATCCGGAGGGAGTTTGACACGAAGACAACAACGAAGAAACTTGTCATCAAGACGATCAACTCCACAAAAGGGGGGGGGGCAAAGCGTATGGAAGTTACACAAGGTGAATGGTAGCGTTGCATAGGGCCAGTACATGCAGATTGCTGCACAGCTCAAGGCGGGGATATACGAGAGACTGATGGTGTACGAGAATTTCGTGCACAGGGTGCAAGCAAGCCTTGATGATGTTGGTGCCAGTGGGAGCGGGGAAGCGCATGCAGTGCGTGAAGATGGGAACACAGAATGTGTTGTTTTGGAGGAAGACTATGAGGGAAGACTTGCGGAGAATTTTGTGCAAAATGAGGTGGTGGGACAATGGTTGTCGGCCCGCATTGACTGCTGTGAGCTTTTGTCGAACAAGTTGGCCGAATCGGAGTTCGATGATGACATCGACCCAGGCTCGGATGATAGCGAGGAGGACACACCCCAGGGTGCAGGGGGTGGTGGTCTGGTCGGTTGAATTGTGTCAACAGAGATGCCTTACGTGCCATCCAGACTGGATGATCTCGTAGTGCGGTCCCTCGTATTGCCACAAGAAGATGGGTCTCAGTGGGGGTTTGATGCTGACACCCTGCTAGTTGGGCATAACTTCCAAAGCAAGATGGTTGTGCAACAAGCTAAAACACGGTACGCCGTGTCCATCAGTCGTGTGTACCGAGTGCACTGGTCCAACCCATCCTATTACATAGTAAAGTGTGTAGTGGAAGGTTGTCCTGGCAAATTCAGTGCTCACAAGGTGAAGGGCTATGGCACGGTCTTCACGGCCACAGCTGTGATCAACCACACTTGACAGTTGAGTGAACCGCTGCAGCATCATTTAAATATGACTTCCGCATATGTGGCAAACCTCATCAGCCACCTAGTTGCAGAGGATGTGTCTGTCTCCTTAAAGATGCTGTTGTCAGAAGTTATCAATATGGTTGGTTATTCAGTAAGCTACAGCAAGGTCCAATGAACCAAGCAGAAGGTGATCGAGTCCATGTACAAGACATATGAGGAGGCGTACAATCTTGTGCTAAGGATGCTTCACCAGATTGTCGAAATAAACCCCGACACATAAATAAACAAAATGAAAAGAGAAGATTTTGATGGAGGCCCTAAAGATTTTGATGGAGGCCCTAACTGCTACACACTCGACTGTATGTTCTAGGCATTCTTCTAGGCTATAGAGGGTTTCAAGTTCTGTCGTTCGATGCTCACAATGGATGATACTTTTCTCACCGGAAGGTACAAGGGCACCATTTTCACTACAGTGGAGGCCGATGCAAATGACCAGCTTCTTTCGATTGCATTTTTCATCATAGAGAATGAGAACACAGACAGTTGGTTGTGGTTCCTCGCAAATGTCAAGCGGACGGTTGTGAGAGACCAGCCCAACGTATGTCTTATCACGGACTGCAATGCATGGTTGTTGTCTGTTCTCAACACGATGAAGAATGGGACACAACCCCACTTCCAGTGGAACGACGTGGAAACCCAGTGGTGCGTGTGGCATCTTGTGTCGAACTTCTTCAGGCGGTTCCACAGTCAGGAGCTAATGAAGACATTCAAGAAGTTGTGCATGCAAAACTAGAGGCGGAAGTTTGAGGCCATCCGGACAGAGCTTAAATAGCGAACTACCAGGCATACAAGGGAGGCATACATTGGTGACGGTGCCCTGCCTGGCCAAGTCAGCGACCTAGGCTTGTAGATCGGTCATCTGTTGCATGCCCTCCGCAATCTAGTTTTGCATGGCTCCAAGCGTCTGTAGGATGGTCGCCAAGGAGCTAGTGGTATCATACCCGGGATTAGAGTCTGCCATCTCTGATACCAAGTTGTTATGCGCAAGAACCCTAGGGTACCTTGCGTCGTTAGCAAGGGAAGAGGGAATAGAGAAGGAGGCAGGGAAAATAGACTTTCTTTCTTTCTTTACTTCTAAGAAAAAAAACTCTCCTTTCCTATAAATAGAGGTGTTACGAATAAGGTCGGAGATTGAAAAGATATCTTACCAAAACACACTATCCAAATGGAAAATAATGGAAAGCCAGGAACTACTGTAGCCAATTGATACTCATTATTTATGATATCTACACGAGCTTTGAAGAGTTGGGAGGAAATTGAACTATGCAAGCAGTTTTATATGACAATTAATGAATTTGCTTTAATATTAAGCTCCATCTAGTTTAAAAGATTTCCCAATAATCCCAGCCTTACAATAAAACAAAGTCTATATGTGCTAATGGAATAGAATATTGTCCATCAGCAACAATAACATAAATAAAAGAAGAACCATAAAAATATCTCGTTGATTACATCAGTTGTGTAGAATCTCAAGTGAGCCACAACAGAACCACGGACATGGAACCGCAACTTCATTGAGCTTACCGAAAAATAAACTTGGTTTTGTTGCTAGAAAATAAATATATGTACTTTGCATATTATATGTTAGGCTGATTTTTTCTCTGAAAGTTCAAAACTTAAACCAATGACAGCCTCCATATATATGAATACACTTGTGCACTACCACCTACATTAACAGTTGTAAGCATAGATAAAAGGTATATGTAAGACTTGAACTTACAGTTGGATCCGCCGGCAACTCTCCGAGAGACCGATCGAGACTAATCCCTACTAGCAATTGAGAGAGAGAGAAGACCGAGCGAAGTCAGGAAGCGAAATACTAACCGAGGCAATCGATGGCGGGCGGTCTGACGGACGGAGCGGACGGCCCTCGGGCATAGCAAGGCGGCCAGCTAGGCGTGGGCTATGTGCACTGGGCAGGCGGCCCGGGCGCACCGGACACGGGTATTGCTGACTGAGCGATGCGGCAAGCCGCGAGCGGCGAGTAGAGAGAAGGCAAGTCACTGTTAAAGAACTATAGACTTAGTCCAGAAGCCGGTTTATATATGGGCTCATCAACCTAAACTCTAGCAGGATCTCTAGCCTATAAATAAATGATGTTATTCATTGTAAATGTTTGATCGATTGGAAGGAATAAAGAGAAGTAAGAAACCCCCCTATATCTCTGTATTCAACCTACTATTTTGTTCTTATGTTTTTGCATTGTTCTAAGTGATTTTACGCTTGTCTACGAGGTAATCGTTCGGACTGGACTCACCAGCGACGGTTCCTCAACACGTTATCAGCACGATCGACTTCAGCCTACTTCTAGGCCTACTTTACTCGGATCGAAAGGTAACCGTCGATGAACGACGCTCGTAGATTGAATCGTTTTCTTTCTAGATTGCTTTCAATTCTGCAAATTCGCTTTCTAGATTGGTTTTCTATGGTGCAAATCTATTCTAATCTACCGTAAGCCGACTTGAAATCGCCGGCAGAATGTCGATCGGTGGATTGCATGAAAGATTGGATGTCGATTGTACCGTAGATTGAATGTTGCAAATCCGTTCTAACCTACTGCGAGTCGACTTGAAGTCGCTGGCCAAGCCGATCGGTGGTTGTACGAAAGAACCGATGTTGATTGCACTACATCGCATGAATAGTATTTTTTTTACATGAACAGTAAAATCAAAACAAAAGGGCTGTAACACCCTAGCCCAACATGAGTCTGGAATGCTACTATTTAAACATGATAACAAATTAAAACATAAAACATAATTCTAAATTTCGTCAGAACCTCTTTTGTATAGGTAACTATACCGGAGGTTCCAACAGTCACATATATCAAAGACAATATTCTATCATCCAGAATTCATCAAAGAATTTAAACTATGCTAATCAGCTAAAGCATAAGCAAGAATATCCAAAATAAGCTACTCTCATTATTACAATTAATCCAATGCATTCATGCATAACCATAATTAATCCTTAAGCATTTTGCTTATTATTAAAGTGTGATCTAAATGTTATTCAGCTTTAAAGTTGTGTAGTAGTGAGTGCATCCAAGGCAAGCCTACTCCCTCCCATGCATGTCGTTCTTGCAAGTGGTACCTAAAAGTACAACAAAAGCAAGAGTGAATCCAAAGACTTAGCAAGTACCATAAATAAACATTAACTCACAGTTATAGCATCAACATCCCATAAGAAAACATTACATTAAAACAACTCACATGTTTATGTAATGCAAATGAGCAATACATCTTTTTCTCTTTTACTATTTTCGTATTTTACTGGTAACGCGGGGTATACAACCGTCGATGTATACCCTTGTATGTGCCCTTTAGCACAGGGACCAAGAGCCTATACTCCACAAGTATAGGGACCACAGCCCATCATCTTCATAATAGGGACCTCTACTCAATGCACACATTCTACGAACGTGGGGACCACAAGCCCGTAGGCATACTTGGTCACCACGTGACCAAGTCTCAAGGATGCTCTTAAAATGCACATGGACCAGTACTCTATCTTTCAATAACATGTATATCAATAACTACATATCAGAATCTCAAACTTTAAATAACATGTATGGCAACAACAACATACATGAATATCCTTTAGCCATAACTCAAGTATTCACCATTCTTATTCATATATATCACACTATCATCATTGCATAGCTAATATGTATTAAAAAAACACAAGCACTCACTATCAAATATTCATAATTATACTAACAACCAGAATACTTGCCTCAACCGTGCGAGAACGGAGGACGTGAAGAGGGCGCTGCCCCCGGGACCAATCCCCCACCTGAATATATATAAAGGCATACTAAGACAACAGAATAGACCAAACTAAGCTATATAAGCAACCACGAACTTGCACTAGATTCTAACGCGATCCCAACTCAAATTCCTAAATGTCGATTTGTCCCCTTTGTGGACAGTCACACTCTAAAAATCATATCTTTTAGTACAGGAGTCCAAATGAGGTGTTTTTGGACTTTCTGGAAAGTATATCAATTTATCTAAATAATCCTAGTTTATGAGCTTTTCTGAATCGGCCATAAAATACCCCTACCAAGCTAATTAACAAAACATCGAATTCGAGTCGGGTTTTCTGGACAGTAATACCAAAACTACCATAACTTTCGGTACGATTGTCCAAATTCTACGTCCTTGAGCTTTCTGGAAATATGAGACAATGATCTACAACTTTCATTATATTGAGCTCCTCTAATTTTCCCTTTAACGAATCGCTTAACTCAGATTACTAACTGCTGTCAGGATACCAACAGATTAGCAGGGCAGACTCGCTATAAAATTCATAACTTCTTCTACAGGAGTCCAAATAATGCGATCTAGCACTTCACGGAAATATGACAACGTCCTCTACATTACTCTAAGAGACATCCAGGACTGAATCCACAGATAACTACCTCAAAACTGTCAGCCAACACTGACTGCACTAAAACGGATCTACTACCAACATCGCCTAAATACACAAATACTTTACCAAACGAATGGGGATCAGGGTTTACCCTTGAAGATCCGCTGAAGTACATGATGAACAGCCCGCGATCTCCCTTCCCTTTCCTTTCTCCCTTCTTATCCTTCCTCTTCTTCTTCTTCTTGGCCAATCTACCCCCCGGCAATCGATCTCCTTCCTCTACTTGGCCGGCAGCTACGGGGACCCTCTTCACTGGCAGCAGGGGACTTCAAAGGAGGATGAGGTGCTGCTGGACACATGGTGGAGGCGTGGGGGAGGAGACACTTGGGTGGTGGCCACAGGTGGGAGAGAGGGTGGCGGCCAAAGGGAGGGGGGAGGGGGCGGCCTAAGGTGTGGCCCCCCTTATGGTCGGCCTCCTCCCTTCCACTTATGGGCCGAATGCCCATGGGCCGGAGGCCCCGGTCCAGGTTGTCCAAAAAACTACGACAAACCCCCTCTTTTGTCACTTAATTAGCTATTTTCTATTTGATCCTTCTCCTGATTACTAATTCTCTCTCGGTAATCCTTCCGAATTACTTTTGGGGTATTACAGTATGGCCCTATAGAGTCACAAGATGAAGACAGCGCCGCTTGCCCGGAGCCAAGATGCACAGCGGTGGCCTGGCCACACGGCATGCCACCACACGGCACATCAGCGCCAAAGACGGCGTCGAAACCGCCGTAGCATGCGTCGCCGCTGAAGTGGCGCCGCCCGCGCCACCGGACATGGCCGCTTCAAGACAAAGACAAAGCCGCCTCGGTTCTGCTGAAGCGGCGCCGCCGCATGCCAACCCCGCGCGCCCCGCATGCACCACCTTAAAGCCCCAGGACCTTGCATGGACGCCATCGACCGCTGAAGCGCCACCGCTCGCCGCCGCCGCTTCGCCGACGGAAGCCGCCGCCGCTTTGTAGGCCATCGTCTTGCTCACCCCACGCGCTTGCTTGTAGCGACGCCGCCCGCTGCCTCCAGTTGTTTGTGGGACCACCGCCGCCGTTTGCACCGCACGCACACCGGGGCCGCTCCTCTTTGCGCACCGCTGTGCCTTGTAGGCCGCCGGCCGCCTCCAAGCCCCGCACCGCCAGAAGGCGGCTCCGTCTGCCACGCGCCAGCAACGCTCGCTGCCCCCGCCTTGCCGCGCAGCTGGCTCTGGCTGCCTTGCGCTGCCTCGCCAACTCCACCGCCCTACACCCGCCTCTGCCACCCAAGCCGCATGATATCGATCAAGCCGCCGCGCTGCTGCCGGTAGAAACCCTACCCCCGTGTGCGCTTAGAAAAGCTGGTCGGATGGGCCCCTTTTGGGCCAGGCATGCATGGGCCGTGAAAGGCCGGTGAAAGAAAAAAAAAAGGGGGCAAAGAAAAAAAACAGGAGGTGGAAAATCCTGAATTTTGCGGAAAGGCCCTCCAGATTCTGAAACTTACGTGAAATTTTTCCCTGAACTGAAATTTCACGTTTTAACCCCTGGAAATTGCATAATTCGCCGAAATGTCATTTTTCCAGCAGAAAAGGGCCTCGGGAATTCAATTTTTGAACCATTTTTTTTTGCATTTGAAGCATGTTTAACTTTGTTATTATTATTTCTATGCAATTTATTTATTGTATTTATTGTTTTGATTATCTGTGATTTTTTATATTGCATTTAATCACTGAAAATAGCAGTAAATCATGACAAATGCAAAGAAAAATACGAGGTCACGAACCGGGAGTTCGAAGGGTATTATGAGAATTTTGCAACCATTTTATGTAAATTACTAGTAGTAATATTATGAACTCCTTGCATGAATATGAAGATGACTGGCATTATGAACCAAGAGTTCAAAGAACTGACCCAGCATGACCAAAATTTGTACAAGTCTTCAACTCTGTGATAATGTAATCACAGATGAGTAGAAGATTGAGAAGACTCTCTCTACCTTTCACCCAAATGTGGTGTAATCCGCGTGCAACTATCGTCAAGACGGCTACGAGGAGTATGCCGAATTAATTGACACCATGCAAGTTGCGGAAGCTCACGATGATGTTCTCAGGAAGAACTACATCTCACAGCCATCTAGTGGCAATGTTGGTCATGAAGCCAATGCTAGCAGCTACAATGTAATGAAGCCTCTCGCGAAGAAGAGGGGTAAGAAGGGTAAGGTCGTGGGTCGCACGTTATTGATGCTTTCCAGTTTAAGAAGAAGGGCAAAGGACAGTATAAGGCACACCTCGCCATTGCAGGCACAGAGGAACCACATCCATTAGTGGCACTCATGGATGTGGACAGCCTAGTAGTAGCCCCAATCATCCCTCCTTTGGACATCGCAGCGGCCCAAGCCGTAGTTGCCCAAGAGGAAAAGATCTCCATGTAGCAGATTGAGGCAGAAGTTTATGAATACTTCGTTGATTCGATCTAGTGCACGCATTGCACTTGGATTTTTTATAGTAACTTGCAGTTTGTAATTGAAGCAGAACATTGAATTATTTTTTTAATAATGGTTATAAGCTCTAGGAGAGCAAGACATTAAATTCTTATGATGAGTCCTGCAAGACTTATTCCCGTATTTATAATAGCAAGTTATGTTCTGACATCTGAAGTATTTTATTTATGTGTTGCTTGCTTTCTACTGCATATTAATAAAGTACATTATATTAGAACGCGTGTGGCGCCCTATGGAGCAAGTGTGCTTCACATGTAGCGGCACAATGAATACCATCTTGAGAGAGACGAAACTTTTTCAGTCGATCAGCAAGAATACTGGTATCCTTATGACAATCGCAAGCAGCGATACTTGTATAATAGGCTTAGGAAGGGCCACAATTATACTTCCGATAGACACAACTTTGGTCATTAAAGAAGCCTTGTTGTACCTGGAATCGACTAGAACTCTTAAGGATATTCGCGCTAACAGTTTCCACGTAGAGACTGAAGAAGAGTATGGTAAGGAATACTTGCTCATTACAAAGCATGAAGAAAGTAGAAAAATGGTACTAGAACGACTTCCTTCATATGGATCTGGGCTATACTACACTAATATTAAGGCACCTGCAGCCTATACTGCCCTGAAAACCATATTTAGAAGCTCTGAACCTTTTCTATCTCTGTCATGATAGATAATGCCGCCTAGGTCTTAGAATGATGAGAAATATAATTAACAATTCATAGGGACATAATGTCGATGTAAAGAATTTCTTGAATCAGGAAGATTTTGTGTGCCCTGCATGTGCCGATTTTTTGCGGTCCTATACAGCCCCTATAAAGGCCATTTAGGTATTTTATGGTGCTCATTGATGTTTCCTCGAGATGGTCGCATGTATGATTATTGTCTACGAGAAACTACACTTTTGTAAAGCTAAATCTCGCAGATAACTAAAATTAGAAATAATTCCCCTGATCATCATGTGAAGTCCACCAGAATGGACAACGCCGAAGAATTTACTTCAAAGGCATTTGATGATTATTGTATGGCAATGGGAATTAAAGTTGAGCATTCCGTACCGCATGTCCACACCCAGAATGGACTGGTAGAGGCATTAATTACAAGAAGTAAATTTATTGCCCGACCACCTTTGAAGAATTGTAATTTACTGACTACATGTTGGGGATACGCAGTCCTGCTCGCAGCAACTCTCATCAATTTTAGACCACAGGCATATAACATCAATTCACCTATGCAACTAGCGCAAGGGTCAGCACAGAAAATTTCTCATCTTTGATGGTTGGTTGCAAGGTTAATGTACCTATACCACCACCGCAGCGAACTGCAATGGGCCTTCTCCGAAAGTCTGGGATATACGTTGGTTATGAGACAACATCCATAATCAGGTATTTGGATCATATGATGAGAGATTTGCATACTGACCGATCCGCTGAAAGTATATTAGATGAGGCTAGTTTCCCGTCATTAGGGGGAGGAAATTAACCCCTTGATGAAAATGTTGAAAAATAGAGAAGTCCAGAAGATAATTGAAATCCATGCACATGATCTGCGCACTAGTGAAGCAAATAGAGGAGTCCGTAAGATAATTGAAGTCTAGAAGATAATTGATTTGCAAGCATTAGCGAATCAACTGCCTAACCACTTTAGTGATTTGAAGAGCGTGACCAAGTCGCATATGTCTGTACGCAATGCACCAGAGAGGGTTGAAATACCGATGAAGGTATCTCTAATCTCGTCCTAAGGCCTCTGAAAGGATGAGAACTCCGGCCCCTCGAATCCAAAGTAACCGGGGATGCCTGGTGAAAAAGGATAAGAAGGACTTGACACAGCCGATCACCGAAGTTCTCTAGAACCAGAAAGGGAGCCAGTTGAGACTTGGCACGAGTATGACACCTTCAGAGAAGGCATACCATAATTGAACATCTCCATGAAGGGAGACATCAGCATGGATGTATGCTCACACATCGGAGCTGAAAAACTAAAGGAACTTGCCCCCGTAATTGAAAGCAGCAGTAAGCAAGTAGAAGCATTAGAAGAATCGCCCCTTGAAGAAATAGCTATAAACTTTGTGACCCCGGGAGAATCTATGAATAAGACAACAGCCAATGTCGACATTGATTTTGCAAAGAAAATTGCTACAATCATCGATCTTGATCCAGAGCCTATATTGCTCGTTGAATGAATGAAAAGGTCATATTGAGAAGATTGAAAGAAGGCAATAGAAGCAGAATTATTATCTCTGAATAAAAGAAAGGTGTTTGGGCCTATAAGCCGTTCGTCTCCCCATGTGCACCCCCGTAGGGCATAAGTGAGTATTTGTTCGAAAGAGAAATGAAAATAATGAAGTAAAGAAAGGCTTGTTGCACAAGGTTTCACTCAACATCCAGGAGTTGTTTATGAAGAAACCTATTCCTCGGTCATGGGCGGAACCACCCTTTAGATATTTAATCTCAATGGCAGTAAACTTGAAGTTAAAAGTGAAATTTATGGATGTGGTAACAGCATACTTTTATATTGGATTCAGACATTTATATGAAGATACCTGAATGTATCCCTGTCCCGATCCAAGACAGAGCAAATAGAAATCTGTACAGTGTGAAACTCATAAAGTCACTGTACGAAGTTAAGCAATCAGGCAGGATGTGGTATAATCGCTTGAAGCGACTTTCTATGTAAGAAAGGCTACACGAACAATGAGAATTATCCCTGTGTATTTATATAACGATCTCAGGATGGATTTTATATAATCTCAGTGTATGAAGATGATCTGAATATCATTGGAACCCTAGAAGGTATTAAGAAAGCAAGCTCTTACCTGAAGTCGGAGTTCGAAATAAAAGATTTGAGTAAAACCAAATATTGCCTAGGCTTGCAGCTTGAGCATATCCCTGAAGGGATTTTAGTGCATCAGTCAACCTATACTCAGAAGGTGTTAGAAATGTTTGATTTTGAAAGGCATACCCTTTGAAATTGCCAATGGTTGGGAGATCTTTGCAGCAAGACAAAGACCCATACAGACCTAAAGAAGAGGGGAAGGAAGTCCTGGGACCGGAATTCCCATACTTAAGTACAACAAGAGCACTAATGTATTTAGCAAAGTGTACTAGATCGGCCATTGCATTTGCTATTAACCTACTAGCAAGGTATAGTGCAGAACCTACCAAAGGCATTGGTAGGGAATGAAGGATATCTTCCGATACCTCGAAGAAAGCAAAGAATTTGGTCCATTCTATAGAAAGAACCAATACCTAACTATGAATGGCTATACAAATGCCGAGTACCTGTAGAACCCGCATACAACCAAATCGCAAACAGACTATGAACTTCTATGTGTTGGAACTGCAATTTCATAGAAATCGTCCAAGCAGAGTCTTGTATCGACTTCGACGAACCACTCGGAAATAATAGCACTGTACGAGGCCTCACAAGAATGTGCTTGGCTTCGACAGATGATTTACCACATCCAGTAGTCGTGTGGATTGAATACCGCGCAAACCCCAACTATTATCTATGAAGATAATGCAGCTTGTGTTGTACAAGTGCAGATGGGTTGTGTGAAGAATTATCTCATAAAGCATATCAACCCCAAGTTCTTCTATGCTCATGAATTGCAAAAAATGGATGAAATTAAAGTACTGCATACTAAGTCATGTGAAAATCTTGCAGATTTATTAACAAAGTTACTTTCAGCATCTAGCTTTGAAAGGTGCATATGTGGAATTGTAATAACGAGACTTAGAGAAGTGTAGAATTCAGGGGGAGAATCTTCACGAACTCATTATTGAAGCAAATCGTACACTCGAGTGTGTTAGGATCGATGAAGTAGGTCATGGTTCACCTGAACGTTTAGGATGGACGGTTAAGGCAGCGAGCTAGCTAGCTGAATTCAGGCATCGGTTAGCTAACTAGGGAATACGAACTACACACACACACACACACAAAGCCGGGTTTAAAGGCAAAAGCAGCCACTGCTTGGAGATTTTGTAGAGAAGAGGCTATCACAGACGGTTCCAAATACCAACCGTCTGTGAAGAGGCTGTCATAGACAGTTCGAAATACGAACCGTCTATGAAATTTAAGCTATCACAGATGGTTCTGAGTTAATAACCGTCTGTGATGTGGTGCATCACAGACGGTTCAAAAACTGTCTGTAATGACCTCATGTTATCACTGACCTATAAACTCAGACGGCTCACGAAATTGTCTGTGATTACGTTTTTGAACTATCTATGAAGACGTTTTCTGTAGCAGTGACTGGTCCTCCCCCAAAGAAAAAACACAGTGCTTATCAGCTTGTGTGCGTCGGAGACGCTGCCTAACTATGATCTTCACGTCCAATTTAGAATCTCCCACGAGTCACAACTCAGAATTCTAGTGAGAACTCAGGTAAACAGCTTGGCAAGAACTGCTTGCTCCAACCAACTGAAGTCTCGGGGACGCCACTAGGTCAATTAGACAATTAGCTAGTGGTAATTCCAGAATTGTTAGTTTCTTTCATAGTCTAATTAAAACGTAGAAAAAGGTTAACTAGGCCAATGGGAACTTCATGAGTGGACTAAAAAGTAGACAAAGAAAACAAGGATCGAGGAGAACTGGTGTGTTTCTTCCCGTGGATCATGCGTCAGACATGTCTGCATCAATATGAAATACTTGGCGATCGCATTGATTTGATGATAGTCCAAAAAAAAGTCTAGTTTCTCTCTCGTAGACGTGGTTCCACACTTCACCACTTGCATTTATATTTAAGCAAGAAAGCTTTATAGTAGCGGTTTCGAATCATATCTTCGCAATTTTATATGAAGTTCGCAGCTGTCCGAGAATAGATATCCGAGTCGTGAACAATGGCTGGCTTTATACATGTCAGCCCAAGACTTTGGATCGTTCACTGGCACATGCGTGTCAGATAAAGAAATGCACCCGGTGCTGAATTCCTGTGGCCGGTCATGGAAGGTGACACTGACCTGGTTGGTGAACCCGACGCCGAAGCCGAGCAGCATGCGCCCAACGATGAGCATGGAGATGTTCACGGCCGCGCCGGTCATGGCGCCGCCGGCGAAGAAGAGCGCCCCGCCCATGAGCATGACGGCCTGCCGGCCCATGGCCTTGGTGACACGGCTTGCCACGAGCGACGCCACTAGCCCGGCGACGTACAGGGACGACGTGAAGGCCGTGAGCGCCTGGCTGTCGTAGATGCAGTACTCGTGCCCTTTCGCGTCCGCCATCCTCTCGAGGACGTGCGGGAAGAACCGTTCCAGGAACGGCTCCATTTCAGAGACGCCGCCTTGAATCAACAGGTTAGTTATTCGTCAGAGAAAAACTAAAAAACGCTATACTGCAAAACTAACGGGACAAGCATGGTCGTCGGATGTATTCATCAATTATCGTCCATTCCAACTTTTATCCACATCCACACATATGCTATCCATCCACATACTCACTCAGGCATTTCTCCTCCTCCTCCTCCTCCTCCTCCTCCTCCTCTCTCTCTCTCCCCCACTTAGGATTCTGATCTAGGAGTTGTGGCAGCCAAAGGATGGGAACAACGGTGAATGGGCGTTGAGTTCAGGAGCGACAGTGTGCACAGCGATCGTCAGCGGCCAGCTTGGCGGAGAAGCAAACAACTTGTAGTCAATGTGTGAGAGCAGAGGCACCGAGCATCGAGCACGCAAGCAGGTGCAGATGACTCGTGGTAAGCAACGTCGAGCAAGCGCAGGCAGGCATGAAGTGCGAGCATTGTAGATGTCAAAGCGGCGGTCGGCGCGGCGTGCTCCGCTGCCACAAGGACATGAGGGTTGGCCACCGAGCTCATCCAAGTGGCATACGACTGCGTGGGCGTGGCCAATGAGGACGTCGAGTATGTTCAGATTTGATTTTTATTGAAACTTGTTCGAAGTTTGAAACCTTTTGTGAATCTGCTCGAAATGAACTTGAAACAACATATTTTAGACCTTAAACTCATTGAAATTCCAAATTTCATTTTTGAAACTCAGAGCTCATTTTTTGGAACTTCATGAAACATCAGGGTTTGAATGTGAAACTTGTTGAAACATCAAGTTTGATATTTGAAATTTGAAGCTCGTTTTGATGCAGACACATTATCTTTAACTAATGTTATGTTATTTCTGGTTTAATACTCTATAAAAACAGTGAGCATGATATTAGCAAGGCTACTGCCGAGAAGGAGGAAAGAAAAGAGGCTTCTGTCCATGCGCACTACAACAAAAACATACCTATAGCAACGTAAATCTCGCAACGGAAAGTATATACGTTGTAGGACACTAATTGTAACTACACTGCACATAGTTGAGCCAGCCCACCATCTCCCATGTCAGGAAAATACCGCCCACGTCTAAGCTTCGTCCGAGGACGCTCCCCCATCCCCATCTCATTCCTTCCTCTTCCTCTAAAAATGGATCCCTTCGCCAAACCGCCGCACACGCCGGCCACACCAAACCGCCGCCCCTCCCATCACCGCCCGCCTCCACGCACGCCCCTCGCCCACCGCCGCCCTCCCCTCCCCTCCCTAACCTTCCTTCTCCCCCCTCCCCTCCCTGTCGTGCTCCCACCGCAGCCCAGATCTGACTGCGCGTTCTGAAGATCGCGCCGCCTCCACGTGCACTGCCGCCCCGCATGCGCCAAGCACCATCCGGATTCCGCCGCCGTGTGCGCAGCTACCTCCGCATCGCCGAGTGCCTTTGGGCCCTCGCCGCCTCCGCATGCGCTGAGCGCCCTTCTGGATTCCACCGCCTCCTGCTCCCCTTCGTCCCCCCTTCACCCGCGCCGCCCCCTGCTCCCCTTCATTTCTGCCACTGTCTACTCCCCTTCGGCAACACCCTCGCAGCTCCCCACCTCCCCTTTGTCCACAACGCCGCCGCTGCCCCCTCCTTAGCCTCGCCCGCGACGCCCCCCTCCCTTTCGCCCGTGCCTCCCTCACCCGTCGCTACCTTCCCACCGGTGGTTCCATTTTTTATTATCTCAGTGGTCTTGAGGGAGACGGCCGCGGAGGCCGCAGGGCAGGCCTAGCTCCTCGGCGTGGGATACGGACCCACGGAGATGGGGATCTCATTGAAGCTATCGAAGGTCGGCGTCCGCGTGCACCCCATCATGCAAGCCCACGCCAAGATGCTTGTGACCATGCGAAGACGGGAAGGAGAAGCCAGCGCGGGAGAAGGATGGGTCTGGTCGGGCGAAACATGAGGTGAGGCGTGCCTTCGCTCTTGCTCTACTGGGTTTGGTCGCGGGATGGTCGAGGCAGTGGCGCCGGCGATCTGGGCGCACAAACGTGGGAGCTTTATGCGCGGGAGAGGGGGGAAAAATCAAGTTTGGGTGGTGTTCGCGGAAAGGTCAGGTTTTTCCGGTGATTTAGACTCGAAGGCTCGTGTTCTTGGTCCTGCCCAGAGGATTTCTGAACCCAATTGCGGTGTTCATTGGAATGGCCTAATCTTTGGTGCAATTGCACGTTCAAATATTGTATTTTCAATTTTGGGGCGCCCTTTGGTTGCGGATTGGGTTCCTATGCTCGAGTTCAAGGTGTTAGTGGAAAAATTAAAACTTTTTTTCGTGTTTCTTCGAGTGCTTTTGTGCGGCAGCTTGGGCTTTGGACTGGTGGATTTAGAGGATGTTTGGGGAGTTCTTTGTTCAAATTTAGCGAATTGTGGCTAAATAGCACTCTGATAGGGTAGAGACGAGATAATTCTCTGTTTATGGGAAATGTTCTAATCGTTTATTTGTTCTGTTCTTCTGCTAAGCATTGTGTGATTCTTGTAGACTTGGTGGTTGGTCTTAGTTTGCGCATCTCTGCACTTCTGAACACAAACATGTAGGACATTGACGATGCAACTAGAACTGGAGTTTTAACTATTCATGAATGCTTATATGTTTCTTCCACTATATGGTATCGGATAGTAGGTCGGCCAAAGAGATTGTTCATTATAGTGAACCCTTACGGTGGGAAGAGAGGTGGGCGGAGGATTTTCCAAACTGAAGTCTTGCCTCTCATCAAAGTTGCTGGCATTCCTTACACCATGCAAGGTTGTGATCTATGTTTATAATTTTCCTTCTTTTTTGAGGGGGGTAATTTTCCTACTTTTGAGAAGATAACTGTGATGCCTAATTACTCTGTATACTAAACTGTAAGTTGTGAATTGTGTTCAAAAACCAAATACCGTCTTCATGGTCAAGAAACTGCTCATTCGCTGGATCTTAGGAATTATGATGGAATCATTTGTGTTAGTGGAGATGGTGTCCTCGTTGAGGTTATCAAAATAAACCATTCACATATGAAACTTTATGCAAAATACACTCTGTGTTTAGTCCCAATTCAGAATTTTTGAGGTTTGGTTCTATTTGCTTGTTTGCTGTATTTTGGTTTGACCATTTCAATTTTGTTGTTTTATTTTGGATTTAGGTAGTTAATGGTCTACTGCAAAGAGAGGACTGAAACACAGCAATAAAAGTGCCGCTAGGGATCATCCCAGCAGGTATATGATTATAGTGATATCTTTATCATAGTGGCGCAATGTAGCACCTTGGTGAGCCATATTGCTATGCAAGGAAGGAATTCCCCCGTCTCCTGCCTAAAGAGCCCCCTTATTCCCAAAGTTTTTTAGTGTCTTGATGCTTACGTGGGGGTATGTAGTGTATTTAGCTTGATGCTAACTTTTTCCATACTACAGCTGATAACACTGACCATCCTTCTCAGAGCTTGTTCTGCACTATTTAATTCCGTAGCAATAAGATATACTTCACAACTCTGAAAATGATTTATGAACTGCAGGTCTGGTAGCTGATATTGATATTGAGTTAGAGAAGTATAGGTGGATGGGAAGTGCTCGCCTCGACTTTTATGTATGGCTGCTACCCTAAAAGCTTCTATGAAACACTTCATTCCATTTGTATCCATTTCTCGCCTCGACAAATGCATCTGCAACTTCATTAGTTAGGTTCGAACTATGGAAAATGTCCCTTTCATTTCTGTAATGGTGTATATACATGTTTAGAAGTGCCCTCCCTCTTTTCTTTTTAAAATATGCATTGCATGCTTAAAAGTGAAACTGTAGTGATATTGGATGATATTTAATACTTGAGCACATGCATAGGCTGATAAGTGTATTGCAAATATTGTTGTGGTATGTTTGCATTCTCTTATCCAGGTCTTCTGGATTTGCAATAATTCACTTTATTGATGTATATCTTTTGTCAAATCATCTGATGTTAAAGTATATAAGTTTTACTTATATGATGTCATTTTTCAGCCGGATTCTTCGGTCTAGGAGTTATGTAGTACTATCTTAAAGTATTATTTTCCAACTAAGGTTTAAGAGAGTATTTATTTCTTCTCTTTCACTCCAGAGCAAGCAAAATGATTTCCAGGATGATGATTTGTAGCCACCAAGCAAACGCTCCTCTTCAGACAAGGTTTGCTCATTTATATAATGTTCGGAATTCACTGTGGTTGAGTAGGAATACATTATGTTGGTACTGTCTGAAATTATCGATGTTTACTATTGGTTGTGCCAATCTTCTGACATGTCATTCATTATAAAACAAAAAAACTTTGGTCCATAATAACAATGTGCAACATGGAAATAAAAATTCTGTTGCATACAAGGTTTGTTCACTTCTCTACTGTTTGGAACTCATGAACATGGTTGAGCATCAAAATAATATAATACACCGCTCCTTTTAGTTTTGTTACTTTAATATTGTGATTTTGTTTCTTCCTAATGGTGCATTAATGGACTCTAATTTTTCATTGTAGGTTGATAAGATAAATGGATGATGCTATGGATGACATGTTGAATGTAAGGTGGAGAATGGTGACATAGACAGGATGATCTTCATTACGTTTAGATTCCATTGTGTTAGGAAATGATGTTCAACTAAAATATTTATATCATGTCTTATGTGGATGGTTCTCTATGTAATGCAACAATTTGTTTTTAATATATGAGTGTTCTTTTTAACCATGCTATGACCGATAATGATTTTTTAACTTTGACTTCTACACACTTATAATCGCTGCAGCAACCTAATTATATCTGTTGCCAAAATAGCAAAAGTCATCTGTATGGCAAGTACCAACGCTTCTATGCGTTGTGACAATATAATTATATCCATTGTCAAAATAGTAAAAGTCATCCATGCATGGTAAGTACCAACGCATACAAGTGTAGTTACAGTTTGACTATATCCATTGTTACTTTGCAACGCCTTTTCATATATATTACCAACGCTTGTTTATCTGTTGTAATAGATTATCGCAACGGCCTCAATGGCAACGCATAGTAAATGCATTGGTATAGACCGTACCAACACTTATCTGATTTTTACCAACACATATATGCGTTGTTAAAAGGGTGTTCATCTTGTAGTGGCGGTTGCTAATGGGGTTGAAACCCTAACTGTGAATAGAGCGCATGGGAGTGCGGCACATGGGTCCGAATCAAAATGGGGTCTTCTCCGACACGTTTCCAAGAGATAAAACAAAATCACCTCAGATTAAAAGGCAAGGAATTAGGGACAATATGTTTGAATTGGAATCAGTACATGGGAACCCTTCTTTACGTGAGTTCCTTTCCTTGTGTGCCTTAGGTTGGGGGCCACCTACCATTGAAAAGGAGATGGCGCATCAGAAGATATGAAGGAGCCTGGAATACATATTGGTTCGGTTTGGATTCCAATATCTGAATATAGTTCTTGTTGGGCTGTCCGAAAATTACATGTAATTTCCTATTTTGCAAAGAGTCCGAATGGGATACTAGATTGATTGAGTTGGTTTTGGATACTATTCACATGTATTGTTCATGTATGGTAGATTCTGAAAATAGGAGAGTTTGAGTTATGTGCGTTTAGGAGGTTGAGTTGGTTTCGGACACTGTTCATGCGGTTATTGTTCATCCAAAAGCAATTGTGCTTGTGTGGGAGGCTATTTAAGCCACATGGCCGCACCATGTAAAATAGAAAAGTTATGATTTAGATAATAAAATTCAGAAAAGTCATTGTGGTGCATATTGTGTGTTCTTGAGATGAGTTGAGAGAGACAGAGAGAGAAGGATTGAGGGAGAGAGAGAGATCAAGAGTTCGGGGGTACTGTTCATGCATGGTACTGTTCGTGCGTGGGCACTATTCACCAAGGCTACTACAATATTTGTAATTCAATCTATTAGATTGGTTTGTGAGTGTGTTGATTCTCTTGCAATTTAATTCAACCGAATTGGTTTGTGAGTTTGGTGTTCCACCGCGAAAAATCGAGCAACTAACGGATTGAATCTCATTAGGAGGTTTGATCCACATCACGTTTTTTGAAACTTCATGGAACACATCACATTTTAGAGTTGAAACTCGTTGAAACTAAGTTTTAGATTTGATACTTGAAGCTTGTTTGTGAAACTTCATGAAACATCGCATTTCAGACGTGAAACACGTTGAAACACTAAGTTTCAGATTTGAAACTTGAAGCTCATTTTTTAAAACTTCATGAAACGTCATGTTTCGGACATGAAACACGTTGAAACACCGAGTTTCAAATTTGATACCCGAAGGTCGTTTTTTGAAACTTCATGAAACATCACGTTTCGGATGTGAAACTCATCACAACACCAAGTTTCGTTTTTCAAACCACGCCGTTGAGAGAGCTTCCCAATGGTATACCGTTGTATAGCCTCGTCCTATTCGTTAACTTAGTTTTCTTTAAGGTTTTTATGCTCAAGAAACAAGGCATATCAAGATGGTTAATTACCTTAAATCAAGCAAAGACTACTTTGTTTGGAAATAGGATTAGAATATTAGGGCTTTTCCAGACCAGGAGGTAAGAAATAGATTTGCATGCTCTCCCATTTGGCCATGTGTACAAGTACAAGCAAACAGAGTTGGAACATGCATGAGGTGAAGCATGAATGCTGACCGAGGAAAAAGATCGGCGAGAGATGCACCTGAGATGCCGATGTCGTAGCCGAAGATGAGGCCGCCGGAGGCCGCCACGAGGCAGGTCATGAACACTGAGAACGTCAGGCGTCCGCCATAGTCCGCCGCGGGGCCATCATTGGCCACAATGGTACCTCCGGCCATCTCTCTCGATCTCCCACTCGCCCTCCCTTTTTATTTCTTCCTCCCTCTCAAAGAGAGCTCTGGTCAAATGGCCTACGTTTCGAAGGCGTAGAGGAAAGAAATATATAGACAATAGGCTTCACTACGGCTGCTAGTCCAAGACTTGAGGATCATATCAGAATCAGACAGGCAGATGGGCAACGAATTTTTTTAAAAAAATAATATTTTTTAAAAGATAATTACAAAAATAAATAGTCGTCCCAAAAAATTACAAAAATATGTCATTGTCAACTGGCGACAGGGACCCTATCGCCCCCTGTTGCCGGTTCAGGTACGACAGGAACTGAGCAGTCTTCCTGTCGCCAGTTCAACTGGCTGAACTGGCGACAGGATGCCATCTATAAAATCCCAAAAAAATTCCTCCAAAACTCATTTTAATTCCAGAAAAAAACAAACGAGAGAAGGAAAGGAAGAGAAGAAAGGTAGCGAAGCTCTACTAGTTCGTCGCGGAGGAGAGAGATTGACAGAGCATCAGATCCGGTGGGCCGGCCATCTTACAGGTATATTTTTTTGCAACTTTGTGCGTTAAGTCAAATTATGTAGAATTAAGTACATCATTTGAGCTGTAGCAAGTATAATAGCAAGTACAATTAAGTACATAGAATTAAGTAGAATAGCGACATAGAATTAAGTAGACTAGATAAATGTAGTCAAATTATGTAATACATTATTTGAGATGTGTATAGTGTAGTTCGTCGTACACATGTTATGAATGTTACAGCAGTCGAACGATCTAGGATAAATCAGCAGAAATAGAAAGATGACTATTAGAAATATGTAAAAAAAATAATCTCATATTTATTTAGCTTCCCATTTGTACGTGGTAATTATATTGTTAATGTCGAAAATTAATTTTAAACTACAGAACTAGGAAAATAGGAAGAACTTTATATTTGCACTTGGAAAATATTTAAAATATCCTCTGAATTGGAAGACCCTATTACAAATCTGTTTAAATTGCTGAGTAGCCTAAATTAGGTTTACATTTTTGTGTGATAATTATTTTGTTAACACTGAAAATTATTTTTAAAGTAGAAATTTTGGTTTTTGTACATGTTCCGTAGTCTTTACAATGCATGCATTTAATTTGTAGGTATGGCGGACGCAGGCCACTACGAGTTGCTTGACCTGGTGATTGACGCGCATCACCGTAGCCACCTTAGTACCGTGCTCCCCCAGGAGGCGAGGCGCCGATTGAGCTTGGCGCGTTGCGGCTACGCACGCCCATCAGGGCATGGAGGCTGCACCCAGACTAGGTTCTAAGGTACGTATAGTTCTGACCTTAATACACTTAATCGCGGTCTGACTACTTTGCATGCAGCCACGTTTGTTCTTGATCATTTTGACGCAGGTTGAGAGCGGTAGGCCTCCTTCCACTAGCGAGGATAGTGGAGGCGATGTGGGAGGACGACCAGGGCTGCTGTCATGGTCGTACGTCTAGACGTTTTCCATACGACCGGGCCCTGTTGACGGCGCTGGTTGACCGCTGGAGGCCAGAGACGCACATGTTCCACCTTCCACGCGGGGAGATGGCGCCGACGCTCCAGGACGTGATCTTCCTGACCAGGTTGCCCTGCACAGGCTCCCCCATGGCGGCGTACGACATCTCGGCCACGTGGCGCACGGACCTCCTAGCGAGGTTCCACGATGTGCTGCCGCCGGGCAGCGGGTACACGGAGTTTAGCAGCCCGCACGAGCCGACGTTGCGGTGGATCTGCCAGTTCTACGTAAGTATTTGTAACTATTATCATCTCGTATTAATTCATATGTGAACCTTGCTGATGTGTACATGTCTTCTTGCAGCCCGAGTGTATGGCGTAGAACGCAGGGAACGTCATTGTTAGGAGGCACTTCGAGGCCTACCTGCGGTGGCTGCTCAGGTGGGTCATGTTCCTGGAGTCCCACAGTGACAGCGTCGACAAGCACTACGTCTGGTACGCACATGAGCTGGCGGACTTACTGGTGGATGAGATCCCCTCCTATGCCTAGGGTTCACCGATCGTTGTCATGACGTCACAAGACCTTTTCGACACGTGTCACCGTGCCTGTGATGCTCCATCCTCTCTGGATGCCCGCTACTTTTGCAGCTGTGGTCCTTCGAGCGCTTCCAGATCGGATGACCACAGCTGGACTTGGGAGTGTACGCGGTCAGCTTGTACGCCCAGGGCGACGACGTGGACCGGCCGACCATGGGCATGATGTGGTGCCGCCAACGGGTTAGTTTTATGATCATTTATTATTTTTCATGTTATAATCACAATTTCGTGTGCTAAGTTTGCGGTGTTCTATTGCACAGGTCCCCTACACGCCGATCACTTCGTAGGGATCCTACCCGGAGTATGTTGCGTTGTTCAATCAGCTAACCGATGACCGCATCATCTGGACATTGTACACTCAGGAGAGGGTGAATGCGCGCGCACCCAAAGGAATGTCGATCCTGTGCACGCAAGACTACATGTATTGTACACATGGAGGGCCTTAGTGCATGATGTCTTCGTGGAGGAGTACTAGGTGCAGCGAGTCCAATACCAGCTTTGATGCAAACAGAGGTCCCACCCTTGGGGGATGCGGAGTGCGGCCAAGACGCTCACATATAAGTTCACTCTTTACTTCTTTCGTACAATGTGCGTTACGTGTCGACCAAATAATTGTCTTGACGTCCACAGGTACACTAGGAAGGGAGTACATGGCACGATGTCCTGGTTAGATAGGATGTCCCCTTGGGTTGAGGCCTGGAGTGGCGCGCACGAGGACCCCATCCAGTGTGGGGATGATCCCTACGACTCCGAGACGTACAGGGAGTACATGGAGTGGTACGCTAGTCGGACGAGGCTTCGCTGCATCCGGATCATGGTCGACCCACCACGACACGAGGCTGCGACGTCCGACACGTGCCCCACCCAGCCGGACTCCTCTTTCCACCGCTCCGTAAGTATTGAACTGTCCTTAATTCATATTTAATTTGCCAGATTTATGTTTCCAACTTGTTCATTACTTGTGCAGACGAATCTACACCGGGAGATTCTCGAGTTGGCAGCCTTCGCGCAGCACATGACGCTGGGGGACACTAGAGGGGTCCTGCAGCGGATCATGGAGGCCACGAGACGAAGCATCTATATCGCGACTTGTCGCACGATGAGTGACCCAGTGGACCGACCAGTGCGAGGATAGGGGGTTAGCCGAGGTGGTTCACGGCCACGGGCTCCGGCCCCGGACATGGTGGGCGTGTCGTCGTGGCACCGTGGTGGGGGCATCGCGAGAAATTTTGGAGGTGAGCATGGGACATTCACTTCCTCTTCTTTATTTCGAACCGCACAAGTTACTGACAGCAATCTTCTCTTGCAGGTCCTGTGCTCCACCAGCACGTGGGGCAGGAGTACGCGGAGTCATCGGGGCACGGCTTTGTGCCACCAGGTATGACCACCCTGCTTGCTTGCGTAACGTCATTTTTCGTGGTTTTCGCCATGATTACGTGCGTAACGTAATGCTTCTTTATTTCGAACCCCTCTAGTTAGTAACGTCAATCTTCTCTTGCATGTCCTGAGCTCCACCCGTACGCGGGGCAGGAGTATGCGGAGTCGTCGGGGCACGTCTTTGGGCCACCAGGTATGACCACCTTGCTTTCTTGTGTAACTTCCTTTTTCATGGTTTTCCACATGATTACGTTTGTAATGTAATGCTTCACAGGAATGGCTTGGGATGACTCTTCATTGTCGCACTACGAGGCACACTTTTATCGGCACCCCTTGAGAACTTCTTCATGGACCTGTGTGACACCCCGTTCTCCTTAGAGGCTTATCAGCTGCACGGTGCGTCGGGATCGACCCAACCGACGCAGGACCCCCCCCACGCGACACCCCTTCAGGCTACTCGCGCCGGTCAGGTAGTCAGACAGCCTGATCCTCTGACATACTCGGACCATCGCCGGGCGAGGCCAGAGGCGACACGCGGGGTGCTCCCCAAGAGGAGCCGCCAGTAGATATTTGTTTCTCCAAATATCAGCCATGCCATGTAAATATTAATTTCTGTACAACAATTATTATGCTTGTCTCGTGTTTCGATATCTCTTTTTTGCTTGAAAACTGCGACCATGTGTACGATTCTGCATCGGGACACCCCGCACCACCCTCTTTCTACGCCTTCAGTCCCCCTTACTTTACGCAGCGACGTGACCCGACGAGTCAGCTTTGCAAAGCGACGTGACCTAGCGAGTCAGCTTTTCAGGACGACGTGACCCGATGAGTCAGCTTTTCAGACGACGAACCGATTTAACCAGCTTTTTACTTGCCGCCGCCTTGCGGACTGAATTTCACCAATTACAATTCACCATAAGCAATACTTGGCTAAGATATAAGTACTACCCCTTCCACACCAGGTTCTCTTGCATCCAGACTTCAACACAATCTTGCTCAGATGGACAAGCACTGGGAGGAGATCCGCGAAATGCAAAGGGAGTATGCGACCCAAGAGGAACAAAGGGAACATGCCAGGAGGCCACCTCCCCGCAATGACACCGCCCCCCATAGCAACAACCCCTACCAAAACATCCCAGCCGAACGTTCGCCGCAACACCCGCCCAAGGGGGAGACGCCGCCCCTCTGTTGGTGCAGGGACAGATGCAAGTTCTTCAAGTCCAAGCACCTGTCCAAGCACCGGTTAAGCCTAGGCATGTGTTACTAAGGTTGCGCAAACTACTCCAGCGACTTTCCCGACCGCCGTTGGGACACGAAATGCTATCGGCAGCCGGTAAGGATAGCTAGTAGTATGCCGGGGTGAAAACGGATCGGAAACGGACGGATAATGACTCTGCCATATTTGTTTTCATATTTTTTTTCCGGATCCGGATACGAATACGGATACCTCGGATACAAATACGGATGCGAATAATATCGAATACGAATACGGAGCGAATACGAATCAAAACGAATACGGTCACGGATATTTTTCGGAACATGAAAACCCCTTAAATCGCATGCTAGAAATTAACGAAAACATATAACTAGTTTGTTTGATGCAAATATTCAAGAATTGTTCATATTTTTAGCAACCACACATAACATTGGCACTAGCAAGGTGCATTAATTAGTTCATCACAAACATAACACTTAGTGTACTACATTTAGCTCATAAGTCATAACTCACAATTCAACATACATAACTTAGTTCATCACATACATAACCGTTGCTTTCTGAAGAAATGCATCATACTGAACAGTAAACGCCACAGTATACAAGACAATTCACAATTCATGAACATCGGCAATGTTCTTGTTGAAGCCTAAATTGTATGTTGTTCTTGCACCTTACTGAGATTCAGAAACCAGAATCACCCATATTGGCTTTAGATATACGTCTATCATCCAATTAACCTTGCTGTGTCCCAAGCCTCATCCATAAACTTTCAGGTGGACATCATACATACACAGTAAAGCTTTTCCAAGAGTTTTCAAGACACTGCCTACTCAGAACTAGAGTCCTGTTGCATGCTTCAAGTCATCCAAATTCTAAAGAGGTGTAATCCCAATAATTGCCACAAACATCATCACAGTGATCCCAGATTTGTCCTGCACAATGGGGTATCATTCAACAAAAAAATTCAGCTACGCAATTCAGCGTTTTGAGAAACAAAAGGTACTAGTACTCCATTTTTGAAAAACTTGCAGAAGCTGTGCCTAATTCATGAGGAAAAGAGTTTTCAACCGGACTTGTGGGAGTGCTTTCCAGCCCAAAAGGTGGCATAACGTTTTACTTTTACAGACCGACAAAAAAACTGACAACAGCGAAAACTGCTGATACCAAAAAAAAAAGAGTAGAACTGCTCTGCATGAGTGCGTATGAACCAGAGATTTAACTTCTCCGATGCTTATAAATGTTAGAGCTAGCTTCACTAAACAAATGGTTTGTGGTTTTGTATGCTTATCTAAAGTTCTCAGCATATGGTTTTCTTTCTCCAAGTTGCACAAGATGCAAAGAACTAGGCTTGCTGGTGAAACAAAAATGGCCTCCTTTCTGGCCCTTTTTTTTTGCCTTTTGTGTTTCGTTTTGCTGCACTAGTTTATGTTTCTTATCAGAAACCTTTGTTTCAGAATCATCTATGGTGAAAGTGCAGAGGGAGAATACAGAATAAAGCCATCCTGAATGAGAATTGTTTAAAGGATTGACCAGTCTATACATACTCTATGTAATGATACTCTAAAATAAGCCTGCTTGAGACAAAAATTCCTGGGAATGGACGTCTATGCTGCAGTCTAAGCCTTACAATTAGAACATTTGGTGCCATCCCACGCTATGTTGCTGTCCTAGAGTGCCAGTTCAATAATGCTAAGAATCTAAAAGGTCATTCACTGTGGCAATCAAAAGGTTATTCATCCATATCCTCATTGGCCATTGATTCTTTGATTCACTGCCAACAGGGAGCTAGCACTAGGAGCTCAAACCATTGATTCATCATTCATTGCCTCACTGAATCAAGATCCTTACCTTGGTCACTTGGTGGGCAACAGCTAACAGGGCGGGGCGGGCGGCCGACGGTGACGAGGGGGATCCGGCGAGGGAGGCGAGGAGGATGTGCTGGGGCCAGTGAGGGGGAGCCGCGGAGGTGCTGCCGTCTTTGGGGCGATGAAGCGCAGCCAGCAGGGAGCCGACGGGGACGGGCGACGAGGCGAGATGGCGGTGGAGGCGGGCATGGCGAGGTGGCCGCCAAATAGGAAGCGAGGGCTACGGCGCGCCGCCATCGATCGAGTTTCGGTCGCGAGGCGAGGGCGGCGCAGGGGACAGCCGATGGGCGAGATGGCAAGCGACGGGCGGAGGCGGGTCGGGCGATGGCCGGCGGACGGGCGGAGGCGGGCGTGGCGAGGTGGCGCCGGGCGAGGCGAAGCGGTGCCTGCTGGACCCCGGCAGCGTGGACTGGAGTAGCGTGCTGCGTGCAGGCGAAGCTCCTGCCCAGCCCTAGGGAGTAAGGAGTTAACTAGTTAAGAGTTAAGACTCGGTAAGGACTTAACACTTAAGGAGTGGGCTGGCTGGGAACCTGGGCTGTTGGGTAGTGGGCC
Organism: Phyllostachys edulis; assembly: GCA_036346405.1. Taxonomy (NCBI): domain Eukaryota; kingdom Viridiplantae; phylum Streptophyta; class Magnoliopsida; order Poales; family Poaceae; genus Phyllostachys; species Phyllostachys edulis. Next base: position 42,276,747 of record CM070552.1, on the reverse strand, counting down.
AAAATTCCGGATATCCGGATAATCCGTATTCGTATCCGTCGGATATCATGTCTACCGTATTCGTTTCCGTTTCCGGAAAAAAAAATCCGATTCCGTTTCCGATCCGAAAAATATCCAAGAAAAATCCGATCCGGGATAATCCGAATCCGTTTTCGTCCGGATCGGTCGAAAACTATCCGATCCGTTTTCACCCCTAACTAGTATGTACCCCTACCATTTCTCTTTCAAAGTCTGCGCTAACAGCCTCTCCCATTTACCCATAGTCCCCGGATCCGCTATGATCCACCCACACGACCAGTGGACTCTCGACCGCGAGGAGTGGGATGCTAACAAGGACCGTGAGAGGAGGGAGGAGGAGCGCCGCACCGAAGAGCACAACCAGTGTATCTGGCGGGAGACGCAGGCCCATCTCGAGGCATGCAGGCGCTGGGAGCGTGAGGCTCGTGAGAGTGAGTGCGAGAAATAGAGGGAAATAGCGGCCGAGGCCAAGGCGGCCGACGAGGAGTACAACGTTGAGCTCACAAGGAAGGGCAAATGGCCCCGGTCCACGTAGTAGTCCGACCCTCTTCGTCTATATGTCCTATGTATTTCTAATTCCCTAAAGGCATGCGTGTACCGTTCTTGGTTCGTTAGCCTGCGTGCCATGTAACCCCTCTTGTCGGATCAACTGTCGTGTTGTTATCGTTGCGTCATTTCTCCAATATTGTGCATCGTGTGTGAATTATCTAGCGCATTGCAATATAACTTACGTTCCTTCTTACGAATCATTAATACCTCAATCGTCCTCACAAAATTCTCTAGCGCATTATAATATAACTTACCTTCCAGCTGACACATTGCTAACATATTTCGTAACGTTCTGAAACTATGAAAATAACAAACACACCAACCAACGTAGGGTCCTGTCCCCAGTTCAACTGGCGACATCTCCCTATCGCCAGTTGAAACGGCAACAGGTAGCAATAATGTGCCATGCATGTACATGAGCAAGTGTATGAATTCTCGTGCACATTACAATATCACTTACCTTCCTACTTACGAATCATTGATACCTCAATTATCCTCGTAAAATTCTTCAGAAATTCACCGCACTAGAACAACATACGATGATCACAAAATGCTATTGCGAGTCTAACAAATTTTGTACCGTTCAAAATCTATGAAAATCACAAGTAGACAAATCAGTTTAGGGTCTGAGATAGCTGTCGCCAACTGGCGACAGATACCTGTCGCCGTTTGAAATAATGGCAGCTATCTGTTGCCAGTTGAGGTACCTGAACTGACGACAGGGGGACGATAGGGTCTCTGTCGCCAATTCAACTGGCAATATGTTCCTGTCGCCAGTTCAGTTAAACTGGCACTGACGACAGAGACACATTTTAATTATCTTTTAAAAAATATTATTTTAAAAAAAAATCGCTGGGCAACTACTAGGTATTATTGGTAGATCAATGTATTAAAGAAGGTTCACTTAGTAGAGTGCCCCAAATAGTACAAGCACGTTACTTTGTGCACGCAATATATTGACGATGACATCAATTACCAAGATCTCAAATTCATCCGCAAGTCAGCACTGAGGATATTATTTCTGCAGCAAGTTGGACCTAGAAGAAATTATTGCTACGCTCTAAGGCCTAATTAGTCAACCAAGCATGCAACGACAAGATCATGAAGGTTAATTTATTGAGCGAACACGGCTCATGTGGATGGAGATGCTTCAACGCGCCGGCCGTCGCCGACGAACCGCCTCCAGTACCAGTGGCGCGCCCAGACGGAGCCCATGGACTCCAGGGGAACGCCCTTGGTCTCCGGCAGGAAGACCATGACGAAGGCCGTCATGGCCGCGACCCAGCCGGCGTAGTACAAGAAGGTGGCGTACTTGAGGCGGCACAACAGGGCGAGGAACGTCTGCGTCTGCACGAACGTGAGCCCCAGCGTGGCCGACACGCTCACCGCCTACCCCGCCAACCGGATCTCCACCGGGAAGATCTCGCCAGGGATGACCCAGATGAGCGGCGCCCACGACATCCCGAAGCCAGCGCCTTGCACGCAGGTGAGCACCAGCAACGCCAGCTTGTACGCCCGCGGCATCGCGACCTCGCCGCTCTTCCCGACTTGCGCTCCCATGATCCAAGCAATAGCAACCTTCAAAACAAAAGGTGTCACCAATTTAACAGAGCGCTTATATCGATCGGACGCTGCCATGTACGGACTTATATACCTGGCAAACGATCATAATGACCGCGCCGGCCATGACGAGCACCTTGCGGCCGTATCGGTCGATCACCAGAATCGAGAGGATGAGAGCGCCGAACTTGACCGCTGCGAGGATGACCGCGCCCATCAACGCTGCGTTGCTCCCGAAGCCAGCGACGCGGAACACCAGTGGCGAGAAGAAGGTCAGAACCATCATGCCGCTGAGCTGGTGGCAAAACGGCAAGGCGAGGGCGAACGTCAGGTGCGGGCGGTACTCCCGCCCGGCAACCAGCCTCCGGAACGCGCCGTCCTCGCTGCTGCGCGCGGCCTCCACGGCGTGGACGATGTCCTTGAGCTCAGCGTCCACGTCCGCGCCGGGGCCGCGCACGCGGAGGAGCGTGGCGCGGGCGCAGTCCACCTTCCCGCGCATGACGAAGCTGCTGGGGGTGTCGGTGAGGAAGAAGGCGCCGACGACGATGACGACGGCCGGTGCGCCGGCGAGGCCAAGGGAGAGGCGCCAGCCCCACGGGACGCGCGCGGTGCCGTAGTTGGTGAGGTTGGCGATGAGTATCCCTAACGAGAGGAAGAACTGGAAGCCCACGGTGAGCAAGCCGCGCCACCGCGGGGGAGCCATCTCGGCGAGGTACAGCGGGGTGGCCTGGTTGGTGAACCCGACGCCGAAGCCGAGCAGCATCCGTCCGGCGATGAGCATGGCGACGTGCACCGCCGCGCCGGTCATGGCGCCACCGGCGAAGAACAGGGCCCCGCCCACCAGCATCACGCCGCGCCGGCCCAACGACCTGGTGACACGGCAAGCCGCCAGCGACGCCACGAGCCCCGCAATGTACAGGGACGAAGTGAAGGCGGTGAGCGCGTGATTGTCGAATACGCAGTACTGGTTCCGCTTCGCGTCCGCCATCCTCCTGAGCACCTTGGGGAAGAAGGCCTCCAAGAACGGCTTCATTTGAGAGACGCCGCCTGAACACTTGGAAGTAGCAAGAGATCAGAATCGATACAATCATCCTGCACAAAGCCATCTGTTGTGCGTGCTCATGCGCCTGACCTGAGATGCCGATGTCGTAGCCGAAGATGAGGCCGCCGGAGGCCGCCACGAGGCAGGTGGCGAGCACGGAAAACGTCAGCCCTCCGCCGTAAACTGTAGCCGGGCCATCGCCCGCCTTGACGACACCTGCCGCCATCGCGCTCCCTCCTCTGCTGTGTGTGTGGACGCCCTGCAAGGTCCTGCGTGCTACCAGTATAGGAAAATATGAAATCCCGAGTAGTGATCAAGTGAGACAGAGTAGTGATCAAGTGAGACAGAGTGAGAGCTCAGCTCGCTGCAATGGTGCAAACAAAACGTTATGTAGAACAGTAGAAGTGACCACCCATGCTTGAGCAGGATGGAGTCATTGTGGGTATGTTTGGTTGTTTGCATAGGGCTGGCTTGCATAAATAGTTACAAGTTTTTGAATATTTGGTTGTCTGGTTGGGTGGGTGGGTTTGGCTGAGTGGATGCAAGATTCTCTCTCGAGTCAGGTCTAAGGGAAACGCTTGATTCAAGCTTCCCATCTTAGCCGTATGTAGGCTGGCCAGCACTCGTGAGTCCATTCACCTTCTCTCACGTCAGATACAGACAACCAAACAACATCTCAGCAAAGCCTAACTCAACAAAAATAGACAACCAAACAACTTATAATTGCATCCACATAGGCTAGTTAGGTTCAGCTTAGATGACACATACAAGACAGGCTAAAGACATACAGGTAACCAAACACATCCTATGTTCCTAATAGAAATTTTGAAACAAAAATTAATCTAAAACTGATCATTGTGATAAGCATGCCCAATGAGTCAATAAGAAAGGCCAAGAACCAGGATCCACAAGGAGGACAAGGATCGGGGAGTATGGCTTTTATTGAAAATCGAGCATTTCTGTATTCTATGTCTGCACTCTTCATGAGTGCTCTCGTCCTTTTTGGGCACTATACCTCTCTCTTCCTCCTACAAACCCTAGTAGTTACCAAACAAGTTCCTCTCCTCCTCCCTTCCTCTCCATCGCTGGCCAGCCGGCCGGCCGACGGCAGCGACGGAGTTTTTTCTTCTCGGTGGTGACGTCTGATCTGTATCATGCTCTCGACGTCGATTTCCAAAGGTATGGACTTTCGTCGGGGTTAGATCTGAGCCCTTCTCCACTGGCTTCTTTCGGCGGCGCGGCTTCATCGATGGCATGACGATGGAGGTGGCGCGGTGCGGATCCAGATTTGGCGCAGTAGGTAGAGATCGCAACAGCTCGATGGCGGTGGCTTGTGCGGCACTCAACTCCTCCCCGGTGGATGGTTGTTAACCGGCCGACACGTGGACTGCAGTAGATGTCGCCTTTCTTTGGTGCTAACGGCGGTTGGCCATTGGTGATGTTGCGGACGTCGTCTTTGTCGACATCTAGGACTCTCGTCACAGAACAAGCAAACAAGAATATAAGAAAGGAAAATAGAGATTACTATCTGTTCGCCAAAGGACTCAAGATGGTGAATATGTATTGTAAAGAATATGCTCTGATTACAGGGAAAGTGGCTATGAATACCCACGGATTAGGGCTTGGATGTGAATCTATGTTACAAAGGCACGTAGGTCGGACTATTTATAGTATTACAAGCGTCGGCAGTTAGTAGCAGTGGTGCCTCTTCGCACCAATGGTTGCGTCTCTTCACGCCAATAGTCGCGTCCCTTCGTGATGACCGTTATTATCGATATCTCCACGTGTAACTATTATTAACCACATGTGGGTAACCGCTTTCTAGGACCTCCTCTGCGCGGGGGGGGGGGGGAGAGGTTCTGGAGAGGTCCTAGAGAGATCTTGGAGGAGGTCCTGGAGGAACCCATAGAGGAGGTCCAACTGGGCCTCCGGGAGAGATTTCGGGAACGGTCAAAGGAAAGACTTTCTAGGCCCACCTTCTGACTGCTAGACTGATCTTGGGCCCAGGAGATTAACTCAGGCCCAGTAAAATTCTAGCTTATCTATTAATAAGCAAATAAAGATATATCCGGATAATTGACTAGTCAACAATCCTCGTCAGTCTTGACGATATGGCCTTCATTGGTTGGATCCAGCGACGAGGTCATGCTATGGCGTGGTCTTGGAGCGCTGGTACCTTCAATCTGAGGTGAAAACTATTGATCTGGCCTTCGCTGGTTGGATGCGGCAACGACGTCGACCTGAGCGGCATTACCTTCTTGAAGGCATTGCATTGGAGAACCGGTACCTGAGCTCCGGAGTGAAAACTCCTGATCTGACCTTCGCTGGTTGGATCCGGTGACGACAATGTGAGTTGTATCCCTTCTTGGAGGCATCGCTACAGAAACTGGCCCATCATCACCTCTTTGTTGCGCAGTTGCTGTTCGCGTATGGACGATCTCCTGGTTGGTCCCGGAGGCGGGGCTAGGTGGTTTTTAGGCTAGCATTTGCATGATAATTTGTTTGTCATTGTTGGCTTTTGGCCGTTTTTTGTTTTCAGCTTTTAGCTAATGGTGGCGTAATGACTATGTGCATCCCTAGTTAGTGCAGAGGCCAAGAATTGTTCCATTATCTAAAAAAATGTCTACACTCTTCATTGATATGCACAAGGATTGGAGAGTTCGGCTTTCTATGTCCGCACTCTTCGTCGATATGGACAGAACACTATCTTAAAGAAAATGACTAATCAAATCGAGTACAAATAATTAGTATAGTTTTAACGGAAATATTGAGTTTGATTGTAATACGAATTGAGTTTGAATGTGTTACAAGTTTTTTTTCCTACTTAAATTCATAGTTCTACTTCTATATGTAGTCTTTCATGTACCACTATAAATATAGGGAAAATTTTGCACATGACACTTAAAGTTGTCCTGATTCCTTCTGTACCACTAAAAAAAGCGTTCTCCCCATGTGCCACCGAGAGTCTATTTTGACCCCCTTCATGCCATTTTTGTCACTTTCTCGGTCAACTCACACGCAAAAAGACTTTTTTGCCCTTCTTCTTCCTCCCATTCCTTCTTCCTCTTCATCCCCATCCCTCTTCCTCTTATTCCTCTCTTCATCAAACTCATCTTTATCTCTATCCTCTCTCTCTCCTTATCACCGCCGGCCCACCTCCTACCGTCGGCCTCCTCCCCTACTCCTACCATCGACGCCGACTCCCTACCCTCCTCACGTCGTTGCCCCCCTCCCTACCTCCCACCACGGACGCCGGCCTCCTCCCACCAATGGCCCCCTCCCATCCTCCCACTGTTGGCCCCTTCCCTACCTTCCACCTCTGACACCGGCCTCGCTCCACCCCGATGGTGGGTGGGTTGGATGTGCTCGCCTCCGACGGACCTCCCGGCGACTTCTTCCCTTCGGCACCGTGGACACCGCCCGCTGGCGGTGGTGGCACGACATCCGCTCCCACAACCATCGACGCTGACGTCGCCAACACCCCATCCGACCCTATTGCTGGCCGCCACGGAGGTGGTCCCATGAAGGAGTGTATAGTATTATGAACATTGTGTCTTCGGCAAGCAAAAGAGGGTGAAGTTCAGCATAACAATTCACTATACAAAAAGGCATATTGGATTATATTCACTCTGATTTGTGGGGGAGAATTTCGTGTTCCGTCCCTTGGAGGTGGTGGCTACATATTGATCATCATTGATGATTATTCAAGAATAATTTGGCCATATTTCGTGAAGCACAAATTATATGTGTTCAAGACATTCAAGCAGTGGAAGATTATGATTAAAAATCATACTAGTAAGCATGTTAAGAAACTACGTACTGATAATGACTCGAAGTTCTGTTTTAGAGAATTTAAAGTTTTATGCAGATCAAATGGCATTCTGAGACATTACACTGTCCCAGGTACATCTCGGCAAAATGGTGTGGACGAACTCATGAAGATAACCATTATGTAGAAGGTGTGTTGCATGTTATCTAACTCTGACTTATCTTGGAGTTATTGGGCTGAAACCACATCCACTGCTTATTATTTGATCAATCGGTCACCCAACCTAGCAATTGATAAAAAGACTTCAATTGAGGTATGGACTTGTTCTATAGTAGATTATTCAAATTTGAGAATATTTGACTGTCATGCTTATGCTCATATTAACAATGGTAAATTAGAGCCTAGAGTCGATAAGTGCATTTTCCTTGGTTTTAAACCTGGTGTCAAATGATTAAATTGTGGAATCCTGAAATTAGAAATTTGGTTATTAGCAGAAGTGTTACTTTTGATGAATCTGCTATGTTGCATAATGTAACATCCCTATTTTCTGGCCTTTTTGAAAATTTTGAAAAAAACCTTAAAAAGGAACCATTTGGTTTTATTAATTTGCCAAAGCTTAAATTGTAATTTAGAATTTTAAAGGCAGTTTCAATTTACTTAATTAAAGTTGGTTTAGTGAGTTTAGTTGGATTTTAAATTGGTTTTTCCTTTGGCCTTATGTTAAAAATAATTAATTGCTGAAAACTAAAAGCAATAGTTAAGCTAAAAATATTTTTACTAAGTCCTAAATAATTCAAGGGATTTATGTGAATTTTTCTAGAATTTTTGGACGACTTAAGCTATTTTCTAAAAATGCTTTTGCTTTTCTGGTATTTTCTAAAAAGAAAAAGCCTTAGTTAATCCCTCTCGTTTGGGCGAATTCCTTGGCCCATTCGCTTCCGCTGCCACCCGCTCACTTGACAGACCTCTCCTCGCCACCGTCTGATTTCAATCGGACGGCTCAGACTCTCTCCTCCGCCTCTCTCTCTCTCTCCTCTCTCTCTCGTGACCATTGGGGCCACTTTGTCACCGCCCCCACCATGTGATCGTCCCCTACCTCCCGCCTCTGCCCGCCCGCCCTGCCATTGAACCACAGCCACACCCCCTCACGCCCTAGCCCCTTTTTGTCCTCTTGTCGGACGCGCCACCCTCCTCCTCCTCCACCATGCCTTCCCTCCTTCTGCCCCCTCCTCCGCGGTTTCGCGAAACACGCCCACTGGCATTAAGGCCGCCACGGTGAGCTCTCCGCCCTCCTCCTACGGGCCTCCCCGTCGCCTATAAAAGCGTGCATCAGGACCGCCTCCTCCTCCTCTCCATTTCCCCTCTTCTCTCCTCTCTTCTCGCCTCTCTCGGCCGCAATCGAAGCTCCGTCGCCGCCGCCGCCGAAGCTTGCTTCGCCGCACCCGCCGCCGCCGTCGAGCCTCCTCCGTCGCCGTCTCCACCACCTCTGGCATCGCCAGCACGAGGCGCACCCGGTGCGCACTCTCTCCCCTCGGATCTCGCCGAGCGCCGTTGCCGCTTTTGAGCCGCCACCTCATTGCCCAGCGCCCTCGCCCTGGTTTATCATCGCCGCCCGCGTCTTGCCACAAGACCAAGATCACCGCATCGCCCTCCTCACGCTGGTGCCCTCGCCGCCCGCCTCACGCGCCATGGATTCGGCCGTGCGCCCTCGGTCGAGCGCCATCGCCAGTCCGACGTGGCGACCACCAGTGGCGCCACCTCGCGCCCGCGTGGCGCCACATCATCTCCTCTGCTGGTGTGGCTGCCCAGTCAGCAGCCCGAGTGGATTTCATTGATTTTCCTTTAGGAAAATAATTCCAGAAATCAGGAAAATTCCTTTTTCTTGATTTTATGTATTTTCCTAGCTTCCTTTGGCCATAACTCCCTCATTCGAACTCCGATTCGAGTGATTCAAATTTCTAAATTCATCTAAAATCCTTGTCTTCCTATTAGTATTTCTTTGGTATTTCTTTGGATTTTATTTGGAGTTGTTTTATTTATTTAGCTTTGTTTGCGCCATAGGTTCGGCTTTTTAAGATTTCGCAGAATTCGATTTAATCAAGCACCGCTACTCTTCAACGAAGGCAAGTCATAGACCTTTGATCATGTTGAACCCATCTTTATAAAAGTATATTGTTTGTTATAAACATGCATTGCGAATTTTATAATAAATGGTTTCGGGCTTAGTTAATTACCTAATTGTCATATGCCTCCTTGATAAATTGCAATCGACATGTTTCCTTGAATGACATAACTCCTTGGACACCTTAGGATGGATAATTACTAGTTGGACATTATTGTACTACCAACATGGGCACGTTTTATTGCTTAGTCATGCTCTAGTAGACGTTGGTCTCGATCTCATGATTCAATAAATGTTGTTTTGTCCTAGCGCACATGGTTTGTGGCTTGTGTAGTAACGACCTGTGTTGCTAATAATGCGAAGTGTGGTCCTGTGTGAGACCACGATATTTGTTGTCGCCTTACTAAAATTTGTGGTGCTAGGACTAGGGTGGTCCTCTGGCTGGGTTGAACCCAACATGATGAATTTGACTAAAGGAAATTATGGAACCGTGGCGGAGCCACTTTTGTTAAAAGATATTGTGCCATGACTAGGGTGGTCATTTGGCCAGGTTGAACGAAAATGATTTATGCTCGGACGAGTTGGTGGTGGAAAAGGTGGGTGCCATAACGCACACTTGGAATGTGGAACCGTCTCGTCTGAGCAACCAACTAAGGACTTCACCTTGAACCATTGATCTGGGCCTCAACCGTACAACCACATGTCTAGAGTGGGATAGACCTGGCTGACTAATTAGCAATGTCTTGGTTCGGTTCTGCTTTTGGTTGGGAACAGGCGCAAGAGGGGCGGATGGAGGCGAAACCTTAGCGAAATGTAATCGAGTCAAAACAGAACTTTGTAAAAGCCTTGTCACGTGCTCTAGACTGCTTACCTAAGGTAGTGAGCAGTGGCATAGATATATGCCGAACAAACTAGAGAAATTTGTGCCTTGTGGGTCAAGCTATACAACCTCTGCAGAGTGTAAAACTATTCGAATAGCCGTGTCCCCGGTTATGGACATGCCTGGTGATTTCACGCAAGGGGTAAAACTTTTGTCGAAAATGTTGGAATGGTTTGGTCGAATCTTGTAGATGGTTGATGGTTGGAAAGTGAACAGGGTGTTCACTAGTTGTTTCAAAGAAAATTGCTTATTTATGTATTAGACTTTTAAATCGTGCTTTGCAATCTACTTATTGTATTTAATGTCAAATATTGCTTTCCGCAAAATAGTCATAAAGCTATCCTTGTCAAGCCTTGCATAAATATTACTTGCATACATTTCTCTATGACTTGCTGAGTACATTCAAAGTACTCATGGCCTCGCCCTCTGCTTAAATCGCGAGAGGAAGGTGAACCAGATGAACTCGAGTTCTATGAAGAAGACTTCTTTGAAGACTATGCGAATTAGGTCGCGTCCTTCACTCGATTGCCGGTGGGCATATTGGGTGACCTCCACTAGATGTTATGTTCTCCGCTGCAAGTTTACTATGTTCTCTTTAGCCCTGCGTGGCAACCGTTGTAAGACTTGATCATAAGGTCCCTTTTGCTTAATATTATTAATTTGTCTGCTTCATCTTTTGTTTGGTTGTGTGGTTATGATTACACCAATGTTGCAACTGTGTGAGCTAGCTACTGATCATGGGACTAGTTCAGAATACACAGAGGGTCCTGGGGTTGCATACCCGGGGTCCCGACAGCGGTGGTATTAGAGCCATATCGACTGTAGGACGTAACCATAGTTAGCATGGTCGTTTAGTCAAAACTTCAAAATTTTATTTTATAAATCAAACCAACAACTAACTTGAGTAGTATTCTCCTCTCATCTTATTCTATTGCTCCTCATCTTATGCTAATCTCTCCTTACTCTATTCTCTTGTTTGACTTCTTATCTTGTCTGAACTTTATTTCTGAATGTAAAGTGACCCCCTTATCTTGATAATCTCTATAGAATCGAGCTTTACTTAGAGTCACCCACCCTCATAAGATAAATTAATAGTGCAGTTGCCCCTTTTTAGTCTCAGTATCGTTAGGATCTGTGGTTTGAGTTTTGTTGCCTCTTGTAGCTTTCCGGCTATTGTTCGTTGGGTTAAACCGACTTTCCCCAATTAGGTTGTCCCGTCTTTCTCCCTTCTCTTACTCGCCTCTGTGCTTTTCCCTCTTTCCTATCGTGCTTTCTTCCTCTCATCTATTAAACTTGAGAAGATCTGTGCAGATGGTTCAAACCCGCAACTCGGCAAGTCAGGAAGAACAAGTGAACCCTGTTACGCCTCCAACCCCAGCCGCAACAACAGATCAGGGTTTGGGACAATTCATGGTAGCACAGGCACAGTTGATGAATGCAATGATGCAGAACATGAACCAGATGATGACTCAACAGAATCAGACGGCTACCGCTCTGCTCAACGTGCTGAACCAGAACAACCAAGCAGCTGCCATGCCACCTCCACCCCCACCAGCTTTCCCTCAGTCAAAGTTGGCAGAGTTTATGAGGACCCATCCACCTACCTTCTCCAGCTCCTCCGAGCCTTTGGATGCAGATGACTGGCTGCGCTCTACTGAAAAGAAGCTTGCTATTACCCGGTGTGATGACCGTGAGAAAGTTCTTTATGCCACACACCACCGGAAGGCACCGTCATGAGAATGGTGGGAGAACTCTCACGCCGCCCATGAAAACCACGTAACATCACTTGGACTGAATTTTGAAGCTTTTCTCTCATATCCTCGATTTTAAAGGTAGAAATGAAGAAGAATGAGTTTCGTGAGTTGAAACAAGGGAACCTGTCAGTGAGTGAATATCTCAATAAGTTCACTCAACTCTCTCGTTATGCCTCAGAGGATGTTGCCACTGATGATGCTCGTCAAAAGCGTTTCAAGCGAGGACTCAACCCTAGCTTGAAGGTTCAGGTCATTGGCAACGACTATGCCAATTTCCAGCAGCTAGTCAACAAGGCCATGCTCATAGAAGAGTCGCATCGCGAACTGGCGGAATCTCATAAAAGGAAGTCGATGCAGCATAATGCTCATCAAGGTCACCCACAGAGAGCCTGAATGAATGTGTAGCCCCCTGGCCGCTTCGTCCCTCCTGTCACCTTTCAAGACTTCCCTGAAGAAGACTCGCCCGCTACTACCCGATTCCGCCTTCAACAACAATACCAACAACCAGGCAGCCAAGGAACAACAATCCCGCCAGCAGAATCACCTGTTTCAACTATCGGCAATCGACATTATGCCAAGAATTGCCCTCGTAGCAAGGACCATCACCGGTCGATTCAACCTCGAGCTACCTCGACTAACTCCCACACCAGAGCAGGGCGTGGAGCCCTCAGACTCAAAGAAGACTACCAAGACCCTCGGACTTTCGGAGAGGCCGTGTGAACCATGTCACGGTGGAGGAAGCCCAGATAGCCCCGGACGTCGTGCTGGGTAAGTTCCTAGTAAATTCAGCACCTGCCACAATTTTGTTTGATTCTGGAGCTACCCATTCGTTTGTTTCTCGGAGTTTTGTCGCCAAGCATCAGCTAAAGGTTCTGACTCTTAAAAATGCTATGTTGATTCGTACACCTGGTTCGGAGTTGAGTACGAACCAAGGCTGCCCTAAGGTTAAAGTAACCATAGAAGCGGTAGAATTCCTAGCCAACCTTATAATTATCAATGCCAAATCCCTAGATGTGATTTTGGGTATGGATTGGCTTACTGATCACCAAGCAGTTTTAGATTGTGGTGATAGAAGCATCACGTTGGTCAGCCCAGATGGAATCAAAGTGAAGTTTGAAGCCTCTACGGAAAAGTATGATGGGACCTTAGTCTGCAGTGTCAGTGCCTTATCAGTGGAAGATGTGCCGGTAGTTAGAAAATTTCCAGATGTCTTTCCGGATGAGTTACCTGGAATGCCACCGGACAGGGACCTAGAGTTTGTCATTAACCTAGTTCCGGGAACCGCACCCATTTCCAAGAGACCCTACCGTTTGCCGGTTGATGACTTAGTTGAGCTAAAGAAGCAGATTGAAGAAATGCAAGATAAAGGATTTGTCCGACCAAGTTCTTCGCCTTGGGGAGCCCCAGTGATCTTTGTCCCTAAGAAGGATGGCACCCAGCGGATGTGTGTGGATTACCGCTCTCTTAATGAAGTCACCATTAAGAACAAGTACCCTTTGCCCAGAATTGATGATTTGTTTGACCAGTTAAAAGGAGCCAGAGTGTTCTCCAAGATAGATTTGAGGTCAGGTTACCATCAGTTGAAGATTCGTAAGGAAGATATTCCGAAAACAGCTTTCTCAACCCGATATGGACTGTATGAGTATACGGTCATGTCTTTTGGATTAACCAATGCACCGGCTTACTTTATGAACTTGATGAATAAAGTATTCATGGAGTATCTGGATAAATTTGTCATTGTCTTTATTGACGATATCCTAGTCTACTCTAAGAGTGAAGAAGAGCATGAAGAGCACCTTCGCTTGGTTCTGAATAAGCTTAGAGATCATCAACTCTATGCTAAATTCGACAAGTGTGAGTTTTGGATGAAGGAAGTTATCTTTTTGGGACACATCATGTCTGCAGAAGGAGTCGCCACAACCCCAAAAAGTCAAGGATGTGCTCAATCGAGTCACCCAAGTCAAGACCTCAGTCAAGTTTCCTTGAATGGCAGGTTACTACCGTTGGTTCATAGAAGGATTCTCAAGAATAGCAAGGCCCTTACCCAATTGTCAAGAAGGAAAAGAAATTTACTTGGACGCCGAGAATGTGAGCAAAGTTTTCGTGAATTAAAGAAGTTTGACCACCGCCGCAATCTTGACTCGACTACCGATGTACTGGAAGGATTTTGAGATTTTCTGTGATGTATCTCGTCAAGGTCTCGGTTGTGTTTTGATGCAAGAAAGGAAAGTGGTAGCATATGCTTCACGCCAATTGAACCCTCATGAAGTCAATTACCCCACTCATGACTTAGAATTGGTGCCAGTAGTGCATGCTTTAAAGATATGGCGCCATTACCTCATCGGTGTCATCGCTGTGAAGTTTACACGGATCATAAGAGCTTGAAGTACATTTTCACCCAAGCGGATCTGAATATGAGACAAAGAAGATGGTTGGAATTGATCAAGGATTACAACATGGGAATTCATTATCACCCAGGCAAAGCAAATGTTGTAGTAGATGCTTTAAGTAGAAAGACCTACTGCAATACTCTGATGATCAAAGAAAGTCACCAATAAGTTGCGAAGAGTTTCAAAAGCTCAAGCTCGAGTTAGTCGAAGAAGGTTACTTAGCTGCCCTGGAAGTGCAACCAACTCTTCAGGATCAGATCAAAAAAGCCCAAGAAGAAGATACAGATATCAAGGAGATCAAGAGAAACATGAAGCAGGGTAAATCCTTAATATTCTCAGAAGATGAGCAAGGTGTCCTATGGTTCGACAAGTGTGTTTGTGTACCGGATCAGAAGGAGCTGAAGCAGTTAATACTCAAGGAAGCTCATGAAACCTTGTACTCTATTCACCCCGGAAGCACTAAGATGTATCAAGATCTCAAGGAATTTTATTGGTGGCCTACCATGAAGCGTGAAGTTGCTGAGTATATTGCACAATGTGATGTTTGCCAAATGAGTTAAAGCCGAGCATCGAGACTCACCGGACTTTTGCAACCTTTGAGCATACCTGAATGGAAATGGGAAGAAATCGGAATGGATTTTATCACTGGTCTGCCAAGAACTAAAGCTCGATATGATTCTATCTGGGTAATTGTAGATCGCCTAACAAAAGTGGCTCACTTCATCCCAGTCAAGACCACCTACTCAAGAGGCAGACTTGCAGCATTGTATATGGCCAAGATAGTATGTCAGTATGGAGTGCCAAAGAAGATCGTGTTTGATCGAGGAACCCACCACCTCAAGATTCTCGCGAAGCTACACAGCGCTTTTGGGCACTAATCTGATTTCAAGATGACCTACCACCCTCGAGACGGATGGTCGACCGAAAGAGTAAATCAAATCCTAGAAGATATGTTAAGAGCTGCGCTCTAGAGAACTGACTAGTTGGGACCAAATGCTACCCTATGTAGAGTTTTCTTACAACAACACCATCAATCAAGTCTACAGATGTCCCCGCTTGAGGCCCTTTACTAAGAAAGTGCGTAACACCTTTGTATTGGACTAAGTCGAGCGAAGGGCAAGTACTTGGACCGACATCCTAAAGGAGGTCAAGATCAAGTTAAGTCAATCGGAGAAAAGCCGAGAACGGCCTGCACTGCATGTAAGAGTTATGCCGATAACCGTCCGCCGAGATTTAGCTTTTGTACCTGGAGATCATGTGTACCTGAAGGTCTCACCTCTCAAAGGGATACGTCGCTTCAGAGTCAGTGGAAAACTCGCACCAAGATATATTGGACCTTTTCCAGTTCTAGCCAGAAGAGGAGAAGTTGCTTACAAGTTAGAGCTCCCGCCTCAGTTGTCAGATGTGCATGACGTCTTCCATGTGTCTCAATTGAAGAAGTGCCAGCGAGTGCCAGGAGAGCAAATGCCGTTAGAAGCAGTTGACTTGCAAGAAGATCTAACCTACAAGGAGCAGCCCATCAAAATCTTGGAAGTATTTGAGCGTGTGACAAGGAGCAAGATCCTCCGTTTCTGCAAAGTTCAGTGGAGCAATCACACCGAAGAAGAAGCCACCTGGGAGCGTGAAGAGGATCTGAAGGCCGAGTTCCCGCACCTATTCTCTAGTCAGCCTGAATCTCGGGGTCGAGATTCCCTTTAAGGGGTATAGGTTTGTAACATCCCTATTTTCTGGCCTTTTTGAAAAGTTTGAAAAAAAAACCTTAAAAAGGAACCATTTGGTTTTATTAATTTGCCAAAGCTTAAATTGTAATTTAGAATTTTAAAGGCAGTTTAAATTGACTTAATTAAAACTTGAATTAATTAAAGTTGGTTTAGTGAGTTTAGTTGGATTTTAAATTGGTTTTTCCTTTGGCCTTATGTTAAAAATAATTAATTACTGAAAACTAAAAGCAATAGTTAAGCTGAAAATATTTTTACTAAGTCCTAAATAATTCAAGGGATTTCTGTGAATTTTCTTAGAATTTTTGGACGGCTTAAGCTATTTTCTAAAAATGCTTTTGCTTTTCTGGTATTTTCTAAAAAGAAAAAGCCTTAGTTAATCCCCTCCTCGGTTTGGGCCAAATTCCTTCTACCCATTCGTCTCCTGCCACAAATTGACCCTCTCACTTGACCCTCCCTCGTCACCGTCCGATTTCAACCGGACGGCTCGCACTCCTCCTCCGCCCGCGCCTTCTCTCTCTCCCTCTCTCTCGTGATCATTGGGCCCGCCTGTCACCCGCCCACCGTCAGTGATCGTCCCCTACCTCCCTCCTCGCCCACCACACCTCGCCCAACCCACAGCGCCCGCCCCTCGCTACCCTAGCCCCCCTTTTGTCCCCTTGTCGGACGCGCCACCCTTCCCCTCCTCCGCTCACCCTCCCTCCTTCTGCCCTCCTCCAGGTTTTTAGCCAAGACGCGCCGCGTGCCATTAAGGCCGCCTCAGCGAGCTCTCCGTCCTCCTCCTCTGCCCCCGTCGCCTATAAAAGCGCGCATCAGGACCGCCTCCTCCTCTCCATTTCCCCTCTTCTCCCCCTCTCTTCCTCGCCCTCTCTCGGCCGCAATCGAAGCTCCCGTCGCCGCCGCCGAGCTTGCTTCCGCCGCACCCGCCGCCGCCGTCGAGCCTCCTCCGTCGCCGTCTCCACCACCTCCGGCATCGCCAGCGCGAGGCGCACCCGGCGCACCTCTCGCCCCTCGGATCTCGCCGAGCGCTGCCGCCGCTTTGAGCCGCCGCCTCTGCTTGCCAGCGCCTCGCCGTCGGTCTCTCGTCGCCGCCGCAGGCACCCGATCGCCAGATCGCCTCCTCACGCTGGTGCCTCACCGCCGCCTCCACGCCGTCACGGGCGAGCCTCGAGCCGAGCGCCACCGCTGTCCGACGTGGCGACCACGTGGCATGCGCCACTGGCGCCGCCACCACACCGCGTGGCGCCACGCCATCTCCTCTGCTGGTGTGGCTGCCCAACAAGAGCCCGAGTGGATTTCATTGATTTTCCTTTAGGAAAATAATTCCAATCAGAAAATTTTTCTTGATTTTATGTATTTTCCTAGCTTCCTTGGCCATAACTCCTCATTCAAACTCCGATTCGAGTGATTCAAATTTCTAAATTCATCTAAAATCCTTGTCTTCCTATTAGTATTTATTTGGTATTTATTTGGAGTTGTTTTATTTATTTAGCTTTGTTTATGCCAGATAGGTTCGGCGTTTAAGATTTCGCAGACCCGACGACCGAAGCACCGCTACTCTTCAACGAAGGCAAGTCATAGACCTTTGATCATGTTGAACCCATCTTTATAAAAGTATATTGTTTGTTATAAACATGCATTGCGAATTTTATAATAAATGGTTTCGGGCTTAGTTAATTACCTAATTGTCATATGCCTCCTTGATAAATTGCAATCGACATGTTTCCTTGAATGACATAACTCCTTGGACACCTTAGGATGGATAATTACTAGTTGGACATTATTGTACTACCAACATGGGCACGTTTTATTGCTTAGTCATGCTCTAGTAGACGTTGGTCTCGATCTCATGATTCAATAAATGTTGTTTTGCCCTAGCGCACATGGTTTGTGGCTTGTGTAGTAACGACTTGTGTTGCTAATAATGCGAAGTGTGGTCTTGTGTGAGACCACGACATTTGTTGTCACCTTATTAAAATTTGTGGTGCTAGGACTAGGGTGGTCCTCTGGCTGGGTTGAACCCAACATGATGAATTTGACTAAAGGAAATTATGGAACCGTGGAGCCACTTTTGTTAAAAGATGTTGTGCCATGACTAGGGTGGTCATTTGGCCAAAGTTGAACTAAATGATTTATGCTCTGGACGAGTGGGTGGTGGAAAAGGTGGGTGCCGAACGCACACTTGGAATGTGGAACCGCTCTCGCCTAAGCAACCAACTAAGGACTTCACCTTGAACCATTGATCTGGGCCTCAACCGCATAAACCACATGTCTAGATTGGGATAGACTGGTGACTAATTAGCAATGTCTTGGTTCGGTTCTGCTTTGGTTGGGAACAAATGCAAGAGGGGCCGATGGAGGCTAAACCTTAGCGAATGTAATCGAGTCAAAAGCAGAACTTTGTAAAAGCCTTGTCACGTGCTCTAGACTCGCTTATCTAAGGTAGTGAGCGGTGGCATAGATATATGCCGAACAAACTAGAGAAATTCGTGCCTTGTGGGTTAAGCCGCACAACCTCTGCGAGTGTAAAACTATTCAATAGCCGTGTCCCCTGCTATGGACATGCCCGGTGATTTCACGCAAGGGGTAGAACTTTTGTCGAAAATGTTGGAATGGTTTGGTCGAATCTTGTAGATGGTTGATGGTTGGAAAGTGAACAGGGTGTTCACTAGTTGTTTCAAAGAAAATTGCTTATTTATGTATTAGTCTTTTAAATCGTGCTTTGCAATCTACTTATTGTATTTAATGTCAAATATTGCTTTCCGCAAAATAGCCATAAAGCTATCATTGTCAAGCCTTGCATAAATATTACTTGCATACATTTCTCTATGACTTGCTGAGTACATTCAAAGTACTCATGGCCCTGCGCCCTCTGTTTAAATCAGCAGAGGAAGGTGAACCAGTGAACTCAGAGTTCTATGAAGAAGACTTCTTTGAAGACTATGCGAATTAGGTCGCGTCCTTCACTCGATTGCCAGTGGGCATATTGGGTGACCTCCATCAGATGTTTTGTTCTCCGCTGCATGTTTACTCTGTTCTCTTTAGCCCTGCGTGGAAACCATTGTAAGACTTAACCATAAGGTCCCTTTTGCTTATATTATTAATTTGTCTGCTTCATCTTTTGTTTGGTTGTGTGGTTATGATTACACCAATGTTGCAACTGTGTGAGCTAGCTACTGATCATGGGACTAGTTCAGAATACACAGAGGGTCCTGGGGTTGCATACCCGGCGTCCCGACACATAATAAACCATATATTGATATCCCTGTTGAGAAGTCGCGGAAATCAAGCGTGGGGGTGGAGCATATTATTGATTCAAGATCTACACTAGAAGCCGAAAAGAAAAATATACAAGATGTTTTTGTTGTCTTTCAACCACCACAACATTCCATTATAGCCGACAGACCTAAAATGAATATTCAAGCTCCCAAGAGATTTATTGCAGAAGCTGATGTTGTTACTTATGCTTTGAATGTGACAGAAAAAATTGAAGGTACCGTAGAAACTTCTACTTATTCAAAGGCTATCTCTTCTGGTGTTTCAGATAGATGGATGTAGGCACGAAATGGTCTACGACCCCAAAATGACGACGAGCACCACCTATCATTGCAATAGGATGTCTACGCATCTTTCATCAGCGGTGTCTACCATATGTCCATCTTTGTGCTTCATGTTGTACCACACAGTCCACATATTTGTCAATTTTTCCAGGATGCGATATGTATCAGTTCTACCAACTGCATTCTACAAGTGTACATGCATTCGAATAATTTTCTCGAGCCGTACGAGGGGAAAACCACCTCAACGTTTGTAGGGGGCATTGTTTAGCTACATCTATTGCAATAAGCTATATATCGAATCATTGCAATTGATGCTCGATTTACAAGAGAAGGATGAGATCTTCGAAAAGTAGGTTTTCATGATCCAATAAAAATCAATTTCAAATCTTATCTCTTTACAAGCAAAACATGAGTTACAATCAAAGGAATTTATTTTGGATCGGAAGGATTAATCGAGAATTGAAATTCCATAATTTAAATTCCCTAATTCCATAAATCAAGTCCAAATTAAATTCAACCATGAGCTCAATTCATAATTTAGAAATTGAAATGCAATTACGCATGCAAATAATTAATTTAGGAATCCGAATGTAGTTACGCATGCAAAAGCGAATAATGTTAGGCCTTGTCACGCCAACTCTAATGGCATGACAAGTCTTTAGAAATTGAAATGCCATTACGCATGCAAATAATTAATTTAGAAATCCGAATGTAGTTACGCATGCAAAAGCGAATAATGTTAGGCCCTGTCACGCTAACTCTAATGGCGTGACAAGGCAAACTTTTCACACCATGAGTTACGGTGTGACAGATGCCATACAAACCCTCCACACTGGCACAGCGCGCGACCGATGGCTTGCGTGGCAGCTTTGGCCACACCGCTATAGGTGGCGTGATAGCATGGTTTGGCCATGCCACCGGTGGTGTCGTGGCCAAAGGGGTCAGAATTGGAAATAAAGTTCGCGAGGGATTAACTTTAAAATAATATTAAATAATAAAAAAATCTATTCTCTTCTTATCTTATTCTATTCTCTTCTCATATCATTCTTAGGTTCTTACCTCTTATGTTTTCTGAAATTTGTTTTCAAAGTTAAATTGACTTTCTCACCTCGATAATCTCTATAGGATCAAGTCTTCAGTAATCAAAGTGATGGATGGCCTAGAAGTTTTAAAATCTGCCAATTGTTTCAAGTCGATCGCCCATATAAGTTAAAATTAGTAGTGTTGTACCAAAGTTGCCTTTCTCAGTTTTAGTACCGTTTAGTTCGTATAATAGGATCTTTTGCTTGAGTGTCGTATTTTATTACTTCTTAATAGCTTTTCAGCTATTTGTTCTTTGGGTTTAACCGATTTTCTTCAGTTAGTTTGTTTCTGTCTTTCTCCCTTGTTCTCTCTTGTCTTCTGTGCTTTTTCCTCCCACTTATCGTGCTTTTCCCCCTCATCTATTGAGCCTGGGAAGATTTGCTGCAGATGGTTCTTATCCGTATCACTGCAAGTCAAGGATGTTCTCAACTGGGAGTCATCCAAGACAGTGCCTTAGATCAAAAGTTTCCTTGGTATGGAAGGATACTATAGCTATTAGGAACCCTTTTTTACGGACCAAACATATTAGGAACCCTTTTTTATGGTCAGGCATAAGTTTTAATAGGTGTCACAGCACTATAGCTAAACCCTAAACCGCCAAGCCAAACCTATAAAAAGATTATTATAGTAAGTAGAAGTTGATCGTTAGCCTTGAGTGCTAACTTCTTATTGTTCGTAGCACACAGCCAGAAGGAGATCATCATATGCTTCCTAAAACCCTCTGCTGTCACGCAACATAGGGCAATAAATCTTCCAGTGCCCGACCTCACCTCAGTGGAAACAAGTATGGGTGATTTCGTTGGTGTTTCCAATTCCACCATAGAAATTGGTTTGTGCAGCATACTTGGTGATTCCCGAGCGGCAACAGCAAAAGGTGTAGGGTGAGCAAGTACCAAGTGACCATTGGGTACAATATTATCGTCAGCAATGTCAAACGACCATTCATCACCTTTGACTGTTCTATTTTCATTGTTCTCTCCCATGTTAACCAAATTGTGCTCATTAGCTTCCTTTTTAAATGCACTGTACTCCAAATGATCATTCTCCCTTGGATTATTGTTTCTAGTTTGCAGTGGTTCTTCAATAGCGTTGACTAGCACACGATAAGGGCATGCACCTTGTCCCTGCAGAATGAACAACTATAGTGACTGGGATACGATGGTAACAACAAAACCATATAGGTTGCATATGGAAGGTAATTGTAGAATTTCCATAGTGGATTCTAAACTCACGTATTGAGTAGTAATTCATATCAATCATGTAAAAAAGAAAACATCTCTTCACACCTACTCCGTACAACTTAACAAATAAGGTAACAGCATAGGGAGGTATAAAGGTACTGGATAGCTCACTTGTGTCTTATCTAAACCCTGTTTAGTGAGAGATAGGATATTTTAACACATAATAATTCACACATAAGCGGTTGACGTTAGTGGAGGAATACGCATGTGCGCAGACAAAAGGACCCCATGAAGAATTAGGTGGCAGGGTCATGGCAACAAATCTTCCTTATTAAGATAGTAAGACATTTTAACATAGTAACAATTTACACCAGAAGCGGTTGATGCAAGTGGAGGAATACGTGTGCACAAACAAAAATGCAACATGAAGAATTAGGTGGTGAGGCCATGGCAAGTTGGCAACAAATCTTTCATGCTCTATTATTGATTAAGGATGGTAGTTTCAAATTTTAATGTTTGAACTGGTTTGAACTCACAGATGACACGGGAATCGACAGAAGACGCCAATAAGAATCAATTCTCTTTTTTAACCACGCATCGTCATTAAGACCCACCAAATTGAGGGCTAATGTTTTTCCCTTTTTTGAGAAGATTTAGCATATTTCTCTTTTTTTATGAGAGCATTTAATCATGCATCATCATCAGCTTTTATTATATAATAGATTATCAATTGAAGCTTCTCATGATTTTTTTTGGCAGCTTTTCTCAGGACTAGTACAAACAATAGAAGAAACACTATGCTATCAAGAACTAAAATATCTTGTAAATAACAAAATAGTGTAACTGACCATAATCATATGACGATTTACTAAAACATTTTAAGAGAAATGAAGATAAGAACATTAATAAAAAAAGATTAACTTTGGTATAGGACATACATAGTACTATACCCCTTTAATTGTTAATTTTCTGCACTTCCCAGCATTACACTTGCAGATCGGTGTCAGCCAATTACCATTGGATCTAGCACCTTGGGGACTAACATTAACTGGAATTGTAGCGCCAGCACCTTGGGGACTATTATGAAACCCTAATTTTTGAAACATTTCGTCCTAATTTCGAGACATAAACTCTTAATTTTCGAGATAATTTCAGAACATATAAAATTTTGAAAAAATTACACAATCAAGTCCACTATGTAGGGATCCTGAAACAAAATTTTCATAATGTTTGGACCTCATTTTCTATATTAGAAAATTTCTACAAACAGTATACTTAAATGAATTTTAGAGAAATAATCAGAATGAACAAAATTTTGAAACAATTACAGAAGCAAGAAACCTGTGTTGGGAGGCTCCACAAAAAATTTCATAATTTTTTGAGCTCATTTTTCTATATTTAGAAATACCTCCAAAAAATATATTTAAATAGAATTTTAGAAAAATGCTGCTACAGTTACCTTGCTGCAGTCCCTGACGCCTCCGACGGGGGCACGTGACAGAGGGGGGCACGTGATAGAGGGGGTAATAGAAATGGAATTTACGGGGGTTACGGAGGCAAGATTTAAAATTTAGGATCAACAGGCCAATAATGTCCAATACGTTTGTCAGACATTGCACTGACCTGATTGGTGAAGCCGACGCCCAAACCCAGCAGCATGCGTCCGATGATGAGCGTGGCAATGTTAACGGCTGACGGCAGCGCCGGTCATGGCCCCACCAGCGAAGAAGAAGGTCCCACCCATGAGCATGTTGGCCTGCCTGCCCATCGCCTAGGTGACGCGGCTCGCCACGAGCGACGCCACTAGCCCAGCGATGTACAGGGACGACGTGAAGGCTGTGAGCGTTTGGCTGTCATAGGCGCAGTACCCGTTCCCCTTTGCTTCTGCCATCCTCTTCAGGACGTGCGGGAAGAAGGTTTTCAGGAACGATTCCATTTGGGAGACACCGCCTGAAATTAACAAGTTCATACGCTGATAGTGAGTACTACTTCCAGAGTTCCGGTCAATAACCGGTGTTTTGGTCCGTGGAGTGTATTGTAGTTTTAGTTTTCTAAGCAACATTTCTCATTTGCTTAGCTCGAAGGAACTGGACCTTGCTCGGTTGATGAAAGGTGTAAATGTACACTCCTATCACATAGATTTGAGTCTTCTTTGGATCAGATTTGGGTGTATATTCTTCATAGCTAAACTTTGGATCGGATTTTTGTGTATATTCTTCTTAGTTAAACTGACACGCGGTTCCTCCTAGGTACTTACATTTTTATATTGTTTAGCATGTGCAATTGCGTAGCGTATGCTATTATACTACGTAAAGTCCTAATTTTCACACCTCAATATTTTATTTCCTATGACTTAAAAATCTTTCTTATCTTAAAAATATACTACCCCCATTGTTGATAAATTTAAGGCTTGTATGCCATTATATTTCTCCCATTATACCCTGGTTTATTTCCTCTCTCATATGCATTTATGAATTACCACCCATACAATGTATCATCTCATCTTTCCAAAGCAATTATGAGAGGGTATTTGGGTCATTTTTTCTCATAGCTTTCTCAATTTATCAATTTATCTTTATGCAAAATCAAAACATGCCCTGTATTAATCAACAGAGTGAGTGACATCTAATGGTTGCTTTTGATTAGTCGTAATTAGGATCAACCAAATTATGGGCATTTTTTTTAAAAAAATCTAGCGTACTTTTCTTTTTCCAGTGAGCTTTTTAACCATGCATGACCGGCTTTTATTTATTGTATAATAATAATACTTCCTCCATTCAGAAATATATGGCATTTTAGAAAGTGAGCAACCAAATTTATTTAACTTTGACTAGCAATATATATATAAAATAATTTAGATTGGTAATGTGAAAATGATGTCATCGGATTAGTCATGAATTTTTTTTCATAATATAATATTTTTATGAGCGTATTAATATAAAAATTTATTGTCAAAGTTGCACGTTCAAAACGTCGTATATTCTTCTTGAAAGAAGGAATAGGTGCCTCTATTAAATGCTCCTATTAAATATTTATTGGTGTTCCTATTAATTATTTGTTGGTGTTCCTATTAAATGCCCCTATTAAACAACATCTGTTTTAGACTAGAGGTAGTAATTCTTGGAGAGATTTCAGTTCAATAGATAAGTTAGCTATTGGCGCTATTATTTTCCTCTGGTTGATTAGCCAAGAAGTTGTTCTTCTGTAGGAAATAGCGCGCCGTGCGCCTAAAATTTTAAGGATTCATTTGGAATGGTTTACTATCACTGGAAGTGGGTTTCTAACAAAATTTTCAAACAGGGCCTCAAAGTTTCCTTTTCCAACATGTAGTTGAATTACAGCCCTTGTGAACAATGAACTACACTTAGTTCGAACCTAGAACTAGGAATGCTTTCAAGGGGTAGCTGTTACTCGGTGAAGTACTCAAGAGTAGCTAACTGTTCGCTTGAATCTGGAACTGGAAAACCACTAGGTTGCATATGCAAAACCTAACAAAACAGACACGCGAGGTGAACCCAACACGGTGCAGCAAATGTAGGCGTCGGTTACAGAGAGGAGCCAGAGGGAACGCACCGGAGATGCCAATGCTGTTGACCGGTGATACAAAAATAAAAGAGGAGCCATGTGATTTCCTTAACTACAAGACTACAATTTAGGGGCTACTGTCAGAAGTAAACTAATTAAATAGATCCATCATAGTACTCCCATCTCCAAAGCCCAAGATCTGTCTCACGGTGAGCCACAAGGGATGGCCACGTTAGAGTTATCGATTCCTCAGATGTATCATGTGTACATGCTGCAACACGTCGAATAGTTCGTAAATCAAACTACCAGTACTTGTCAGCCAACCTGCCTGGCTATGATAATTTCCATTCATCTTTGTCGCCCTGCCATTAGCATATGATGGTGTTGGATGTTGGAAGACCAACAGCAAATACCCGAAACCTGTCATTTGAAGAAAGCATTAACCAACCTGCAATGCCTGACACGGCGTGGAACGGTGAGGTGAGACATGTTGGCAGCTGGGATTTCCAGCGTCGTCAGCTCGACGTGCGCTTCGTCACAGCGCCCGTTCGTGTCAGTTCGGCTGAAGGGTTCTTGTCATATACATTGCGTGTTTTTTAGGTGAGCGGATCGCTACCGTGTATCTATGACCGAAGGGTTCCTGTCATACACATTGCGTGTTTTTTAGGTGAGCTGATCGCTACCGTGTATCTACCGTGTATCTATGACCCGAAAGCGCACGTAACTACCTGATGTGACTACCTGACATAGGGGCGGACCCTCCTTGATTAGGGCGGTCAGCCGAACATCATTTTTAAAAAATACCAGGTATATAATAGGTATATTAGACACAGAGACGGACCCTCTATGGCTAAGAGTGGTCAACTGAACATCATTTTTTAAAAATATCAGGTATATTAGATGTATATATTATTAGTTAGGTCAAAATTATATATTTGTGTTCGCAAATAAATTCAGTCCGTACTCTTCACATCTCGTGTGCGGCCTATGTAACACAGTAGACTCATTTTTCTTCCTACTCTAGCCCATCAAACGCTAACATCTATTTTCTCTCTCATCCGGTGGCTGTCTATGTTTGTGTGTGTGTGTTGGGGGAGGGGGGGGGGTCCAAGTGGCGAACGAGCGGAGGCTCAGCCTACGAAGACGAGCGACTGTCGGTGGACATGGCACTACGATGTGATGGCAAGCAGGTGTGATATGCGATGTGAGCAAATGGGTGACAGGGCGACAAACAGGGAGAAAGGGAGCAGCGCGGTGGCCAGAAGGGAGCGTGTCGGTGGGAAGGGAGCAACATATCCAGTTCATCGTCACCGTCCTCTCTCCAGATCTAGGTGTATTCCACACACTCCACTTCTTCTCCCTAGCTCTGCTCTGCTCCAGCTCCGGTTCTTTCTGGAGTCTAGCCTCTTCTTCTGCTTTCTTGATCATTTTCAATGGATGTTGTACAAAAATACAATTTTTGCCTTAGACAATAAACAGATAGTTGGGCTCTTGTTACATATGTTTGCATGCTAATTTTTGCTCTATGGAAGGAACATTCTTAGATGAGGTTCTTGCTGACGGGGAAAGAGCAAAAAAGAGCAGGATCAGCAAGGTATGCAATTGTCAATTTTTTTTTAAAAAAAGGCAGGAGCTCTACGGATCACTATTAGAGGAAGAAAATAAATTTTAACAATCTACTGCTACAACCCAGAACAGAAAAAAGTGAGAAAATAATAACAACCCAGCACCAAGCACAAGTTTTTTTTTTAAAAAAAAAAGAAGACAGGAGTTCAACCAATCACCATTAGAGGAAGAAAATAAGCGATATAGCTGCTACAGTCCAGAACAGAAAAATAGAGAAAACAACAACAGCCAAGCACTAAGCACAAGTTTTGGCCGCACCTTGCAAAAACAACATAACTCAGCAAAATATAAAGCTTAGAGTTAAAATAGCTCTATTCCTAATTTTTATCTCCTCAACTGTCATTGATATCTATAATTTGCTGTTTAATTCATGCCATTATGATTATCTTATATCGTCCATTTCCTCATATGAAATCATTAATTTCTATATTTTTGTATTTTATTATATATACGCATATCGTCGTATCAGTGTTTTTAGGGGAAATGATATTTCACGGTATTGGCGTATTGGTATCAGCATATCTGGACATCTTAGCTCTGAATTTTAAACACCCATTCTAAAAATCTTAGGTCCGCCATTGACCTAACATTGGCTGAAGTTAAAGAGCTAAACAATTGCACCATTGTAGCTCAGTGATTGTGGTTTCAAAGGTAGTAACAATCTCGGCGGGAGGTAGAGAATTTCTGCACTGGAGCTTCGAGTTTTCTAGCGCTACTCTTTCTTGGAGGCACGCCTAGCAGTCTGTATAATCTAGCCCAAGCCCACCTCGAGAGCATGAGTAGCAGGTGAAGTTGTCGGGCTTCAATTGGATATTTGGGCTGCTTCTATTTGAAGTTTAAGCCCAATACTGCGTATTTCCTCCTCTTTTTCTCAAACCTGAAATTGAAAGTGAAAGGCTGAAACGTGAAACAAAAAATCGAAACGAATCAGTCGAGAGTGCGACAGCGAGAGGGGGAGCAATGGAGGCGCTGCTGGAGCTGGAGAAGGTGCAGAGGGTGTTCTCCGGCAATGTCATAGTCGAAGATGAGGCCGCCGGAGGTAGCCACAAGGCAGGTGATGAGCATGGGGGCCATCGGCCCTCCGTATCCGCAGCACGGCCATCGTTCCCCACCGTGACGCTTCCTCCGGTGGTCCGGCCATCTCCCCAAGACCTCTCTTCTCAATTTTCCTCCTTACTCCCTGAGACTACCACCCCACTCAGGACCAGGGTTCTGATTTTCGGTCGAAAATCGGCCGTATTGGGTTTACCGGCCCCCCGGTATGTTTCTAAACTGGCGCCGAAAACTTCGGCCCAATAGAATGGGTCCGGTGGCTCCAGCCCACCTGAGGAACACGTAGCAGTCAGCCCTGTCTCCCCCATGTCCTCAAATCACTCCTAGGTCAGCCGGCTCGACCGTCAATCGAGCAGACGAGCACGTAGCCGAATCCTCTTCCCCCAATCTTCTTCTTCCCTGGTGGCGGTGGTGGCGGTGCATGGGAGCTCTCCCTCTCCCGCTCTTCTTCGGCGGCGCATGGGAGCTCCCATCTTCTTCTTCCCTTGCTAGCGGCGACACCGGCGAGTCGGCGACCCACCCAAGGTTCTTCTTCGGCTCCTCCTCCTCACCTGCGGCGCATGGAGTCAAAGAGAGGTGCAATGGAGGAGGCGGCAAGCCAATGAGGAGTTTTCCTTTTCTCGGTTTGATTGGGTTTCTTGGATTTTGTGGAGCGGAGTGTGGTTGATTGATTCGAATTTGATCTTGCTGTTGAGTATTTTGAGTGTTTGCTTGCAATAATTGTTGAAGTGAGACATCTATTTAGAAATTGGTGAAGATTTTCGACCAATTCAGCACATTTTCAGCCGATTTTTGAAAGAAAAAAAAATCAAAATTCAGTTTGAAATTTTCGGCCGAAATCAACCGAAAAAATTCAAAAATTGGGCAAATCGGATCTATCGGTACCCCCGGTAAAAAAATAAAACCGATTATCAAAACCCTGCTCAGGACAATGATCATAGTCTTCACCCACTCCACTCACAACACCTGATGATTGATGAGTAAAGCAGCACGTTACTCCTTTTGGGCATGTCACAGACCGGTCTGCTTGGATTGGGCTTTGTTCATTGGGCCGTGGGCCAGGAGGCAAGTGGGTTATCGAGTTGGAACTATAAAGAGCAGGCGATAGCAACATATGAGACCATCGAAGAACAAACAACCAGAAGACTCCTGCCTCGGCTCTCCTCTTCCTCCTGCTGTTTCCCTTCCCCCAAATCCCTCTTCTCTAAATTCCCAATCTCCGATTGCTACTCCCATCCTTAGCTTCCAATTCCTCCAAAGTTGTATCTAAAACTATTCATATTCTGTGTTGAAGTGGATCAACTGTTCTTGTCTCGGGTGTTCTTCAGTGTTCATCAACTGGGATGGTAACAATTGGTATCAGAGCCGTCGATCATGGTGGTTTCGTGTTTTGAGGTGGCCAAGAGCGATGCTGAGAAGGAGAGTGAAGCACGGTGCAAGGCCATGTTGAACAAGTTAATCTCTAAAGTGAAGAAGCAGACGTTGGAGATGGAAGGCTTGGCAGACCGCATGAACGAGCTCGCGGTCAGGTTGAAGGCCATCGTCCAGCCGCTAGGAGCAACCATTCATACCTTGCCACCGTCCACAACCGCACCGACGGCCACTTGTGTTGCTGCTGAGGACCACGCCGTGGTGGAAGCTACTCCATGGGCAGATGCGGCGCTCACCCCCGAATCGCCCACTAGGTGTTCAACGAATTGTTCTGACGACGGCACCGCCTCGCAAACATCTGCATTCATGCCAAACACGGCCCCAGGTTCTCCCTCAACTGTCGCCTTGCTCGACGTCGCTATCTCTGGCCCCAACGTCGTCGATGCCAAGGTGCTCGATGTGGTCTCGACTCCAAGGCTTGGTTGAAGGCCAAACCAATGCTCGATGCCGGTGGTGTCATCTCCACTGGCACCCTCATCCACACCCATCCAGTCTGGGTCGCGCAACTAGACACCCTCCCTGTCAGTGCTCCGTTGAGTGTTGACCCCACACCGCGCAAGGACCGGTTGGTTGTCATCCAAGTTCTACCCATTCTGAGAGTTGTTGCCCGGTGTTGATGGAGATCAAGGCAGACGACATCATGTTGGATTATTACATCCAGCGACTGGAAAAATTGCCACTTGATCGAGGGAAGCACAAGAAGGGCAAGTATGCAATGGCTTGGATACCACCCTGGCCGCTTCTGCAAACAGGTGCAATTGTGTTGGTTTTGGGGGTAAATTCATTGGTGGAGCAAATAGAGTCGAAACCATGGCATGATCAACTGAAGCATCTGAGCAGTGCAGCTGTGGTAGTGGTACTTCAACAATGGCCACCACCAACTCAAGACCATTTGAAATGGTTCAATCGGTTTGATGAAAAGGACCAACACCAGGTAACACACACCATGCACCGCCCGTGGAAGCACTCCATCCCGGCCGCCGCCGTCGACATCTGCCTCCGCAAGGTCGGTGACTTCCTCCACCGCCGCATCGCCCACCGCGCCACCGGTTCCGAAGACCTTGTCATGCGCCTCCAGATTCATAGGAAGCTCGACAGGCACACGGACTGCGTGAACACCATGGGCTTCAATGCGGATTGTGATGAACTACGAAGGTCCTATTTTGGCCCGATCTTTCGATGAGAAGGTAAGTTCGGTAGTAGTCGCTCAATTCTCACGATCCTGGCTACGAACTCGCAAGGCTCGAAACCACGCAATCGCTGGACTGCTCGACAAGTCGTTATCAACCGTGCACGAATACCTGGATGACCTGATCACGAAGATCAATTCCTGCATACACCGAAGAAGCACGCAAGAACGAGATAAATAGCAATCTGAAATTGCAAATAGGATTGAAATATTTGATTTAAGTTGGGATTCCGAATAAGGATCTTGACTGGGTGGTCTAGTCGACACACGCAGAAGATACAAGTTGCAACGAAGGCAAACTAAAT
The DNA here is from genome assembly GCA_036346405.1 of Phyllostachys edulis. NCBI lineage: Eukaryota > Viridiplantae > Streptophyta > Magnoliopsida > Poales > Poaceae > Phyllostachys > Phyllostachys edulis. Next base: position 42,245,992 of record CM070552.1, on the reverse strand, counting down.
ATAAACGAAATCCAAGGAAAACGAGAGGGGTGCGGCCTCCTTAAATAGGGAGGGGGAAGCCACACATAGCATGAGATAGGGGAGGTGGTACTACTGTTCATGGCACTGTTCATAAATGAATAGTGATGCGTGAACAATATGGGCCACCTAGGGTGGCGCCTTCCCTTGAGCCCAAGCATTACAAAGCCCAATTTGGCCCAAACAGGTGACGCAGCACCTTATTTTGATGATTGTAATGTGTTTGTAATGAATTTGAAGGTGAGGCTAGATCCATTGGAAAGGTCTCAGAATAAACTTTCCAACAAGACCAAGAACACCCGAATCGGACTCCATTTGCAAAAGTTATGGCCTTTTTACTACTAGCGTGTTGGGCTGTCCCAGTGCTAGGTTGTTTTCGCGATTCCAACGTGCACAGAAGGAATTTAGAGGTGGAACTAGATTCGTTAGAAAGATAACAAGATAATCTTTTCATCAAGTACTCGTGGACCTTCAACGGACTCCGTATGTGAAAGTTATGCACATTTGAAGTCGGTGCTGTCTCTGGAGGTCGAATTGGATTCCAAAATAGGTCCAGCTCGAACTCTTGCTAATCAACCACTCTCTGTCTTTTATTTCTGAAAATAACAAAATATTTATTAAGCAATATCATATAGTTCATGTAATATAAAAGTACTCCTAAAAACGAGCCCACCTTACAATTTAAGTGAAGCGTACGAGCTCTTGTAATTGGAACAGTGAGCATAACAAATATGGTTGTATCCATAGGGGGTCATGTCCTCATCATTCTCCCCTTCTTGAAAACAAAGTCGTCCTCGGCTTTTGATAAGCTGAAAATAGGGTAACAAAGAAGCCAAGGTGCATGCATGGTATATGTATATGTCATCTGTTTTAACGGTTCTTCGTTGTTGCACAATTAATGTTATAAAACAGCAGCGATCATAAAAACTCATTGTATTATTATCCCAAAAATAATCATATATGTTAATAATCAAAATAAAATTTCTCACACAGCAATTTTTGCAACTAGTTTTGCAAATGTAAGTGAAGCGTTTAAGCAATTCAAATATCTGAAGTTGTAAACTTCCAGTGGTAGCACATATAGGCAAATCTACAATTGTTGGAATCAAACAATGTTCATCCATATAATCAGATTTCAATCGAGTAATAGCAAATTCATCTAGCAATGGTGAAAAGATTTGTAAGTTATTCCATACTTCAATATCATGATGCAGATTGTCAATACTAGATGATGCAATAAGAGATGAACACATATGCATTGGATGATCACTAAATTTGATTTTTCTCCCATAATAAACAAGATTCAGCACACAACAATTGTTGTTTAAAACAATAAGCTTCAATTCATCCATGTGATCACAAGTTATGCATATTCAGTAAACAAGAAATTGATTATCTATACCATAATCTCTAATCAAATTAAACTTATACTCAGGGGTGTAGGCACTAAACAAGGATTTCGAACATGCAATTTCAAAAACTTTCTCCATAGCATGTGACAATTTCATAGGTGAATCCAATATAATGTAATATAAAGAATCAGCAGGAGAAATTCTAGTCAAAACTTCTTTATGTTTAACCAATTCCACATGATCATTAGATGTGATTAACTCATCACAGGAAACACTCAAAACAGTAGGAAAATTAATTATTTTATCACATGGTGCACTCAAGTCAATGCAGTCTGAATTCTCTACTTGAAACATGTGCATATTAGAATTATTTTCCACTAATTTTTGCTCTAAAATAGCATGAACAGTGGATAATTGTAGTTCTTCACAATCATACTCACCTTGAGTGATGATAGCACCATGATCTTTACCTTTTTAGCTCTCCTCAGATGATGTAGGTGCATCCATGTCCTCATCTTCCTTCTCAACCAATATAGTCGGTGGCTTAATCAGCTCATTCTCCTCTTCGGTATGGTTCTCAACTTCCTGCAAGTTGTTAGTCACAGAAGAAGACATAAACACAGGTTTATTCTCATGTTTCCTATCATCCAACATTCTCAATTTCTTCTCAATCTGACTTTCAACCTTACAGGCAAGTATAAACAAATGAGGGAGAGAACCATATTCTTTGTGAACAAGAAGGTCCTGAATTGGTTGATTAAGCCCACTTAAGAATCTATTCTCTGTAGCTTCAGCATGTTCCTCTAAGCCACAACGTAACAAACGAGTTTTCACTTCATGATAGTATTCCCTTACAGTTCTATGACCTTGTTTGAAACGTTGTAATCTAGCTAACAAATAATCAGCATGATATTTAAGAACAAATTCATCTCTCAAAAGTTTCTTTAACGCATGCCAAGTTTGAGGCACTCTTCCATGTCTACGTAAATACTTCCACCAAAGTATTGCATCCTCAACAAAAACAATAGTGGCAGCTCTAATCTTTTGCCTATCAGACCATTCATAATATTCAAATTCTTTGTCTAAAGCTATCTCCCAATCAACATAGGCATCAGGATCAAATTTACCAGCAAAGCATGGCACAGTGAGTTTAGTTTTACCAGAAGTACTATCATGATCATATACCTCCTGTGGTGCACGATCTTGTCTCAAGCGTGTATTTTCCTCGCGGACTTTCTTGCGCTCCCGTTCAATGGCTCGGAGAAGATGTGGATCTAGCTGGAACTCATCCCGTGAACCTGCCATAGTTAGTAGAAAACAAGGAAACAAATCACAAGTATATGTTCCTATCAACCACTAGGATCTGGAGGCTCAAATCAAGTCACTCTCTCACAACGCCTTACCAAGTTCTTACCAATGCAGCAAGGAAGTGGTACAACCGGTGGCTGGTTCGTGATACTCTCACTTGTTATTAGCCCAACGATTGCAAGGAACAGAACCTGCTGAGTTAGTAGGAAGTGGAGCTCTGAAGGCTTCAATATGGCAGTAAGGATCAGCAATAATCAAATCAGTTAATGCAAGTTGAATTTTTTTTCAAAGTACTAGTCAATGTTGCTGATCCTAGCCTAATCAAAGCTAGCTAATCAAAGCCATACTAAGAGACGTGTATGTACGCACACGCAAAGATAAATGTAACTTGATGTAAGCAATAGGAAACCTCACAACTAGTGCTAGGAGAGACGCTAACCAACTACTCAAACTTCTTTGCAAGGGCACAAGATTGTTCACGCGATGTAGAGCACAAAAACGAAATAACGTGCAGCGTAAACAACCCTTTAGTTTAAGCAGAAATAACAGTTAGTGTCAAGAGATGAAAAGGCTCAGTTTTATATGGCTTACATATACTCATTTGAAAGGTTTCGATGAGATCTACAACTTTGCTGTTGAGGCGAACCCCAAAATCCGAAGGGAAGATTGAAAGAATCAGCAGAAACCGAAAACTTGCGACGCGAATTCGGAGCCGAAGATGGCCGATGTTGGGGACCTTAGAGGGAGACTATTTTCTTAGGTGGAAAGGATGCGCCTCGTCGTTAGCTTCCCAACGAGCATAAGAACACCCAAGATGGACACCGTATGCAAAAGTTATGCCCGTTTTACTGAAGGTGTCTCGGAAATAGAATTCTACTCGGACTCGAAACCAACTCAGGTTCAATCTTGAAATTGCTATATCTTTTGATTCCATGGGCCAAACTTGCTGAAATGTTTTGTGAAAGCTTGTGGCTATATGTGGAAGGGCTCCACCAATTTTCACTGGTTTTGGAAAAAAATTGATGCGCTTTTCTTTCCTTTCCTTTTGTTCTTTCTTTTTTTCTTCTGCGGATTTTGTTCTTGCAGTTGCCTCTTTCTCTTTCTACTATCTAACCATCCCTAGGGTTTTCTGCAAGTTGTAAATAACATCAACTCTCCCAAAAGATCATAGCAATCCTCTCTAGTTTTTTTCCAGATTAACAACAGCATGAAATTTCTGTTTTTAGTGCGGATTAGAGGAGTTCTAACCCACGAATTTTCTGTTTTAGATGCAAAAACTAAGAACAATCAAGCGACGCGAAGGAAAAACACGATAAGCAATCTAGACAACGACCAACTAAACAATAACTAGAACTAAAAATCAGCAACTAAACACGACGATGCAACCAATGATTCAACGAACATAAACCGAAAAAAAAAATTGCAATGGCTCAAAGGGGCTCGGTATGGATGATAGATGCAAAAAATTTTGGGCAATTTTCTAGGCTCTAGGTATGAAAAACGAATCTATTACTAGAAAACTGGAAACTCTCACCGATGAACTGTAGCTCTGATACCACTTGATGAACCACGAAGGTCCTATTCTAGCCCAATCTTTCTATGAGAAGGTAAATTCGGTAGTAGTTGCTCAACTCTCACGATCCTAGCTACGAACTCACAAGGCTCGAAACCACGCAATCACTGAACTATTCGACAAGTCGTTATCAACCGTGCACGAATACCCAGATGACCTGATCACGAAGATCAATTCTTGCATACACCGAAGAAGCACGCAAGAACGAGATAAATAGCAATCTGAAATTATAAATAGGATTGAAATATTTGATTTAAGTTGGGATTCCGAATAAGGATCTTGACTGGGTGGTCTAGTCGACACTCGACACACGCAGAAGATACAAGTTGCAACGAAGGCAAACTAAACATAAACGAAATCCAAGGAAAACTAGAGGGGTGCAGCCTCCTTAAATAGGGAGGGGGAAGCCACACATAGCATGAGATAGGGGAGGTGGTACTACTCTTCATGGCACTGTTCATGTGTGAATAGTGATGTGTGAATAGTATGGGCCGCCTAGGGTGGCGCCTTCCCTTAGGCTTAAGCATTACAAAGCCCAATTTGGCCCAAACAGGTGACACAGCACCTTGTTTTGATGATTTTGGTGCGCTCGTAATGAATTTGAAGGTGAGGCTAGATCCATTAGAAAGGTCTCGGAATAAACTTTCTAACAAGACCAATAACACCCAAATCGGACTCCATTTGCAAAAGTTATGGCCTTTTTACTATGGGCGTGTTGGGCTGTCCCAGTGCCAGGTTGTTTTCACGATTCCGATATGCACAGAAGGAATTTGGTGGTGGGGCTGGATCCGTTAGAAAGATGTTGAGATGATCTTTCCATTAAGTACTTGTGGATCTCCAACGGACTTCGTATGTGAAAGTTATGCACATTTGAAGTCAGTGCTATCTCTGGAGGCCGAATTTGATTCCAAAATAGGTCCAGCTCGAACTCTTGCAAATCAACCACTCTCTGTCTTTTATTTCTGAAAATAACAAAACATTTATTAGGCAATATCATATAGTTCATGTAATATAAAAGCACTCCTAAAAATGAGCTCATCTGACAATTTAAGTGAAGCGTACGAGCTCTTGTAATTGGAACAGTAAGCATAACAAATATGGTTGTATCCATAGGGGTCATGTCCTCATCAGATGGTGACACCCTAATATCGGGTTCTGGTGACCAGATGGTGATGCTGTGGGACTGGGATCCTGGCACAGTCAAGTTGGAATTTCATTCAGGCCATGGCGATAATGTCTTCCAAGCGTGATTCATGCCTTGCATGAATGATCGCACCATTGTCACTTGTGCTGCTGATGGTGAGGTGAGACTTACCAATATTTAGGATGGTGGAGATGTGCCTACTACATTGCTCGGTGAACATGATGGAAGGGCTCACAAGTTGGCTATAGAGCTTGGTAGCCCCTGTATTTTCTATAGCTATGGTGAAGATGGCTTTGTTCAACATTTTGATTTGAGGACAAATACAGCCACAACATTATTTCTGTGCAGAAACTCTGAGAGTAAATTAGGATCCTCCTCTCATATCCCTCTTAATGCAATCACAATGGATCCAAGGAATCCAAATCTTCTTGCGGTTGGAGGAAGCAATTCTTATGCCCGTGTCTATGACATCCGCAAGTACATGTGGGACGGATCATCTGATTTTGGTCACCCATCTGACCGCTACTGTCCACCACATCTTATTCACAGTAGGAGTGTTGGAATAACAGGGTTAGCATTCTCTCACCAGAGCGAGTTGCTTGTATCTTACAATGATGAGAATATTTACCTCTTCCCCAAAAATGGAGGGCTAGGACCTGACACAAAGTCATCTCATAAGGTTGAAGCCAATTAAGGGTCCACATCAACAATGTTTGCGTCTGGAGAAGATGTTGATCAACCTGCGCCTCAGGTTTATGTTGGGCATCGCAAATGTGAGTGGAACGTACCTTTACAAGCGTGCATGCACAAATTGCCTGTTGGTCCATCAGTACACAGATCAAAATGGCCAGAGACATGGCCACAAAGGTTGGAAAAGACCCCCTACTGGATAGATGGTTCTCAAGTTGGAGTGTATGGAAAACTAGGAGAAGAAGACTTTGAGGCAGATTATACACACTGGAAATGGGTTGTAAGGAACTCAAACGTGAATGGCTTGAAAAGTGACTAGTCTATGGTGAGAAATGTCATGGAGCATCCTGCCCTCAACAAGGGATACCTCTTTCCCCAAAATGCTGCAAGCTGCAAGGGATACTCGGAGAAAGAATTGGAAACGAAAAGGATATTACTTGAGATTTTCAAGGAGCGGCAGCGAAATAGTGCTGAAGTTGGTTCCATCCCAAGTTTTTACAAGAAGAAACCTGAAGATGGATCCATTAGCCACCGGGTTCAGAGGTTGGCAAAATACAGGTTTCTAAAGAAACAATCAGAACTCCTACTTAATGCTAATTTCCCTCAGGAAATGGAAGCATATATAAGAGGGCTTATTCCCAATTTGGCACAATCGCGTGACATGCCAGCAGCATTTGTTCAAATGTATTGTCGGATAGCTGCACGCAAGTTCTTTTTCTTCAGTGATCCACACAAACGAGGGAAAGCATGTATAAAGAAAGTATTGCTGAGCAATTTTCTTCAGGAACTAATGAAACTGCATCAGGAGAGTAAGGAAGAGGTAACTGATACTGAGTAGGCTGAAAATTGGTTTTCCTTGACTGCTCAGTGCATATGTGACATTGTTATGGGTGGCCAGATTTCTTCATGCTCTGCACCTGTTAACAGTTGATCCACTCCAACATAGAATACAAGTAGTTTTAGATACAACTTTGGGGGAATTGGAAGCTAAGGATGGGAGTAGCAATCGGAGATTGGGAATTTAGAGAAGAGGGATTTGGGGGAAGGGAAACAACAAGAGGAAGAGGAGAGCCGAGGCAAGAGTCTTCTAGTTGTTTGTTCTTCGATGGTCTCATATGTTGCCGCCTGCCCTTTGTAGTTCCATCTCGATAACCCACTTGCCTCCTGACCCACGGCCCAATAAACGAAGCCCAATTCAAGTAGGCCGGTCTGCACCACATTACAGGCTCAGCATGGGAACCGTTCTTGACCAAGAGGGGAAAGTTGAGTTTATCGTCCCATCGATTGCATTTATAGACACAATTTAAGATTTATGGACATGACGTATCTGCCGAAGAGATCGCCCCCGCGCCAACACTTCCATAGCATTTACGAGCAGCAATCCAGCAGTAGGTAAGCCGAAAAGGGCATGGGGACGTTGCGCAGTAACTTTCTGTATTGACTTCGGGTACTTCCATAGTTTTGGGGCGTGTTCAGTTTATTTACAGACGCGCACCAACGCACAAGAGAATCAATCGTGGTGCTTACCGTAACATTGTTCCAGATACATCAGAGTTAACAACAGTCGTATGAACTGCAAGATGCCATGACCGGGGCAGGCCGCAAGATCATTGATTCAACCCGGTGGCAGCAAAGGGATTTTGCACTCCAGATTCCGTTACCATGCTTCTAACGATAAGCACCTCCAGATGTGAGCTGCAAGATGAGGAGGTGTAATTCGAATTCTAGAGTTGTTAATTTAGCTGGAACAGAATATAAAATTGAATGGTATACTGAGAAGAGTAAGGTGAAGTTAAAAAGATCAAAGATTCGGCAATTGATCAATCTTTTGCTGAAAAGCACAGGTAATTGTGGAAGGCAATTACACTATGTAAACGATCTATCAGGACTTGAAAGAATTTAGACATTGCTGGGTACATCCATCTGTAGTACAACGATGGTAGCCGTACTAAACAAGTCGCAAAATACTAAGCCCGTTGAGACTGGCACTGTCCAAATGACAACAGGGGTGTTCTAAAATGCAAGTGTCAGGTTTGAGATTGCTATTATGCAAACATAACTGACTGCAACAGTATTGGCAGGATGCAACACTGCAGATAGTTCTCAATCATTGTTGATGCAGGCATATACGGCTGCCTAAGAAATAAGATCCGTAAAAAGGGGGAAATAAGATACTACCTTCTAGTCAAATGCGTAAGGGTCTTCAGCATATGGATTCAAGGAGCCCTCAGAAAATAATTCACCAATGTTTGCAGGATGGGGATGGGATCCTGCAACAGCCTGCAGAATGGCGCGCATAAATGTCAATAAGAATTGCAAAACAAGCAACGCGCATGAAATCATCATGTTCTGAGTGCTTGTTCTCGGACAGTTTCTGACTGAATTTTATTACATGATCAATCACTATAAAAAAAGCATAGCGTGAGCTAATCCTCTAATCTGTCTTCAATGCATTTAGTCTAAGAACTAAGAAGATTGATAGATAAAAATGGGAAAACCAATAAAAATTTCAGTCATGTAATGAGAGAATAATAATGAAACAAAGAGCATAGACATAAAGGTACTCTCTATCACCTTAAGAATGGAAAATTTTCCCCCTCATTTTGAATAATACTGTTGACTACAGTCAGAACTTCTACCATGAATGGTGTTCAGCATGTTATAGGAAGTCAAATACCAATGTCCTTATAACAGAAACTTCAATGAAAATGGTCGTTCTTGAATAATCAAACAGTACATATCATAATTCAGAAATGCTACTAGTACAGTATAAGGGAAGTTTTCTAAATTTAACTAGGATTTACAAATGTATATAAAAGCATCCATCTAAGCAAACATAAAACTAGAAAGTTTATTTTAAAAAGATTGGAAAGAAGTTGAAGAGCATAGTTACTCATAATACATACCTTTCTCATTTTCGTAACATCCTTCTCAGCAGTATTATGCAATGACTTCTGAGTGTTTGGCTCCTGAAAGGGTGAAAATAGCATTAACTTAAATGAAACAGATAGCCAATCAAATGCAAAGAAAAAAAGGGAAAAACTTGTACCCCAAACATGACGGTGCTCTTAGTTTTCCTGCGCTTTGTGATTCTTCCATTCGCTGTCTCCACTTCATATTCATGGCGTGTTACCTAGTTAAAGGAAAGATGCCAAAAAAGATATACCGCATATAAACATGGATTTTTCAGATTAACTTATTAAAAAATAAAACCTAATCCAAGCTAAAAAAACAGATGAAAATCACCTTTCCATGTTTAGGAATATCCTGAGTTCCTTTCTCTACCTTTCTCAGAATGTTTGAAATTGGTGATTGTATAATTCCTGATAAGTTGACATCCTGAAATACAATAGAAGAACATTCAAGTTTGAAGTTTCTAAAATGCAGCACGCAGTGACAAAAGTTGATATTAAAGAGAGATATCTTACCTTGCGTTTGGTCTCAGGACTTATCAATTGAAGCTGATGTTCTTTTCTGCCATATGGATCTCTCCTCTTTATCGATGAAACAGAGTATTCCTAAAAAAAATTGTGTATTTTATAAGAAAAAGACATGTATAAAACCAGCTAATGAGTAATGATTAACATAAACTAAAAAAAAAAGGCAGGACAGGGATTGAGAACATTAGCTGCCCCCAACATGACCAAATTCTGGTAAGCAATTTTTCTAACATACGTTTAAGAATCACTTTGTTCTAACATTACTTATATTGAGTAAAACAACAAGAGCTAACAAACATTGAAAAATGCAGCTTATCTTTCCCATATATAATGACTTCATGCGATCCAAACAGACTAAGTTCTTATTTATTAATCTTCCCCTTCATTTGGGAATCGCAAGCCACAAGGCAATAGTGGTGTACTAAGTTATTAACATGTTACTGCAACTGTAGCTTCTCTAAATGGGTGCAAAGCACCATATGTGAGAATGTGAAACACAAACAAAACATTTTCTGATTATGTCAAACCCAGACAAAAGACCAATTGCATGAATTATGTGTCACATGATATTATCAGCAGCATTTCACTTAGTGAGAACATATGCAACTACATTTTTCTGTAGAATGCTTAGCATGCTGTGCAACCAATACAACAAAATTTTGAATATGCCATATACGAATTGCTTAATAATATACTGTATATCAAACATAGCAAGCAGAGAAGACCTTCTTAGAGTTCACTTCTTGGTCAACTTGTTGATTTTCACCCATTACTTTCCACTGTAACTGTAATAGTGCTCTTTGCTTCTCCTCCTGCACCAAACAATGTTCAAGTATATTTTTAAGTAACTGCCTTCGGAACAACAAAAATGCCAAGAGTCGCTACCTTTGACTTCTGAAGCTCCAGTTCATCCTGAAGTTTCTGACAATCTTCCTCGTGCTGTATATTCAGTGATTTTATTTGAACTTCATGCTCTTTTCTGAGCGACAGCAGCCTCTACATTTTTATCCAGATTTCATTAGTACAGACTACAGAAAACCTACATGATCAAAACATCTGGTGGAACTTATTTCTGACCTCCTTCAATTCATTCTCAGCCTTAGACTGAATACGCTGCAGTTCTTCTTTGTGATAAACCTGAAGAGTTGATTCCTTATGTTCATTATCCTGCTGGATTCTTGCCACCTGAATATCAGGAAATAACCTTCATGGTCATTTCAGAAGAAAAAAATGTTTTACTATAGAGTATAGACTCTCCAGTGTACAGTGCTTCCCTAGTCCTGACACCGCATGAACAGCCTTTGGACAAAAGTTATTTGTTTTACTAATGGTAATTTACTAGTGATACAATTCTGGATTCTACACGAGCAATAAGATTTTGAAAATCTCAATATTTACAAGAACATATTTTTACAGAGCTTTCTCTCTGCACCTCTGTTGTTTAAAAGTAAATATTAGCTCTAAACTGCTGCAAACCAAATGGGACATCATAAGAAGCCATGGATGCTTTAATTAACCAGTAAAGTCTAAAGACTGTTAGCAGTGTACATTGATGAGATAGGAATATACAGTTCGCAGTTCTCATATTTTGTCATCAGTATGTTGTGCCCCTGGTGCCAGTTAAATATAAGATAAAGGTGATGGCAATGTTACCCTAAAGCACCTTGAAAGAAACGTTGAACGCATTTAGCTACCAGTGGGTGTTTGTGTGACTTTCTTTATGATTTACATGTCAAGTCCATTCAGGGCAAAAATAGAAGAACATATCAAGGATCTTTCGGTAATATTTTTAGGTAACTAAGTCTCTTCAGCAGTGAGCATCGTACAAGAACGTCCAATATGCAATTATTTACCCATGCAATCAGCAGATGAACTGTTCAGATTACCTTGTTCAACTACTCCAGAACTAACATTTTCCATGGAAATTGGTGCATGCATTGTCATCAAAACTAAAGCACGACCTCTATTTGTTTCAAAATAATGTAGCCTTTGTGGAGAAATCAAACTAGTAGTACGTACCATCGTGCCATGTTCCTCCTTAAGACGCGCCAAATACCTCTCAGAATCTTGCTTGTTCTCTGATATCTTTTCATTACATTTGTTTTCCATTTCCCTTATGAGCTTTTCAGCCTGATTTTTCAACATTCAGAAAAAATAGAGAGTACAAATCATATAAAGATAACAAATATCTAGCATTAGTAACTTCTGAAAGAAATGAGTTAACTTACCTTCTCTTTTTCAGCATTAATGATTTCTACCTTTTCTAGATCATATTTCTTACGGATGTCATTGATTGCCTGCAAAATTCATTTGCAAACTGTTACTTGTGATTGAGATAGCAAAGTGCTACACAATTAATAGAAATGTAATACCTGATCATTTTTGAGAGACAACTCTTTCAAATGCTTGGATAGCTCTATCTGTTTACCTTCAAGCATGAGGTCATACTGTTTTTTCGCCTCAGTAAGTTGACATTCTGTTGCAGCAAGTGATGCTTGGACCTGGGCGGAGAAAGAAAAGGTTGTATGTTGTCTACAGATCATTACATTACGAGATTTACAAGATCTGGTAAACACAAACCTGTAACTTCTGTTCCTCCAAACTGTTTTCTCTTTCTACAGAAAACATATACAGCTGCTCCTTCTCATCAAGAACACTGCGGAGCTGGTTGACCTGATTCTCAAGTGTGTCAACCTGCTGGTCACGCTTAGCAATCTCTCCTTGTAGAGATTCTGCATCGTTAGATTTCTCCTCCAAAACTGACTGCACTCTGTCTAGAAGTTCTTGATTATCTGATTCTAGATTCAAAATCTTCTGTAGCAACTCTTGCTGCAAAATTCCAATCTCATGAGTAAGGAAGCTTACAGGTTAAATAGCAATAGTTCTTAAATAACAACTATTTTTTGTCACTGGGCCAGCTAGGTCAAAACCTTGTGATTTTCAGCAAGGCTAGAATCCTCCAGTAACTTTTGAACTCTCCCTTGTAGCTCAGAAACTAATTTTTCCAACCGATTAATGTTGAAGGAAGAAATTTCTGCTTCAGACTCCAATTTTCTGGTCTTATCTTCAGCCACTTGGCATTCTTCTACATGTTGAACCATAACAATTTCCTGAGTTTTCTGCAACTCTGTGATTCTGGACTTCAGTTCCTCAATTTCAATTTTGAGAGCACTATTTTCTGATGTCAAATCTACATATTGGTTTTGGAGATGCTCAAATTTGTCCTTAGCAGATCTTGTTATCAGCATTTTCTCCTCTTGGACCATTCCACAGTAGCTCTCAAATGAAGAAAGCAGCCTAGAGACATGACTTGACATTGATGCATGCTCTTTATCTAGCCCAGTTACTCTAGCCACAAAGCCGCTAAGCAATTCATTAAGCTCCTTATTGTCCTTGCATAGTTCTTCAACTTCCAGACTATAGCCCTGATTCCTAAGCTCCAACTCATTCTTTTCGCTTTCAGCACATGCAAGGTTTTCTTTCAGGCAAATGCAAACATCTTCTTTTAGCTTCAACTCTTGCTCCATGCATTGCAAGCGGGAGTCAGAACACAACAAGCGGGCTTTATTTTCTTCAACTGAACCCCCCAACTGTTTGATGAGAGAATCTGCATGTAGAAAGTGAATACAGTCGTGTTACTTACTGCTCGTGGTTAGAACTGTTGCACGGCAGGCACTTTGAAAGTAGTCAATGGAAATTGTTCAATGGAGAATCGTATGTCATCTTCCCAAACTCCCACCACAGCTTTCACAATAGGATACTTGGAATCGGTAATTTTACTTTTCTCCTCAGCGAAGTTTTTGTTTTCTAACAACTTGCCCATACCCACCCATAAGGGCCATAATGCAATTTAACCATACGACCAATACCATTTCTTATTCGTCAATTGGTACAAAAAAATCCAACACATACCTTTTTCCTTTATGCTAGTATCGTTGGCATATAGTTGTTCCTTGTAACTCTGATCCATTTCTTCTTTCTCTTGTTTGATCCGCAACATCTCCTGATTCCCTGAGTTAATGGGGCAGGTGACAGTATTGTCACATTATCACGCAAATATTTAGCACATTGCTGATCATTCTATCTATTCACAAATCATATCAATAAACACAAAATTGCAAATGACATCAGGGTTTAGATGACATAAACAGAAGTATAGCAGATAGGAGTCCCCTAGCAGATATGCAGTCTCTAGTGGTGAGTTACTGAATTATCAGACTGTCAGACATTCTAAAATATTAGTACTAGCCATGAAGTGTGAAGAGACTGACCAACCTGAAATGATCTTTTGTTCTGCACATTCCAGTTTTATTGATGAATCATGCAACAGGCAGTTGAATTCATCTAAAGCTTTGGAGTTATTCCCAAGCATCTCCTCGAAAAACTTCTTATCAGCCTCAGCTGCCAGTGTATTGTTTCACCAGTTAGATCTGAACAACAGGTATGCATGACAAAATGCAACCACAAACATTACCTCTTTCTGTCTGACTAGCTAACTGCTGCAGAGTTTCAGTCAATTGATCGCACAGGGTCTTTGTTGAGGAAACTTTCGAATCTAATCCCTGCCAGAGCTTCGAATCTTCAGTCTGTTTCACCTTAAGCTTCACATTTTCATTGACAGCTTGTTGAAGTTTTGCTTCTAACTTATTTATCTGTTCTGTTGCCCTTCTCAACTTGGTATGCTAAGTTATATAAAGCATATGTATCGTTAATAAGAAATCTTGTGTCAGACAAACATAACATGTTGCTGTAGAAAAATGATGCTGTATGGTGATAGATTCGTTTTGTACTTGAGCCAATTTACCCTATATCCATTAATCCATAACAGCACTGGAACATTTGCAACACGAAAGGTGACTGCAGTAATCATATTTATGACATTCTGAATGTAATAGAACTAGATGCAATGAGCAAAAAGCCCCTTATTGTAACACAGTAATGATTCTAAGGGCAAGTTCTCGTATTTAATTAAGTTCAGGGCTAGCCCTCTTGATGATCATACAGAAGGAAGCCCATTAAGATAAGAGAAATGACAAATGGGAAGGTAAGATTTCACTCAATCTCTCATATGTTTAACAGAAATTACAGAGGGCAAAACATCGTGGATGCTGCAAGTGAGCAATAGCAGAGCTCCTTCACACGAAAAGTTTGAAACTTTGAATTCAAAAAGACATACTTCCAGAAAAATGAGTGTGACTCTGTTGGCACTAAAAAAGGTTGCTAAACAGCATATAACATCTCATAGGTAGAACTTTTTTAACACAACTACATAGATATAACTCACAGGGAAAGAAATAGGTATTCGAAACACTGCAGAAAGACAGTAAAATCATGAGATTCAGACTAGCTACAACATATGCAGCCTTATAATGATAGGGACTTGATGCTTGTGAGCTGCCTATAATGGTTGAACATTTTACTGCCATGTTGAAAAGCATACAACATTTATGATTTATTCTACCCACAGATGAATACCGTAGGCCACAAAAAAAACATCATATGATTCCAAAACAAAATTGGAAATAGAAAACTATCCATGTGTCATACCACCAGGATGATATAACTGAAACAACCTGATAAGATACAACTGTGATTTTTGATATTGGTCAATCAGAAGACAACTCTTCTGCTACTGGCACCACCCTGACAGATACCAAATCTATGAAGAAACTTAAATAGTGACAAGACAGTTGGGCAAAATTTCAGAAACAAATCGCAATTCATACAATTGATAATAAGATCTACATCCCTTTCAGTCAAATTTCCGACAGAACACAACAAACTGCAAAACGTTGAGAAATATACCGCCATTTCTAGATCAGTCTTCACTGAAGCCTGCTCCTTGACCAATTTCTCTTCAACCAGGCACAGATTTTGAGAGAAATCAGTACAACGCACAAAATAGACAGCTTCCTCAAATCAAACCAGGGGAAAATCAAATCAGTACCTGCTGTGATCTTAAGATTGGCGAAGCTCCCGTACGTGCTACCTCCAGCATCCGACGAGGGTTTCGGGTTCGCGGCCTTCACGGCCGTCGAGGTGGATCCAGCGAGAGATCGGAACCCCTCGAGGCTCCTAAGCCCCAAGAGCCCCAGCTTCTGCATCCTGTGGACGAAACCCTAGGTTTTGCCGGAGGCGGCGGAGCTGCAGCCAAAGCCCTAGCTTGAGTACAACGAAGCCACGAAAAATGCACCAAATAAGCCCTGATCAGTACGCCGCTTACCGATCAGGGAGTAGAAAGCGATCTGGGGGTGTCGCTCGCGATCGTGGACTTGCCTCCCGAAGTATCTAGAAGCTTCGAGATGATTCGAAACGGAAATGAAGCCAATCGAGTGAGCTCGGCCGGTTTGGAGCGCGCGAGCTGGGTTCGAATTGGATCAAGCAAGCGGAGTAGTGAGATCGCTTACCGAATTGGAGAAACGGCTTCGACGCGACGGCTTCTCTAGCCCTGGGTTCGCCTCCCGACGATTCCAGAAGCTTCCAGAGAATTCGAGGGGTAACCTAGTGACGTGGGTCCGAATCTGATCAGGCAAGCCCGTCGTTACCAACTCGACGAGGACGAAGTGACTTCCAGTCGTGGGTTCCGATTCCCTCGGTTGTCTACGGAAGACTCGCGAGATTTCTAGAAGCCTCGAGAGATTTCTACGGCGAGCGAGATCAAACGGGACGGGAAGGGAGAGGAGGGGCGCGGAGCCGTTTGAATTGCCGGTTCGGCGCCAGGTCGAGTTTATAGGGCGGTGAAGTGGTGAGGCTGGGAACCTGGGAAACAGCCAGACGGGGGCGAGCGAGTGACGGACTGACAGGGCCCGCCAGACGCAGATATATACAACTAGTCATGTTGTTTGTAAGTTGCAACGAAAACTTATACTTGTATCAAATTTTTAGTATGTAATATATACTAATCGTGTCTGAAGTATACTATTCACTCGGATGTGTAATCATCGAATGATTCAATTGACGTATATATCATATATCTCAATTCCATTCAACTGTGACAGGTAAACACCTAAGCAAATAAAAGTAAAATGATTTGCAATTATGCATGTACAAAATCACAAAATTCGTTCTTCCTTAAAAGAATAAAATTGTAACATCATAAACTTTGGTTTGTGTTTCAAATGTATAAAAGTATGAGAGTTCAAAAACTTTTGTTGAAATTCACAAGTTTGTACTTTGTTTCAAATTTTTGTTTCTAAAATTCAAACTTGTGACTTAAAACCATGGTTCTAGTCTTTTTCAGAAAAATTTGTGTATCAAAATCTCTAAAAACAATTTTGTAAAATACTAGATTATTTTTCGCTAATTATTATAATTTTTCTAGAATTTTTTTTTCAAAGTTATTTTGACCTTTTCAAAATTCAAACCAAATCAAAAAGGCTGATTTGAAAAAGAATTTATTTTAGCCACATGGAAAACCAAAAGTGGCCATTTTGATTTTTCCTAAGCCCTAGATGAACCTGAGAGCACTCACAAAAATTTTCATAATTTTCATAATTTTATTTATATTTTAAATAGCCCGGTCAAACTGGTTTGTCTTCAGTCAAAATTAAATTCAACTCTAACCCTAGCACGCCTAGTTCTCCAAACGTGAAATCGTGTGGACCGTCCGATTTTAGATCAACGGATTGGATCCATTGGGCTGTTCGGACAATCCGAACGCCCCTCTCGCTGTGGACCGTCCGATTGAATCTCAACGGACTGGATCCATGGGTCGTTCGGACTGCCCGAACGTCCCTCTCGCTATGGATCATCCGATTTGATCTCAATGGTCAAGGTCGTTGAAGCGCGTAAGTGTTTGAATCGTCCGATTGAGTCCCAACGGACTGGATTGATTGGGTCGTTCGGACCGTCCGAATGCGCCTCTTCATATGAGCCGTCCGATTTAAATTGAACGGACTAGATCTATTGGGCCGTTCGGACCATCCGAACGCCCATCTCAATCTAGACCGTCCATTTTTAATCAAAGTCATCTGGACCGTCCAATTAAACTTGACTCACCGCACCTTATTTCTTTTGGGTCGCTGACGGGCGGGCCCCACTAGTCAGCACTGCCATCGTCTCCATCGCCGCTCAAGCTCGTGCGCTGGCGTTGTGCATGGCAGCCACGAAGCCCTTTCGCACCACGTAGTGCACGCGTGTCCGCGTGGGAGGCATCGTCGGCCATTACTTAACCTTTAGAGCCTGTCATTTTGCTCTCTTTCGCTTTCTTTCGCCGTAATTTCGCTTTCTTCTCCAAACCCGGTCCTCCGCCGCCGCCTCAAATTTCGCTGCCTCCGACCTCCATCGGCAACGGGACTTGGGGGGTTTTGCTCCTGGAGCTGAGGCGCACCCGAGGCGCGCCTTCTCGAAGCTTATAGGCGTCTGTGGCGCCTTATCCACTAAGACCCCGCCTTCATCTCCGCCTCCGGCTGCCGCCAGCTCGCCGTCATCCTCCTCGAGCACCCGGGACAGCGTCACCAGCTTCACCAAGTCTTTGCACACTCGTGCGTGCCTTCCTCAAGCTCGGAGACCCTCTCTTTTGCCAGATCCTCTACCTCGCCGTCGTCAAGCCGCCGACGCCGTTAAGGTTGAAGTCATTAGGGTTAAATGGTGATTAGTTATTTTTATGATAGGTGGGCCCCATCCAGGTTAAGTGTAATTAGAGATCTAATCGAAATCTTTTGAAATCCCAGAGTCAATGATATGCGGGCCCTCAGCCGGTTAAGTGTTTGCGCATATCTTCAAGATTACGTTTTCGAAAGTTGGAAAACGTATTCTAGAAGTACACCTTCGACGCCGCTCTTGGCCTGGCTGGTTCAAGCTGACCCAGTCAACATCGCTTTGGGCCCCACTGATCAGTGACCGTGGGTCGGCTCATCCCATGTGTCAAAAGGATTAATTCCTTTTCGAATTTCCAAATTGAATTATTCTTGCACTGGTAATTCAATAAACTTCCAAAATTCATATCTATTTCATTTTAACTCCAAATTGAGTGAATCCAATTGTGTTGGTTTTCATTATTTTTGGACTTTAATATGAAATAGGTTTTGAACCTGTCTCTACCACAGTAAATGTTGGGATTAGATTTAGTCTCCAATTAGGAGTAATTGTTATGATAAAAATCATGTTAGCTTTAAAATTTTCTAGAAATTTCATCTTAACTCCAAATAAGATTATTTTTGTTTCTAAAATTTTATAAAATCCTAATATTTCTATTTATGAAAAAATATTTGTGTTTGTTTGATTTGGTGTTATTCGTTCTTATTAAGCTCCTTGTTCGATCGATAGGTACTGACAATTCTATTGAATACGAGAGTGATTCTCAGCAGCAAGTGGACTTTCTTCAGCAAGGCAAGCAGTTTTCCATTGATGCACATTGATCCCATTACTTTCGCATGTTAGTATTTCAAATATTTCAACTGTATGTATGCATGCTATGTTGTCAAGTATTTTATTAGTTGCGATAGTTCACCTGTTTAGTTAATTTGAACTATAGGCGAATTATCCATCTTTTACTACTGAGCCTAGGTTATACTCGCTGTGAATTAGGGCTCAATGGATGAGCTCTAGTCACTCTATACTGTAATATTCGAGTCATATTGCTTAGCCATGCTTAGAACGGTAGTTTGGGGTCGTCGTTTCGGCGATGGTTATTACAACATCACTTTACATATCTGAGTCAGGGTACTCGTGATTATTATCTTATTTGGAAAAACTAAAACTAAAAATGAAAAGAATTTAGATTTGGGCACATGGTTGTTGGTGTGATTGTGGGGTGTGTGGTTGTGTGTCTGAATCAACAAGGACCGAACATCTCGTCCCACTAAACCAAGCATTATTGCGTGCAACCACATAAGGGCATATGGGAACCCTCTTGACTTATTACTATGGAGAGTGTTAATTAATGAGTCGCTGGTGGTAGGTTTAGGTGGATAAAAAGAAATGTGTTACTGTGTCGGGTATGTGATGGGTGAGAGGTTCCGGGTAGGTTCCCTCGCCCGAGGAGCATTGGTAGTTGCTACGGCTGGGCCAATGTCTCCAACACAATGTATGGGTCCTCTGTGGGAGCTCGGTAGTGGGCGGTTCATAGAGGGTTAACCCCCATACGTGCGACTCTTGATTAGCTCACTCCATTGGAAAACGTCTCGTAGGACTTAGCCGTGCCGGCATACCTAAGGAAGTGTGCTTAATAGCTTGGCAAAAAGGCGGTCTGACATGTGGGTAAAGTTGTACACCCCTGTAGGGTTTAATCTTTTTGAAAAGCCATGTCCTTGGTTATAGACACGCTTGGGGAGGTCTTTCGAGAGTTAGACTATAACTTTTTGATAAAACTTGAAATTGGGTGGTACGAATGGGTAATTCGTGCTATTGTTGTGGTGGTTGTGGGAAGTCACTTCTAGGTTGTTATATATGCTTATTATTGTTGTCATTTTGTTATTTGAATCTTAAAAACTGATTGGCTAAACTTGCTTCCAATCTATTAACTATTGCAACTGAAATGCGGCTTTATGCCGAAATGAACCATATGACCATCTCATTTGTTTAAGCCTGCATGTAGCTATGTATAGGTTTGTTAACGTAAGTCTTGCGAGTACAATTCTTTTGTACTCAACTGCATTGTTTATTTGCTGCAGAGGAGGTTGACCCCCAAGGAGTTGACGAGTGTGAGACCGACTACGCTTTGGAGCTTGGACGTTTCCTGTCAGTTGCCTTGTGGGTAAGGGCAAATTGATCGGTGTTGTTTCAGCCATCTTATAGCAATGTTCCGCTGCAAAACTGTCTTTTGTATGATGTATATGATGTAATTTATGCAGACTTCTTTTATGTATTATGTTGTGTATGGATGTTTATACTTAAATTTTGTACGGGGTATGTGTACTGCATTTTGGGAAGTACATATACGCCGAGGCGTGGGATATTTGGTTTTTGATGCTAGAGTCAAGTGGATGGCTAAGCATTACAAGCTAAATACCCCGGGGTCTCACAAAAATAATCACTCAATTCTACAATTTCATTTGTTTCAAACAAGAAAATGAAATATGAAACCATTTGGACACAATAACCCTCATCGATTTCCTCTACACCTTGCTTGCATGGCTGCATCATGGGAATAATGTGCCAATAGTTAACAAAAGGAAAAAGTCTATTTTCCATCCTTGAACTTTCAAAAAGTCTGGAAAACAACATTGGAGTCAAAAAAACAAATAGCATCGGACCTCGACGTTTGCAAACCGGACAAAATACCCCCCCGCATCGATTCCACCCTGGTTTTGTGCTGACGTGAAGGTCCACCTGGCATCCTAACATGCGGCTCTATATAAGACGCGGGCGGCCCAGCCTTTCCCCTTCGCGCAATGCGTTTGTGGAAGAGGAAATCCCCTTCGTCCCGAGAAACCCTAGGTACAGAAATTGTGTCGGCGCGGTGCATGGCAACCTCCGAGAGCTCAAGCACGTCGTGTCAGTTGGTTGATTCCTCAGTGGTCGGCGTCAGCGATGGGAAGTTTTCCTCCCTGGTAAGGTACAAGGAGGGTCTGCTTGATTATGAGTCGGCTGTCCGTTGCAATTGCGGGCAAAAGTCAGCTAGATGGGTCTCTTAGAGTGACACGAACCCTGGGAGAGGGTACTTTACCTGCGTGAAGGCTCGGGTGAGTGTTCTTGTGGTCGGCGTAGTGTGTTCTTGTGGTCGTCCTATTCTGTGGTCGGTGTTCTTGTGTTCTTGTACAGACTGTTTGATTTCTTCTCAATTTGGGGCATGTGCTTGTGTTTGTGTAGGTTGGTGGTTGCAATTTTTGAAGATGGTATGATCCGAAAGCCAGTGATTTTGTTAACCAGAACTTGTTGGATTTGCACAACAGTGTAAGAGCTTTGAGGAAGGAAAACAAGGAATTGAAGGCCTCGGCTAGCGATGAACATGCCAAGGAAGAGGCGTGTGTTGAACTGAGGAGATTGTTGGTTGCAAAATCAGAGGAGGTTGCTGAGTTGAGGAGAATTGTGGTCCAAAATGAGGCTGCAATTGTTCATCTTAGTGATGGGGTCAAAATGGTAGAAAATGATAGAATGTTGATCATCTCCGTGTTTGTATGTACTCTCTTTGTTGTAGTTGGCTTCATGTTCTAGTAGTAATGTTGTTAGTTTGTTGTACGTTATGAAACTGAATGCTCACTGGAATGGAAATGTCATTTTGGATTGCTTGTCAGTATCATCTTTCAAAGATCACTGAATGGGAAACATTTCAAGTAACATACTGCAAACACATTCCTATGATTGCTAGTACACACACATTGCCATTACCAGTACATACAAGTTCACTAATGCAAGTACATAAAACTAACAGATAAGTTCACTGCCATTGCCAGTACAAACAAGTTCACATACTACATAAGCATAAGTTCACAGCCGGTTACAGACAAGTTGAAAATGAATAAGTTCACGAAATCGTAAACTATAAAAGTTCACATCAAATACACACACATTGCCAGTACAGACTTTCACTGCTTGTTATCGTTCACATCACTGGTGGACATCAGGAGCTTCGGCAGAGTTGTGGACCTTTCTTGAGGTTTCTTCCTTCGTGGCTCTTTAGCACTGACATTAGTTGAAGCATGACCAGAGGAGAGTTGAATTGTGGCACATGAACTGGCCTGAGAAGTAGGGACAGTAACCTCTAGCCTTATAGATGCAGAACCACCTTTTTATGTTGTCACACTACCCTTAGCAGATGACTTGATGATCATTTCATTTGGCACACCAGAATACGACAAAACATGAACAATGCTAAGTCTTAGAACTGAGTAGGGTCAAATATATGTAGTAAACTTGAAGATGCTTACATGCTGGATTGTAGTTGTGGAATTTTGTGAGTACAGAACCCCAGTGCACTTCTTCTTGCCCTTTGAGTTGGCAGGTAGGCTTGCCCTTTTTTTACCAACACTTGCAGAGCTCTGTTGTGATCCTTGCATCATTACCTGAGGACAATATACAATGTTAGTAGAAGATATGTTTTGGTGCATTAGTGAAGCAAGAGTGACACATTACCATGGCAGATGGTGCTGCAGGAGGGATATCTTCTGGTACAGCTCTTGCACTTGTATTAAATGCACCCAATGTTTCTTTCCTCTTTGAGCAAGAAGATATGTTGTGTACCATCCCTCTGCAAAATCTGCATCTAATGATAGTTCCCACTTTTGAGACTCTTGTGGCCTTGGGCTTCTCATGAGGCTCTCTTTTCCTTTCCTTCTTTGGCCTGCCTGGCATCCTAACATATTTTGGGGCTTGTGGTTGCGGCCTCTCAGATGTGGACCAACTATGCATACCCTCCACAGGCTCTAGGCAGTGCTCATATGTCTTGTTGAACTCATCAACTGAGTAACACGAGGCTATGTAATCATCTAGCCTGTTGGTGCTGTAGTATATGCATGATATGGCATGCCAACATGGCAATCCTGACAATTGCCTATATCTACAAGAGCATGTTTTGTTTTGAAGGTTTACTGTAAATCTGTGATCACGATGCTTGACTTCAAATGAATCATTTCTATTGAATATCGCATGGCAATACCTAGATTCATTTATATATGCATTGAGTTTCTTCAAAATGTTGGGGCATATGATGCCCTGCCACTTGTGCCTTTGTTCTATTCAATTGGATTCTAACCATGACCTTACACCTAATGACCTCTAGCATACTAATTATTGGTAGAAACCTTGTCTCAACTATCCATTTGTTGAAAGATTCACACATGTTGTCATCCACAAAATCACAGTTAGAACCTAACCTGAACCAAGCCCTGCTCCAATGGTGTGGGTCGGTGTTCATCAACGCCTGAGCCCCTTCACGCGTGCTTTGGGCCAATTTTGCCATAGCCAGGTTGAAAAGGCTTATGCAAGATGCCTTGGCACATCTCCAGAACTTTTTCTGCCACTCCCTATCCTTGAATTTCTTCCTCCAGTTGGCATAGATAAGTCTAGCACAATTCCTGTTCTTGGCATTAGGGGCCCATGTTTCAACAGCATTCAAAAGTCCCTGCATTTTGCCCATAGTTAGTTAGCAACACATTATGTAGTACATAAGTAATGAACATGCAATTAGTTTGACAATTTCACTAACTTTTTGCTGATCAGAGATGATCACCCATCCTTTACCATCCATAACCCTTAGATCTTTGAAAAGCATATAACAAAACCAATCCCAACTATCATTTGTCTCCTTCTCCGCAACTGCCCAGGCTATGGGATACATTTGGTTGTTTGCATCCCTTCCCAGAGCACAAAGGAGTTCACCATTGGTAGCTCCTTCGAAGAAGCAACCATCTAGCCCAATGACCTTCCTACACCCAACTATAAAGCCCTTCTTGCATGCTTCAAGATAGATGTACATTCTTTGGAAGGTGGGGATCTCAACATCATTGCCAAGCTTCACCACTACTGTGCTGTCTAGGTTGCTCCTCAATAGTTCTAGCTGATAGTCAAACACTCTAGAGCATTCATCATTGGTTGCATCCAGGATCCTTTGCATCACTATGTGCTTGGCTGTTGAGTCCCTGGGTAAGCAACCTCAAGACCCTCTGTGCAATGTGCAATCTAAGCTAGTCCCAAGATCAGCAGCTAGCTCGCATAGTTTCGACATCGATGTAATCAAAACCATACAACAAACTATAGAAGAAATAGACAAATTAATATTAAAAGCAACAAAAGACCTTATGGTCAATGTTTTTATAGAGTTGCCACGCAGGACTTACAACAAAAGAGAGCTCGCAGCGGAAAATAAAACACTCATGGAAGCCATTCGACATTCCCACAGGCAATCGAGTGGAGGACATCTCCTAGCTTGCATGGTCTTCGAAGAATTCCTCTTCAAAGGGCTCAGAACTCTCTGGGTCCTCTTCAGCGACTGATCAACCAGAGGGCATAAAGCCGTGAGTACTTTGAATGTACTCAGCAAGTCATAGGGAAATGTATGCAAATAGTATTCATGCCAGGCTTGACAAGGATAGCTTTATGGTTACTTTGCAAAAAGTAGAATTGACTGGAAATAAAGTAAGTAGATTGCAAAGCACGAGTTGAAAGATTAATACATAAGTAATCAAGTTTCTTTGAAACAACTCGTGAACACCCTGTCCACTTCCCAGACCACTCGTGAACATCCAGTTCACTTCCCAAACCACTCGTGAACACCCAGTTCACTTTCCAGACCACTCGTAGCCAACCACGACAACAATTTTGAGAAAGTCTACCCCTTGCGTGAAATCATCAGGCATTATTCATAATCGGGGACATGGCCATTCGAATGGTTTTACACTCTGCAGAGGTTGTACAGCTTTACCCACAAGACACGACTTCTCTAGTTGGTTGGGCATCCATCGATACCCCCCGCTCACTACCTTAGGTAAGCAGTCTAGAGCACGTGTCAAGGCCTTTACAAAGCTCCGTTTTGACTCGGTTCTGCTCGCTAAGGATTCGCCACACAGGCCCCCTCTTGCGCCATAATCAGGCAACACAGAACCAACTCAAAACATTACTAATTATTTGGCCAGGTCCACCCCATAATGAACTTGTGGTTGCACGGTATGGCCCGGATCAATGGCTTACAAGGTTAAGTCCTTAGTGACTACTCAGGTGAGACAACCACATCTCAATGTGTTTCCTGCACCCCCTTTGCTACACGATCACTCGCCCAAGTAAAAATCATTTTCGGTTTAACCCGACCAAATGGCAACCCATGCCACGGTACAACAAATTTTATTATTAGTGGCAACACATGCCACAATTCTATATTCACTTAGTCAAATTTATCATCATTGAATCATGTGATCGAGAGACATCACATAACCTAAGCAGGACTAAGCAATATACGCGCCATGTTGGTATCACAATAATGACCAACTAAGATTACCCAACCTATGGTGTCAAGGGTATATGTCAATATGTCAATCACAAGTATTCAAGGAGTTATACTGTCGAGTAGGTATTTAGCTATTTCCCAAACTATTTTTATACAATTAGCCATGCATGTTGGTATAAAACAATATAATTTTGCAAACTGGGTACAACATGATCAAAGGTTTACGACTTGCCTTCGTTGAAGAGTTGAGATGCTTCGGTCGAGGTTGCCGGGTCCAAGAACTCTTCAAAGAAGCCGGAATCTACACGTGCGAAAAGAGCTAAATAAATACAACAAAAACAAAAAACTACCAAACTAGAACCAAAAGAAAGGTTCTGAATTTAGATGAATTAGGAACAGGCTCTTGGGAGGAGGCTCGACTAGTCGGGAGGAGGTCCAACTGAGAGGGTGGTCGAGGGAGGTCCTAAGGAGGAGGTCCTGAGGAGGTGGTACAGAGGAGGTCCTGAGGTCCAACGACCTGGTCGCAGAGGTTTGACTGGTCGGAAGGACGTCCAATGAAGGATACGACTACTCAACGTGGTCGTACGAAGAATACAAAAGGATACGACTACGCAACGTGGTCGTACGAAGAAGGGAAGAGAATAGAGCACGGAGAAACTCACCAGGGCAGAGAGAGAGACTGAAGGAGGATGGGGAGTCGGTGGACGGCGGGCGGCGGTCGAAGACGGCGCAAGCGCTCTGGTGAATTCTTCGGCGGCGAGGAGGTGACGGCGCAGGCGCTTCGGCAAACCCTTCGGCAGCGAGGACGCTATGGCGCAAGCTCCAACGGACGGCGGCAAAACTTCAAGCACGGTGAAACTGGGCGAGAGCAAGAGAGTTAGGTGAGGATAAAGGAGATGAAAGAGGGCTGCTCAGGCTTTTATAGCCAGGGGAGACGGGGAGAGTCGCTGAGAGACTCAGAGGCGCACGCGTTCAAGGGTAGGTGAAGGGGGAGATGGGGGCAGGTAAGGGAGGAGACAAGAGGAGGAACAGGTACTACAGAAGCGACAACATTTAATGCGACACAACGGCATTTAATGCGCGAAGACTTTTGCGTCAGCAGTGACGCGACGGGAGGAAGAAGAAGGTGAGCAGGGCTGCAGGTGGGGCTAATCAAAACTCAGGAGGGTGGTCCAACCAAAAGAGAGGTTGTGATCGGCTCTAGGACCACCTGGAGGTCTTCCAGGACCACCCGGGAGGTCTCCTAGGACCACCCGGAGGTCTTGGACAGAGGGGGAGGTCCAAACGAGAGGGAGGCCTAAACAAGAAAGAGCTGGGCCGAGGGGAAAACGGAGCGAGCAAAGAAAGGGGATTTCAACACCAAAGAACTCCAACAGACTCAAAATAAACCAATTTCGAATTAATTGAAGTTGGATTAATTCATATTAAATTGCTTTTAATTTCCAAAATCTCAAGTTAAGCTTTAGCAAATCAACAAACCAAATGGTTTTTTTTTGGAAATTTTCAAAAACTCTTGAAAATTGGAATGTTGCATTGGCTCTCTTGCATTTTGGGATGCTGACATCTGCAAACATCTCCTCCTGTACTATGGCTTTCATGCTTTACACACTCCATGTAGGGTTTGCTCTAATCAAATTCTCATATTTGTCAGCAATCCTTCCTGCAGTTACAAGCTTGTTGTCTCTTGTTGGAGGACATTTGTGCACATCGCTAAAGCTGGTGATTTGCCAGCTAGTACTTCTGATGTTAGTTGCCAACATACAAAACCAGGGACATTGTTCCCAATCACACTTTGCCCCCCTCATCCTTTACGAACTTAATTAACTTCCTGTGGGCCAAACCATATTTGATGATTGCTTCCTTGAACAACCGCTTGTCTCTAAATTTCATTTCTAGGGAGAATGTTGGCACATGCCTCTTTGGGTCAAACCTAGGGTACTTAGACTCCTTTCTCACCAACTCTCCTCCACTGTGTACCTCATCAAAGGTGTCATCATCTTGACTGCTGTCAGCATAAGGAGTTTCATTACCCTCTTCTTCTACTTGTCCCCCATCTGCACATCTTGACTGTATAGGAGGACCTTCGAAGGGCATATCATAAAGATTAGCTATTTCACCAGCCTTCATCTTCTTTTTGAACTCTTGAATTGCTTCATGGTATCTAATGCTTCCTCATCTTCCTCTGATGTACAATAGTCACCAGGAATGCAGTCACTGTCAGAGCTCCCACCATCCTGTTGCCTCTGCATCCTCTCCACTACTTCTAATTCCATCATTTTCTGCTCTAGTGTTCCAATCAAAATGCTTACTTCCTTGGAGCCAGCAATGGTGCAGTCATCGTCATCCTCTGCTCCTGGAGACATTGCCTCAATCTCATCCACGTAGTCACTATCTTCCTTCTTAGCTTCATCTTCAGAATCCTCTACAGCTATTGGTGCTTCCACATATATTTCGGCAACACCTCCTTCCACAATACAATCAGACATCGTCTGGCATGCCTTGTCGTCCACCAAAACCCTCAACCCATTGCCCAGATCTTTCCCTGGGAACAACCAATGCAGCAACATCCCTTCAACAACATCGCAGTGCTCCTTGAGGTGTCCATTCATCTCTGGTAATGACATCTTATCACGTTCTATGTAAGACATTCCCTCCGACCCACCACAGTAATGCAAGTCCTTACCATCATGCATAAACTCGTCATTGAAGTGAAATCTAAACGGAAGAGTGTCCACAACATCCATCCCTACATGCATGCAACTAGGAAATTACCACAAGATAAACTCTATTTGTTCTTGCAAGCAGAAATACATGTCAGAACTAATTAGTAAGATCCATTCAAAATCTCTAAACTAGTATATAGCTGTCGGCTGCATAATTTTGACCATAGTAGTTCATTAGTTGGCCTACACGTAATCCACAGAATTACCGCCTACACGTAATCCACGAATCCTCACGAACCCTAAAATCCCCAAATCCCCAGAACCCTAAAATCCCGAAATGCATCAACACTGACCTTCATGATTTTGCCGTAGATCTGCGATGGCCTTATGCTATTGAATCATCAACTCCCTCCAATCGACCGTCACCGCCATCAACGCAACTCCAGTCGGCGCCTCCCGACCCGCGCCGCCACCAAAGCCCAGTTCAGACGAGTGCAAGCGTGAGAGTGAGGGACTAGTGCTCGAAGCAGATGAAGGGGAAAGGCTGGGCCGCTCATGTGTTATACAGAGCCTCGTCAGCATAAGGGTCCAGGTGAACCTCCACGTCAGCACAAAACCAGGTTGGAATCTGCGCGGGGGGTATTTTGTCCGGTTTGCAAACGTCGAGGTCCTCTGCTGTCTGGTTTTTGACTTCAAGGTTGTTTTTCTAGACTTTTTGAAAAGTTCGAGGTTGGAAAATAGACTTTTTCCTTAACAAAATTCATAGTGTTACCGCCCATCTAGAAACAACCATTCAAAAGAAATCGATAGCGGATGCAGAACTGCCCTACAGCTCCTCCTTTCACTGAAAATAGACAACCTTTCAGTACAACGTTTTAGTTTTTTTAGATTAATTGGCATTGCTCTTATCACTATTTTATGCTCCATTCTGTTTGACCTTCCTGTTAGCAAAACTATGATTTACATCACTTCCCACTCAAATCCTCATGTGTAAAACATCAAACCTCAAAAACTTCTATGATATACACACACACAACCATGCAACATATTGGAATTCCTGAGCACATCTGTAAACATCTAAGTAGCAGGATTTGGGCAGATCATCGTGTCTTGGCATAATGATGCAGTGGACAAAAGAAGTAGCCATTGAACTAAGTTAATCAAGCGTCAATTTAGCCTAATGTCTATGAAAAAGGTTCATCAAAGTAGGACATGAGACTCTAGTATTTTCAACATGATTCTAATTGTACTAGGAAAGAACAAAGAAAATCTAAATGGTTTCAACATAGAGGAATCCATTAGGTATACATTACCAGCAGTGTTTATCTTCACAATGTACCAAAGTGCTTTAAAGTTTTACCATATATTTGTACTGGAAACAGCAATAATTAGAAGATGCATGGTAACCTATGACCCAAGTAATCTAAAAGGACAATTTAATCAATAAAAACAAGAGGGGTAACAACAAGAAACCTCTAAAACATGTTGCTCAACATTTAATCCTTCCGATCCAGATCATCCTCCTGTAATGCAAGATACCACCACCTAAAGAGTGTCTTCCTCATCTCCATCTTACCAGTGCCACACTTGCCACTTAACAGGATCGATTGTCATACTTGTTAATTGATCATGGACTTGAAATCGCTCCGAGTAACAAAAAAAGTGAAGAACATCAACCCCAAATTCATTTTATTTTCTATCTGGTAACCATAGATTGAGACTGAGAAAACATTACACATGCACACCTATAACAAGAATACGCAATCTGCAATCGTGACACCTCTGGAGGATGCAAGTGGGAGATTGAGAGGAGCTAGTGAAGTCGTGTGGAGCAGATATTGCACTAAGCTCTAAGTCGAGAAGCAGATGCACTCAAATAGAAAACAAGCACCCAGCTTTTCTATATTCAGCACAAATTACTTCCCCTATGATTAAATATTTTTGATATCTTGCTACTTATGAGAAAGCATATAAAATATTCATACATGATTGAAAAAAAAATTGCAATCAAGAAAAGCATGACAAATACAATGAACAGACATGCCAATTACCTTGCCACACCTTCATTAGGGTAGGCAAAGTTCTTTTCTTCTGTATGAATAAGAAAATGCCTCTTCAACTTGGAGCTATCTTCGCTGTGAATAAGATTGTATTTATATTATTCTAACATGTTTATAAACTTAAAAACCCACATGAATAAGAGGCCCAGACTACTAACACACATCCAGTATGGTGAAAGTACCTAAGAAAGATAGCCTATATTCGAAATAGCTTACCAACAATATTAATGTATAGTTTATTGAGAAAATATTGAGCTTATATAATGATATTAACAACATCATAGAAATAATACAAAATTACACGGATCCTAATTATGCAACAGAAAAATGGTTATATAGTGTATAATGCATAGGCATATGCAAGCACAGTAACTAACTGATATTGGCTAATATAAAAGCTATAAGCATGGTTACCTCTAATGGGCGAAACATTGCATACATATTAGATGGCTACCTTCTCTTCTCAAGAAACCTGGAAATTAGGGAAGGATTAGCTAATTTAACATAGTTCTTTGACATCGCTTTTGATTCCTTAAGTATTACACAGATAAATATATTACAAAAAGGAAAAGAGGGAAGCACACAAAATAAAAAGGGGAAAGGTGCACCTTGATCTTGTGGTAACACTTGTAAGCACCAAATCATTTCTTGTTTGGGTTCCTTTCTATCCTAAATCCCAATATGCAAATAAAATTAAGTTGAACTCATGTAGACAATAGAGGCTTCACAATCCAAATAATCTAAAACATGGCAAGATTACTCTTTACTCCGATGAGAAGAGAACACTATGGAACAGATACACCGTAGAAATCTATCATCTAATCCTGTGGCTGTAATTAACACCAACAATAACAACATACTCAGTAGTAGCCTAGTAGGACACAATTTTGTATTCCATTAGCATGATTTTTGCATTCCATCAGCACAATTTTGCTGGTAGGTCTCCACAGAAGTGAGTAGGAGAGTTATTTGCCGACAATTACATAGCAGAAACTAGGACAGATACCCATGTGAATAAAGGCGCACAAGCACAATATTCAAAGTCAGAAACAATTGGTTGAACATTTAATCTATATACATCTCCTTCTACTGTCCATTCATGCAACGATGCTACATACACAGATACACTGATTAGAATACCTGCTTCTTCATATAAATCTTAACAAAAAGAAAAAAAAGATGACCAACTGGCAACTCCATTTGCCTCAATCAAATCATAACAGGAATCACCCGCCTTTCACTATGTAATCATGTGACCTATTAGGGATCAAGAAACCCCTACGGGCGCTCTAAAATATTTGGGGAAAAGGAGATTTTCTAGAATCTCGTCATTGGTCATACACTTGTTGACCAATGGGCACTTGTTTACACTGTCACCACTCATCCCCTAAAAAAATAAAATGTCCACCAGGGTAAAAAAATCGAAGAAATGAGAACAGATAACCTAAGCAACAGAAGCATTATGTTATATATCCATAATTATAAGTCACCAATTGTGTGGTATTTTTATGATAAATATGCATCATATCCAAACATTGATTATACATATCTAAATGCTCTAAGACAAGAAATTGAACTGCACGTAAAAAAAATTGCCCAAAGAACCAACTAGCGTTCAATCATCATGGTCCAAATTCAAGGACATGAAGTAATATATGTTGATATATGTGATCCGAATTTCTAATATGGATGAATCCAAACATGCCATATTAGCGGATTAGTTGCCATACTAGCGGATTAGTTTCTTACTTTGACTCCAAGTTTTTTTACCCCTTTATATACCTCTTGTAAGCTACATGGAGAGATGAGACGCCTCATTGTAATTCCCTTACATTTTGTAAACACTCCTCATATAGTGATCATCGTCGATTGGCGCCCATGCTTTTTTTCCCGCAAGGGTTTTTCCACATAAAAATCCATGTCTCTTTCGTCCCTATTTATCTAATAAATGGTATGAGAGCACAGGAGATTAGGGTTTTGAGAGATACGAAGAAAAAAATAGATTTATTCCGATCGTTGTCACACGCAGCGGTGTGTCTTCGTCTCGCATTTTCTTCGGCGCCAGCGTCATCCGATCGTCGCCTCGCTTCTGCCTCGATCGGTGTGGTCGAGGCCCCATCATGCGTCAACTTCGGTTCTACGGCGACAACTCCCTTCGTTGCCTTGGTCCGTGTGTCGTCACGAGTCCAACACACGTGTGTACGAATGAAGCAGTGGACCAGACCAAATCGCAAGAAGTCAGCAATCAACAGCACAGGTTCCAAGGAAAGACCTTTCTTTAATCTTTAATTAATCACAGAGCAAGGATGTCCTGGTTGTCTGGTTGCTTCACATGGAGGATCTCTAAGCAAGGTCTGGTTTGGTAGTTTTGGAGATTTTTGCTTCGTCCACCTAATAAGTGCACTAGGAGTTTCAAAGATCTTTACTTCGCGTACATAGAACGTGTACCAAAGAGGTCGTGTTTTTTTGCTAGGCTTATACATATCAGTACTGGCAATTTCAGGATTTATTCCTCATGGCGACTTTCAAGTATGATCTTCCACTTCTAGGTCGAGAAACAAGATTTTCGCTGTGGCAAGTCAAGATGAGGGTTGTGCTAGCAAAGATAGATTTGGATGATGCGTTAGAAGGATTTGAGAAACAACCTATCACATGGACAGCAGATGAGAAGCGTAAAGACCGTAAGGCTTTATCTCAGATTCACCTTCATCTATCAAATAATATTTTGTAGGAGGTTTTGAAGGTGAAGACAACTGCTGCATTATAGCAAAGCTGGAACAAATTTGCATGACAAAGGATCTCACCAGCAAGATGCATCTCAAGAAAAAGTTGTACTCTCATAAATTGCAAGAAGGAGGATCCATGCTTGATCATCTTTCAGTGTTTAAGGAGATTGTTGCTGACCTAGAGTCGATGGAGGTAAAACATAATGATGAGGATTTGGGTCTTATTCTTTTGTGTTCCCTGCTTAGTTCTTTTTCAAATTTTAGAGATACCGTATTATATAGTAGAGATACTCTCACTCTTAATAAAGTTCATGAAGCTTGCATGCTAAAGAGAAGATGAAACAGATGGTACCTTCTGAAAATTCAAGTTCAAAAGGAGAAGGCTTGTTTGTTTGTGGCAGGCAAAAGGAGAAGAACTCAAATAATGGATCTCGAGGCAAAAGTTCAAATAGCTACAAGAACTGGTCAAAATCCAGAGGCAAGTACAAGTCGTGCAAATATTGCAAGAAAAGTGGGTATGACATCTCTGAATGCTAGAAGCTGTAGAATAAAGAAAAGAAAACTGGCTATTATAAGCCAAAAGGTAAACCGGATGATGAAGGTAAAGCCTCCCTTGCTGCTGATGATAGTTATGATGGAGACCAATAATGCATGGATTCTTGATTCTGTCTGTACCTTTCATATGTGTCCTAATAAGGATTAGTTTGCCACTTATGAACCTGTTGAAGGCGGTACTGTGTTGATGGGTGATAACTCATCTTGTAAGGTTGCAGGAATTGGTTCAGTTCAGATTAAGATGTTTGATGGCATTGTCAGAACTTTGACAAATGTGAGGCACATTCCAGATTTGAAAAGGAACCTCATCTTTTTGAGTACTCTTGATGCTAAAGGGTACAAGTATTATGGTGAAGGTGGAGTTTTGAAGGTATCAAAAGGCTCTCTTGTTGTGATGAAAGCTGATATTAAATCTGTCAATCTGTACTATTTATGAGGTACTACAATATTAGGTAATTTTGCTATAATTTTAAGTTCATTATCTGATTCTGATGCTACTAATCTTTGGCATATACGTCTTAGGCATATGAGTGAAATTGATTTGGCAAAATTGAACAAGAGAGGACTTCTTGATGGACATAGCATCAGCAAGCTGAAATTTTGTGAGCATTGTGTGTTTGGCAAACACAAGAGGGTAAAGTTCAATACTTCAGTTCATACTATAGAAGGTATTTTGGATTATGTGCATTCTGATTTATGGGGGCTATCTTGCAAGACATCGCTAGGAGGTGCTCGTTCTATGTTAATAATTATTGATGATTACTCTGGAAGAGTGTGGCCTTATTTCTTGAAACATAAGTCAGAAGCATTTTCAGCATTTAAAGAGTGGAAGACTATGGTTGAAAGGCAAACTGAAAAGAAGGTAAAGAAACTTCGCACTGATAATGGGATAGAATTATGTTCTAATGAATTTGAATCATATTGCAAGACTGAAGGCATTGTTAAGCACTACATTGTTCTTCGTACTCCTCAACAAAATGGTGTAGCTGAACGTATGAATAGGACCATCATTTCCAAAGCCCGTTGCATGTTGTCAAATACAGGTTTGCATAGGCGTTTTTGGGCTGAAGCCACTTCCACTGCTTACTACCTTATTAATCGGTCACCCTCTATTGCAATTGAAAAGAAGACTCCAATTGAGGTATGGTCTAGTTCTCCAGCAAATTATTTAGAATTGAGAGTTTTTTTGTTGTACTGCTTATGCTCATGTTGATAATGAAAAATTAGAGCCTAGAGCTGTTAAGTGCATCTTTCTTTGTTATAAATATGGTGTTAAAGGATATAAGTTATGGAATCCTAAAACAAATAAGGTTGTAATTAGCAGAAACGTTGTCTTTAATGAATCTGCTATGCTTCATGATAAACTGCATACTAATGTTCCTGGTGAGAGTGAGTAGAATTCAAGTGTTCAGGTGGATCATTTTGTTGGTTCAGATGACATATCAGATAAGGAAAATATTATTATTCATGATGCACCTATTGTTAATGATCCTCCTATTGTTGAGCAACCACCACAACGGTTCATTGTAGTTGACAGGCCTAGGAGGAAGATTAATCCACACAAGAGGTTGATTGAAGAAACTAATATTGCTGCTTATGCTTTGAATGTAGCAGAAGAAATAGAAGGTAATACATAACCTTCATCATACTCTAAGGCTATTAGCTCCACTGATTGTAACAAGTGGATAACTACTATGCATGATGAGATGGAGTCACTTGATAAGAATGACACTTGGGAATTAGTGAAATTGCCATAATAGAAGAAGTCTGTTCGTTACAAGTGGATTTTCAAAAGGAAAAAAGGTATTTCTCCTACTAAACCAGCAAGGTATAAAGCAAGGTTGGTTGCTAAAGGTTATAGTCAGATTCCAGGTATTGATTTTAATGATGTCTTTTCCCCAGTTGTGAAGCATAGTTCTATTCGCACTTTACTCAGTATTGTTGCTATGCATGATTATGAACTTGAGCAATTAGATGTTAAAACTGCATTCTTATATGTGGAGTTGGAAGAAGACATTTATATGGACGAACCTGAGGGTTTTGTTATTCCTGAAAAAGAACACCTTGTTTGTAGATTAAAGAAATATCTTTATGGTTTGAAGCAATCTCCTAGGCAATGGTATAAGAGATTTGACTCCTTTATGCTCTCTCATGATTTTAAGCGGTCTGATTATGATAGCTGTGTTTATTTAAAGACTGTTAATGGTTCAGCTATTTATTTGCTTCTCTATGTTGATGATATATTGATTGCTGCAAAAGATAAGTCGGAAATAGCAAAACTGAAAGCACAATTGAGTAATGAATTTGAGATGAAAGACCTAGGTGCAGCAAAGAAAATTCTTGGTATGGAGATTATTAGAGAGAGGAAATCTGGCAAGTTATACCTTAGTCAAAAAGATTATATTGAAAAGGTCCTTCATCATTTTAATATGCATGATGCAAAATCAGTGAGTACTCTATTAGCTTCGTATTTCAGATTATCTTCAGCCTTATGTCCTGAGTCAGATTATGATATTGAGTACATGTCTAGAGTTCTATATTCCAGTGCAGTTGGTTCTATTATGTATGCCATGGTTTGTTCTCATTCTGATTTATCTCATGCACTAAGTGTTGTTAGTAGATACATAGCTAATCCGGGAAAAGAGTATTGGAAAGTAGTTCATTGGATTTTCAGATATTTACGTGGCACTTCAAATGCTTATTTGTAATTTGGAAATTCTAGAGATAAACTTGTTGGTTATGCTGACTCTGATTATGCTGGTGATTTGGACAAGAGGAGGTCTCTCACAGGTTATGTTTTCACCATTGGTGGTTGTGTTGTTAGTTGGAAGGCAAGTTTGCAAGCTACTGTTGCTTTATCTACCACTGAAGCAGAATATATGGCTATTTCTGAAGCTTGTAAAGAAGCTATTTAGTTGAGAGGTTTGTGCACTGAACTTTGTGGAGATAATTCTTGCGCTGCTATATTTTGTGATAGTCAGAGTGCTATATGCCTTACAAAGGATCATATGTTCCATGAGAGAACAAAGCACATTGATGTGAGATATCACTTTATTCGAGGTGTTATTGCTCAAGGTGATGTCAAGGTGTGCAAGATAAGTATTCATGATAATCCAGCTGATATGATGATAAAGCCAGCTTCTGTTACTAAGTTTGAGCTTTGCTAAAGCTTAGTTGGTGTTACAGTTTAATCCTAGAGACTAGTTGGCGCACAGTGATTTTTTTATCTTATTGTGGAGTTATTTTGGTGATTGATGATTCTTTATTATGCTACAAGAGGAAATTCGTTTCAAGGTGGAGATTGTTGATATATGTGATCCGAATTTCTAATATGGATGAATCCGAACATGCCATATTAGCGGATTAGTTGCCATACTAGCGGATTAGTTTCTTACTAGGACTCCAAGTTTTTTTACCCCTTTATATACCCCTTGTAAGCTGCACGAGGAGATGAGACGCCTCATTGTAATTCCCCTACGTTTTGTAAACACTTCTCACATAGTGATCATCGCCGATTGGCGCCTGTGGTTTTTTACCGCAAGGGTTTTTTCACGTAAAAATCTATCTCTTTTGTCCCTATTTATCTAACAATATATGACTCAACTTACTAAACATATGCGAAACATCGTGGTTAGCTTTTAATCATAACTTGGCAAACAAATTTTAGGCATTTAAACACCACATCAGTTATGGGGAATAAGATCTATCTTGCAAGAAAATTTTAGTTTTACAATCAGCTCTTCAGAGAGCACTTAAATTTCATTGTACAATCGGATCTTCAAAGAATACCACCAACGAAAGAGGAACTAAAAGTGTTTAGGGCACGATTAAAACGACAGTAAATGCAAATCAAGATCTGCAGAGGACATTAGTAACAAAGTTGAATTAAATTTCACATGCGTGATACCGAGCATAACTTACAGCTTTGTAAGTTGTAACTAAAAGGACCACATACAAATATAGATAGATTCAATGGACTATTTGTGAGAAAATGTACTAACCAATAGGTAATAGTGCTACCAGAACCAAGCTTCTGCTCAAAGCTACATAAATACACAATCCATTCGACGACCTGCTGAAATCTCTTCGTTCTCAATGACCTATTACTTTGATAAGCAAAGGAAAAAAACATGGGATCTCGTAAACTGGGAAAATACGCCATAAGAAAAACCTTACTTGTAGCTTTGCATCTCATCACATTACTTTCACGATCACAAAACAGGCACCTACTAGGGCCATTGAGCTTATGTATATAGTAGTTGTGCAAAGTAATTCCATATCTGTCATAAGAACATTGATTGTACATGTTTGATTTAGCAATAAGGACATGCCACTGTCCAATTTTACTAAACACAGGATCTTCGAAATCAGACTGTGTCAATCAGTAAAGTAGATGTAAAAATAAGACATGTTTGAGATGGGAGACGAATGCATCGTGCTCATGGAGTAGAGCACAAATCTCTCAAAATAAATCAATAGATCCACAAACTTTTATTTATTATTTAATCCATTTTTAAAAAATATTTTAAAGATAACCTCTCCCTAACTTTATTTCCAATTCTAACCCCTTTGGCCACGCCACAACGCGTGGCGTGGTAAAAGCACGTTGTCACGCCATGGACCTCGGCATGGCAAACGAGTGTTATCACGCCACTCCTCTTGGCGTGACAGGACTTAGCCCAAAAACGGACGCGTGTTGGCTCGGAGGGCTATCGTGGCAGGTTTGGCCATACCGCGGTCGGTGACATGACAGTAGAGTTTGGTTACGCCACGGGTCATGGTGTGACTAAAGGGGTCATAATTGGAAATAAAGTTAGAGAGAGGGGTTATTGTCGGGACCCAAAAATATGATTCAGGAACCCTCTGTGTATTCTGAAGTAGTCCCAGATCAGTAGCTAACTCACACAGAAAAAAGTGATGAAATACCATCCATTTATTTGATTTACCTAAAAAGATCTCAAAATAACAATAGTAATAATAACTGAACCTTATGGTCAATGTTTACTTAGCTTGTCACGCAGGGCTAAAGAAACAATAAACTCTTACAGCGGAGTGGAAAAACTTGGAAAGACCAATCAACATGCCCACAAACAATCGAGTGGAGGACACATCATAATCCGCAAAACCTTCATGGTACTTCTCGTAATACCCCGACTATCATTTGAGAGTGCAATAAATATTGAGAGAGAAATAAGAGAAATAAAATAGAAAAAATTCATAATTTTGAGAGAGTTTTGGGCCGCCAACCCATAGTCGCGGGGGAAAGAGCTAGCCTTAGAGGCCCATGGCCCATGGAGGGCTAGTAGCCCACTTGAAGGCAAGGAAGGGGGGGGATCAAGCCACAAAAACCCTAGTCTGCTATAGTTTTTTGCACCTGCTACAGTGCCGTCGCCCCCTACTACAGTGCCACGCCACTACAGTAGCCACGCCCTTGGCCCTTGCTGCCATCTCCTCCCAGGCGCAGCCCTGCTGTTCTTGTGTGCGCCGGCCAAGCAAGAAGAGAAAGGAAGGGAGAAAAAGAAAGGAGGATCTTGTGGAGTTTCCAGCGAGTTCATTCGTGTCTTCTAGGATAATATCTCTTACCTCGCTGTTATTTTAAGTATTTTCGAAGAGATGATGTCATTTAGTGATTTGTTGTTCCTGCTGGAATTGAGTCGGTATTCTGCAGTCTTCTTGTTCGTCAGATTAGGTTTTAGGTCAGGGTGAAATTTGAGGTTTGGGCCTCCTAGAGAATTGTGGGGATTATCTTCAAGTTTCTATAGGTTCTGAGATCACTTAATTTGGGGTTGTCATTTGGGAGATACGTTAATTTCTTTACCGCTGTCCAGAAACCCTGTCGAAATACAACAATCGTTTTAATTAATAAATAAGATTTTGTGAATGGCCGATTCAGGGAGGTCTCCCAACACTACTTTCGTAGTAAATTCGCTTAGCTTTCAAGATTGTTAAAGAACATAAATTTTGGTTCAACCAATTGAAAGTTATAGTTTTTTTTCGTGCTGCTGTCCATTTTGTCTGTCAGTTTCTTATAGAAGGTTTTCATCTGTATGATAGATTTAGTTAAAGGCAAAATTAGAAGATCTTGCCAACTAAGTTTTTGAATATGGTTGCGTACTCTTTCCAGAGAGACCGAGTATGCCTTTTTATGATTAATGGATGGAGAGTTATGAATTTAGAAGGGTCGCTGTCCAGTTTAGGTTTCTGCTAGTTCGTTGTCATAATTGACTAGATTGAGTAATCGAATCATAGGTTCTGGGAATGCGGTTGAGAGCATTGCAATTAGCATTGTATTACTTTGTCAAGCTTGTTTTGAGTAAGATGCTTGTTGTAGGAGGAGAAGCTTCGGGGTTAATTGCACCTTTCCTACCTTCCAACGGGTTGCAACGCGAAAGGCAAGTATAGATTGAATAATCTAGAATGTATGTTTAGTTCAATTCAAGAGTATGAGAATGTCATGGTTGAATTATATAAATGATGAGTATTACCGTTCTTACATGATTATGTGCATTGGTGATATCCTTTTGCTTCTATGAGAGAATGCAATTAATGTTATTCATTTCATTTCATTCATTCATGCCTCACCCACGGGAGTGGGTAATGAAAGTCTCATCATTCCAATATGGAAAAAATAAGTCATATCATTCCAATATGGGCAATTGGATCCCCGTTTGAAAGATTCTTCATACGAGTCTTGGATCCCTGTATTTTGATAATGCAGGCCTGAGTGAACACCAACAGGTGTTCACTGGCTATACCGGTATAAGCAGAAGAGAAGTGGATGCATTTTCATACTTGCATAAAATGCATAGCATTTTCTTATGTATTCGAAATATTGTGAATGATATGTATTTGATTCAATGCTTTCCATGCTATTCAATTGTATTTGCTGAGTCGTGGACTCACTCTTGCAAGTTTTGGTTTTTAGGTAAACTTTGAGGACGACATGCTTTGGGAGGGAGTAGTCACATGGAGAAACTCACGCTAAGTCACATGGAGAAACTCACGCTATCACTTATTTCATAAATTAGATAATAATTATGTGACTACCTTTCATTTGAGAGCTATGGATTGTAATAATTGGTATCATGATGTTTTCTATTGTTTGCCCTTAAGTTTTATTTGCACTAGTTAATGGTTTACATTTACCGGATAAATTCTTGATATTATTCCTCTTGAATGAATTATTGTAATATGAAATTTAGAGTCTATATGCTTGCTGAAATTTAGGTTAGTTAATTTAACAGTATCTTTGTGTGAAGTTTAGTCATCGATAGTTGTTAAATTGTTGAAAACAACCTTTGTGTTGATTCGTGTTAGAAGTTTAGGTAGCATCTTGGCTTCCGCATAGCCAGGGTGTTATACTCCTGGGCGAAAAACTCCTGAGCAGCTTGGTATTCTTCAACTGAGCAATAATGACGCAAAGCCGTGAGTACATAAAGCACTCAGCAAGTCGTGGGGAAATGTATGCAAATAGTATTCATGCAAGGCTTGAACAAAGGTTAGCTGTATGGTTCTTTTGCATAAAGCAACATTGACGATAAATACAATAAATACTTTGAAATGTGTAATTGAAAAGAATAGTAAATAACTAAGCAATTTCTTTGAAACAACTAGTGAACTCCCCATTTGCTTCCCAATACAAACCACCAAGTGAATTACACATTCACCAAACGAACATTATATTCATCAAGTGAACTTCTCATTCACACTCCGACACATTTTATAAAGAAACTTTACCTCTCGTGTGCAATCCCTGAGCACATCCATACCCGCGGACACGGCTATTCGAATAATTTTTAACACTCTACAGAGGTTGTATAGGTTTTCTCACAAGAGACTAACCAACTCAAAGAGTCTGACCACATTTCTTTAGGTGTGCGACTTAAGTGATCATCACAAGACCTTTACAAAGTTCCTTCTTAAACCAATTCTGCCCGCTAAGGTTTCAACATTGAATGTCTTTCTAACCAGACAGGCCCCCTCTTGCGCCATTGTGAGTATACGTCTATCCCGCAACTCACGCTTCCAAAACATAACCGAAATTAAGACATTGCTAATTAGTTAGCCGGGTCCGTCCCATTAGACATGTGGTTGTACGGTTAAGGCCCAGTTCAATGACGCACAAGATTAAGTCATTGACAAGTTACTCAAGCGAGTCTACCACAAACCCACAATGTGTTAAATCCACACCCTCACTGCACAACTGCTCGCCCGAGAAAAAAAATCATTTTATTTAACCAAGACCAATGACATACCCTATCATGGTACACAAATTTTATCAACAGTGGCTAACCACCACGATTTCATATTTCATTAAGTCAAGATTAATCATTATGACACATGTGATAATGAACCCATCGTAACTAAGCTGAGCTAAGCATCTGTATGATACCCATGTTGGTGATACAAATATGTCCAACTAAAATTATCCATGCCATGGTGACAAATGATTCATGGCATT
Source organism: Phyllostachys edulis (assembly GCA_036346405.1). Taxonomy (NCBI): domain Eukaryota; kingdom Viridiplantae; phylum Streptophyta; class Magnoliopsida; order Poales; family Poaceae; genus Phyllostachys; species Phyllostachys edulis. Next base: position 42,204,182 of record CM070552.1, on the reverse strand, counting down.
CAAATAATCAATGAAGGCATAATGACAACAGGTAATAGCTAATCCCAAAACAATTGATATAAAGATATCATGCAGTTGTATAAAACAATATACTTTTGAAATCATAGGTTCAATATGATCAATAGACCACGACTTGCCTTGGAATAGATCCTGGGATTGATCTTTATCTTGGTGTACTCCCCCTTGCTCAAAATTCCCCTAAGTATCAACGTCTACTCGCAAACAAAGCAAATAAACTAAATAAATATAAAATAGAGACAAAAAAACTCAAAAAATTAAATAAAAAACTCAAGAAAATAGAGCTTGAATTTATATGAATTTATAAATTTGAATGGGCTCAATCGAAGTTTGGATGAAGAAGATATGGCTTTTAAAAGATTTAATCTCTAAGAAAAAGGAAAAAGGAACTATTTATGATTTTTCTGAATTAACTTTCTATTGAAAATTCCAATTAATGTGCCAGCATGATGTCAACACATAAATTCGGAATTAAAAAGAAATTCAGAAAAACCTCACAGTGGCTGACATGCGGGCCCGAGGTCCATGGACCAGGTCCACGCGATTGGTTCAAGGTCTACGGGTTCACGGGTTCACGGCATAGTGACCCTGACTGGTGGGGACCACATGCCAGAGGCACGGCTCACGAAGGACCAGATCTACCTAGGGTTTGGCCGAGGGTTTGGATTTGATGACACGCAGGCACTGACGCAACACGCCATGTGGGCGACACATAAGTGTGAACGATGATGTGGCTCATGCTGTGGCGCTGACGTGGATGACAGCGGTGACGGTGGTGCTCCCGACCCGATGGTCACCAGTGATTGCGGCCTCGACGGAGTAAATGGTGGACTCCGGTGGGTAGCTAAAGCAGCGGTGAACTCGACAAGGTGCTTGCGGCAACCAGAGACGAACCACGGTGGCCAGCGGCGAGCTTTAGGTGGAACCTAGGGTTCAGGCTTGACGGAGCTAGGGTTCCAATGGTCCTCTGGCGTCGCGAAGGTGATCAAGAAGTAGATCTGTCTCTTGTGATCTCAACTAAAGTGGCAGCAGGGCTTAAGACGCACTGAAGGCGGAGAGAAAGCTCACCGTAGTTTGTAGCGGCGCCTTGCTTCCTCAAAGAATTCTGGTGGCTAGGGTTTAGCTCTCAGGCTCAGGAGGCTAGCAATGGGATGCGGGAACTCCGAGCTACCCCTCGCCTTAAATACCCTTGGCTGGAAGAGTCTGCAATGCATACGCGACGAACTCGGGTGGCGTGGAATCCGGAGGCGAGACGATTTGGGGGATGAAGAATAGTGCCTTAGGTGGGACCCGCGTGTCAGCGACACTGGCTCAAAGAGGGACATGTAACCAAAGGCGAAGCGGAGGCTGACGGGTGGGACCAAGACGGGGCAGCGCGGTGGAGAGAGGAAAGAGCGGGCTACGTGGGAAATGGGCCGAAAGAGGAAATTGGGCCAGGAGGTTAAGAAATTCGGCCCGAAGGCTTTCTGAGATTAATAATAGCCTTTCCTTTTTAGAAATTATAGAAAATCCAAATAGTAATTAGAAAATAGCAAATGAACTCAGAAAAATTCTAGGAAAATTCTAGAAAATATATCCAAGCACATAGAATCCAAATAAAATAAGCTACTCAAAAAGATTTTTTAAACTTTAGAAAATTGGGATGTTACAGTTATCTTTAAAATATTTTTTAAAAATGGATTAAAAAATAAAAAAAGAGCTCTAGATCCACATACCATTGTCCACCGCGGCTTCTATCTCAGCGAGCTCCAGGTTGGCGTTGCCATTCCCCACACATCATCCTACATAGATGGATGGTGTATCGCATGAGGAGAGAGAGATACCTGAATGGAGCTTACGCGGTGGGACTGGTGGTGACAGAGAGGTCTACGATGTCGGTGGCCGCAATATCGGGGATCAGCCCCATCTGAACTTTAGCCGCGGTGACGACGCAGAGTGTGGGGTTGGGGTGCTCAAATCAGCGTACGATGAGGGAGCAACCGGTGGTGAGCCATCCAGCGCCACTCAGCGTGGGTCCTGCCAAAAAATATGGCAAGTCTCCGGTGCAGGAAATGGAGGGGGATGAGGGGATGAGGGAGTGGCATAGATCAAAGCCTCAAAGGGGAGAGAGGAGTTGGGGACGCAAACACGTAGGAGAAGGAGAGCATCGCGGGGAGCAGTTGGGAAAGCGATCGAGCGGTTAACGCTCAACCCCCACCATCTCCAAATCCTCCCTCGAGCAACTAACGGTGGGTACAAAATTCCCCAAGCTTGCTGGCGCAGATCGGCTTTCCCTAAGCTCCCGATCTCATCGGCTAGGTTTAGGTGAGGGAAGGGGAGAGATCGAGAGGGGAGCTACGGGTGAGGAGAAGGACGAAGAGGAGAGGACTAGCGAGGTTGGAGAAGAGGGCGAGTTCGAGAGGTGGCCACCGCCAAGAGGGATGGACGGCGGTGGGAGGATGCTGGCGTGGGGACGAGGCGAGAGATATTGAGATGGGAATGAGCGGATCTCAGTGTGGACTGCATGAGGCTGAGCGACTACAAGGCGTCGAGCATAGGGAAGCTAGCAGCATGGTCCCACCTGTTGGCACACGTTTCCAAGTAGGTGAGGGGGGGCGGACGACCACTACTCCAAATTTTAAGTAGTAGGGATAATCTTCTCATGTCTATTAAATAGGATAAAATGCTCAAAAGATAGAACTTGGGAACAAACAAAATCAGCATAATGATCAGATTTAGTTGATTATTTATTGCTCCCAGATATCGGGCAGCTCAAGATGAGATCATGGCCTCCTCGCCACTTGGGTAAAAATTTGATCACAAATTAAATATAACAATTACTCTGAAATAAATTAGGCCTTGAGCTTTAAACAAAATCTTGCTTTTCTTAATCAGTCACTTAAATCGATCTATAGTTCACTGGTAGTAAGCAATTGAATCGACACCACAAGATATCAATTGACAATAATATATAGCAGTGACTAATATTGAATCACAGTGAACAAGGAATTGCAACCGAATGCACTACAGAGAACTGAAAGCATTAACCAAACTGCATCATAGTGAATTAAAGGATCACAGTGAACTGAACTAAATAACTAAATGAATCACAATGGACTACTAGTAGTATCTAAAAGGAGCAATTGCATAGCACAATAGAAACAACAAGTAATCTTCAAGCTTAAGACCTATTTATATCCAATTGTTGTATTCAATTTCAATTTGACATCAAATCCTTATTGAGCATATACTGAGCCCACAAACCATACAATGCAAAGTCCTCATCGAGAATGGAAGTATCGGAAGCTACTTTGTTTCGATAAAGCAAGAGCTATTATTTATGTTGACTTAAAGAAAGAACCAAACTAATCTCATGGACTCACAACAATGTTCTTCTGCATTTAGAAAGCTTACCAAATGACTAGGGAGTACAAGCTAAAACTTCAACAACAAGGTCACCAACTCCAATTTTTTCCTTTTATTATGTCAAAAGTCTTTAAGATCATCTTAATGGAGGATTATTTAGTTAAAAATAAATCCACCCTGCTGAAAACATGTTTTCATTCACTCATCTCTAAGCAATATTATTGCCTCTTAGAACAAGTTCTCTAACTGTTAGTTGTCAGTGGACATGTCACATGATTGAAGGTCATACTGGTCTCTCACCATGGAAATGAAAGATACTATTAGTTCACACATTTACCTCAGCAAATAGGTAGATAACTATTTATAGCGTGAAACATGTTTACATCACTCCAGTGTTCAAGATCAGTTAGTTCAGAGTAAGAATTGAACTCCATAATGCCAAATTACTACAGGATTTTACCGATTGTTGAAGACATCATTGAATATGAACAACAACAATGTTTAATTAGAACTGACATGGACAAGAAAACTAATAGCTCTAATGTTAATGAAAGCAACAATTGCATTTGATTATAAGGGGATATTGTGCACACACATGCACAATAACATGTATGACAATTGGTTCATATATAATCTGTGTCTGTTAAACAAATTCAGAGTTAAAATTTCATATACAATCTATGAAGTGTTGAAACCAATGACATGACCGAATAAGAGCACCAATTGAGCATGTAATAACTAATAAGTATCACAATAACATTAATATGCATGCAATATAAGTACCATGAGGACATTAAATATGCATTGTTGTATCACAATAACCTTGTAAATCTCAATGTTTCGGCTAAATATATTGTCAATAATCATGGTGCTAACTGATGCATGTTATATGAAGCTTGTATTTATATTATATTGAATCAAGAAGCACTGAAGCAGAGTTGTAGAGATAAGAACACTCAGAGAGAAGTACATACAAACCTCAAGAAGCAATGAAGCAGAGTTGTAGAGATAAGACCATTTAGAGAGAAGTTCTGTGAAGAGTCAGCCGAATCAAACTAACCTGAATAGGGTTGTTCATGCAACAGAGGAAGGAATAGTAGCTGCAGATACGGTGGAGAAGGTTGCCGCAGATAAGGAGGAGGAGAAGTGGAAGAAGAGATATTACCTTTTGTAGTGTTGAAGTAGCAACCGTTGGGCATGCACGTCCTTGCTTGGAACCGCCATGTATAAGCTGGGCGGTTTGTTACATGTAACATGCTTTGCAGTCAAGCTGGGTGGTTGATGAGGGAGTTGACCGTAGCATCATCGTCTCCACCTTGGTCTCCCTAAAGTGCAGCGGCAACGGCAGATGCGCCATCACCAGGTCGGTGGATAAACAAAAAAAGGCCCAAAATTCAAACATTGCTAGCAACAATTACACAATGTATTTACTAACATTTACTAACAAGTATAAACAAAAAATGCCCAAAAATCCAACATTTTCCTCTTGCCTTTTTCAACTGTGATTAATGGAGGATGCCAAAAGCAAGGGGAGATGCATACCTTCAAGGTCGGGGCGGTGTCGACGAGGTCGGGGGCGACTAGATCCGACGCGGTAGGGTGGCGTCGGCGAGGTCAGGGCGAACAGATCCGACATTGGAATCGGGCTTTGCTGGTGGGGAGAGGCGGGCGGCTTGGGTGGGGAGCGTGGGAGAGAGGAAAGGGAGAGAGAGGGCGGCGTGGATGGGGAGCGGGAGGCGGGCGACGCCGGTGGGGCGGGCAACGCGAGAGCGGGAGGGCAGCACGAAGCATCTGGGTTGTCGATCCTTCAACACATATGAGAGGAGGAGAGGGGGCGGCGGTGGCGGGGGCGAGGTCGGAGGCCGATGTGGAGAGGAGAGTGTGAGGCTTCGGTGCGGGTGGAGACTAGAGAGAGAGAGAGAGAGAGAGAGAGAGAGCAGCACGAGATTGGGACTGGGAGGCACTAGGGTTGCTCTCCACACAAGATGATCTGGTCCGTTGGTGACCTGATCACCGATCGGACGGACACAGAAGATGGTAGGAGGATGGACAACCATCAAGTCTAATTTTTAAATAGTAAAGATTAAACGAGACACAAAGTTATTTGCTATGCACCAAATTCGCATGGTAAAAGAGGGAATGCGATGAACCGATGACTTAGCAATGGTCTAATGGAGTTGTCTACCGTGGTACACTGGTATCCGTGAATGTTCAAACGACCCATGTTGTGGAGGCAGGTGAGTCATTGCAGTTCACATGTACAATGAAATCTATTGGAGTAACCAAACATGTGAACTAATAAATACTTGATTTCTTGCCTATCTATCACCACCACATATGAGCCCCTACCATGGTCAGAGGCGGAGCTAGCCATCACTCAAGCCTCAGACTGAGTTAGGCTGTTTTTAGGTCAAACACAACCACATGTAAACATGCATGCATGGATTGCTACTGTTTTTCATAGACTTTTGATCCTAAGCCTTGGGTCATTACTTCAGCGGCCTGAGGTTCAGCTCCACCCTCTGGCCACGGTGTCTCTAACTTCGCCGTTGCCCTGTCCACCCTAAGTGGTTGGGCTCATCATTAGCCTAGCTCGAGGCTTAGCTCCACCTCTGGCTATGGTGTCTCTAACTTCGTTGTTGCCCCGTCCAACCTAGGTGGTTGGGCTCATCATTAGCCATCCAGCCCTACCCATCGTCCTTATGGCAAACCTACGGCCGGCGGCGGCCTCGCGTGCCAACTGCCCGAAGCTAAGGGCTTGGTGAACCACAAAACCTAACCCTCTACGTTGATTCCACCTCCGCCGCTGTTGGTCCGTCATCGTCGTTGGAGAGGGAGACCACGCACTCGATTGCTCCACAACACAGCGCTCGATATTCTTCCTCATTCCCCTTTCTCCATGCCAAGCTCGAATTCTACTCCGTGCGAGCTTGGCCTACAAAGTGCTTTTTACATGCCTAATCAACCTCCCTTTACAAAAAGATCATGCACAGTGATTTGGTTACACGAAGGCAACCAAATCTGGCCGTACCTCAAACAAATCGCAACAGTTCACTCGATGATCCATTGAAAGACCAGCCTAGCCTACAATTGCTTAGATCTGCCGTAGAAAAGAAGGGGTAAAAAAAATGCAGGATTCCAGATAGACCCGGCCCCCACAGGTCCAGTCAACTAAAATGCAAAGAAGCCCACCCACGGACACCGATCTAAACCAAGCGAGTCCCCACTCCCCCAGAAATAGGTGAAAATCCCCAAACGAGCCGCAGCAGCGACAACAACAAGAGCAGATCCTCCTCGCCGTTCCGCCCCCATCGGATCGAAGCCCTAGGGTTTCGCCTCCGCCCCCCCCTCTCTCTCTCCGCCGCGTGCGCGCGGGGAACCACCAAACCCTAGGACGGCAAACCCGGTGCGATCGCCCACGGTGGAGACCTCGTCGGCGGCCGAGAGGAGCCGGTCCGGGCTCGGGTCAGGGTTCCGGTACCTCACCGGCGCCGCCTCCGGGTGGTGGGACCGGTGGATGGTCATGGGAGCCAGCGGCTCCAAGCTCGAGAAGGCCCTCGGCGACCAGTTCCCGGAAGGCGAGCGCTACTTCGGCCTCGAGAACTTCGGAAACACCTGCTACTGCAATAGTGTCCTCCAGGTTTCCACACCCTATCCCTGCACTTCTGTAGCTTTATAGATTTGTTGCGCCCTTCATGCTAGGTGTGATGTTTGTAACTGGTAATCCGTGCGGTATACATGTCGAAATGGTTTGATTTGGTACCTGTCATGCCTTGATTATTCGATAACCGTTGAGACACCTTTGTTTGTTTGCAGCTGACGTGGATACTGGATAGGCTCCTTATTGTGATTTGTGATGGTCTAGTAGATGTTCTCTAGATTCGAGGCTGTGCAAGTCTAATGCGACATGTGTTGGTATGATTAGAATCCTTCGACGATGCAATGACACAAACTGTTCTGAGTTACGTGACATGTGGATATTTGGTTATGGTTGCACTACACTCACATATTTCACATCATTAGGTTCATTTTATATATAGATATATAAGAATGTAGACATACCAGTCTTTTTGTATGTTAACCCTCCTAGCAGTTTCAAATTCTACAACCAGGTCCAATACCGACGATGTACTATTTTTTGGAACAACAAGTACAAGCTTGCCTTTTATGAGTGCCCTTGTACATGATACCTCCAAAATGTACCGAATTGAACATTTATAGTATTGACGTTGCATAGTAGATTTACACATGGTAGTCCAATACTGGGAATAGATATGTTTTATGTGAAACATATTTTATTTGCAAATATTCAAACCCCCTCTACAAGATTATTTGCAAGTTATAGGTGTGTCAATAAGCCTCTATTTATCTGCATCTGATTTGGAGCCTCCACTCATGTGTCTGTGCCATGACTTATTTTGATAATTTTCCTTGATAACTTGTCTGTATCTAGTGTAAAGCTCCTAACACATGAGGTCAGAAAGCTTTGAATATCTAATCATGCAAAATAGCAAGCTGATTTTAGTTGATTTAAGTGACTCGTAGCAACATCAATGGGCTGAAAACCAATGAAAACTTTCAAGGTATATTAGACAAACAAGATAACTTTCCACCTTTTTTTAATGAAAGAATTAGGTACTTTCGTAGGCAGTGAAAGCCACAGCTCATTGATGAGAATGTATGTCTACTGTTTATCCACTTTAGAACATTGTTTTATTTGGTCCAGGATCTTGTTAGGGCATACATCATTTTGTCTATGGAAGACATAATGGATTAGTGATCATGCTGATTTGGATCCTAATTGATTGTACAACAAGCAATTGCAGACATAATGAATCAGTGAGGCTCCGTTGCATTTTGGTAGAATACATTGCAATGACTTGCTATCTGTATGGAATAAACAGTGTTGACACACTGAACCAGTGAGACTGATATATTTCGATAGAATATATGCAACAATTAGCTATCTGCATGGAGTTATTACCATTGCATAAGAGGTGTTCTTCAAAGTTGCAGATTGTTACGCTTATTCTTATTACGTGAATAAAATCCGCAGCAATCAATCTTGTTGTTGACCAATCACCAATGTGGTTTACTCGCTTTTTTCTTATACTGCTACTCCATTGTATGCTAGACTAGAATACATTAAAAGTCACTTTTCATCACTGAGAGAAAGCGCCCGAACCATGTTCAGCCTGAAATAAAGAGATATTGTTTGATGCATACTACATATGTGCAGGGATGTTAGACACTAGTTTTTTTAGTTACCATTATCCCCCTTTTCCCCAAGACAAAAAGCAGATCCAGGAGTAACGTTAGTTTCATTTAGTGCTGTAATATTTTCTCCCCCTTAAAAGAAATCCTTGTGTGTATTCATAATTCATGTCTAGACTATCTTAGCACTGGCTGCATATCTACCTTCCATTTGCTAATTTTATGCATAATATCGTAATTAGCATGTAATATTTTCTGGTTAGGATCAATCTTTATGATGAGCAAGTTTAGCTTTTCTCATAGGTTTGGCCTGTTGGTAATCTAATAGACTAATAATGTTATCATTCTTTAGCCATAGCAAAGTATGGGTTATTTCTGTTTCCTACCTTTCTTTGTGATAAATGTTTTGCTAGATCCTGTTCTAATCACAGATAGACTGTTTGTGATGCTTACTACTTGTACTGTGTAGTCGACTGTTTTAACACATCCGACAAGTGCAATATTTACATGATGAACCTTACAATGATACTTTTGTTTCAGGCACTTTATTTTTGCATTCCGTTCAGGGAGCAATTGCTGGAATATTACGCAAATAATAAAAATCCTGGAGATGCAGAGGAAAATCTTTTGACATGTTTGGCAGATCTTTTTATGCAGGTAAAGTGGACAAAAAGATAATTTGTAACCTACTAATATGTAACTGTTTTCAAGCATGTTGTTGCATTGCGAATTAACTTGGAATGATGAAGCTTACTGTATGTCTAATTGTTAAGGAAATTAATACACTACTGTTCTGAATTGGTGTGGCTATCATAGGACACTAGTTGTTAATAAGTTAGGCATACTTTTGGGAGAAGAATATAAGTGGTTTTTATTATTGTGAAAACGCTTTCCGTTTTAGTAAGCCTTGCAGAGTGGCAGCATTTACTTGTATTAATGCAACCTTTAAGTATGGATTGCAAATAAAAGTACTCGTAACCAGGGATTAAAATCACAGCCGGTAACCGCTTACCGGAGGGGGGCTGGGATACGGGATCCCGGCCGGTAATCCCGGGTTTTTCCGGGAAAAAACCGGTTTGACCGGTAACCGGCTGGTTACCGGTCCCGGCCAGCAAGCGGGAAATAACCCGGGAACAGTTATGTGATCCCTGCTCATAACCAGGGATTAAAATCCCGGCCGGTAACCGCCGGTTACCGCTTATCGGAGGGGGGCCGGGATGCGGGATCCCGGCCGGTAATCCCGGGTTTTTCCGGAAAAAAACCGGTTTGACCGGTAACCGGACCGGTTACCGGTCCCGGCCATCAAGCGGGAAATAACCCGGGAACGGTTATGTGATCCCTGTTCGTAACTGTCCTCGACAGAACCATATTAAGTATTTTCATACTGAACATTCTCAAAAAACATATTTTAGTTCGCAAAATTCAAAGCCAATTGTGCATGTAGGTACATGTACTATCTTAGCCCTCCAAAGTGCTCCAAGATTTGTGCAAGGACATTACATTGATTACAAGATGGGTGGGAAAATTTTAAGAATTTTGAGTATCCTGTTGATTATGCTTATGCAATAAGGACATATCTTGTAGACCAGGTTGCTTCCACCACACCCATTACTCCAAATGTATGCAACATTAGCTTGCTTGGATAACACTTCCACTGGAGGTTTAAATGATGATCTGTAGGTTGACGGAACTGTAGCACTCTATCTGGGTTTCATCTACTACTGCCTGTTGACGAATTTATACTCTTCTCTGTTTTACTGTTTGACATTTCAAGAATTTCAAATACCCTGTCAATTGTTCCTTTTCTGTAATGTCATGCGTTTTAGTTTTGTAGACCAACTTACATGAGTTGCATCCAAGTTGCAACACACCCAGTATCCTGGATATCTGTGATATTGATTTAGTCACTTCCTTGGATGACATTCTCTAGAGGTTTAAATCATGAATGCCTCAAAACAGGCATGTCTTGTGAGTTATTGGATGACTTGCTTAGGGTGATGACTGATGAGCACTGACCTTCTGTTAAGTAACCAGCATATATGATCCTAAGATCCTTTATGTGAAGTTGTAAACCAAATAAAAGGTTTGATTGATGTCTTAGCCACTAATTCGCTGATTCGCTCATTCGTTGCTTCACTGCATCCATGTGTGTTATTGTTAGTTTGTTAGTGCATAGCCTTTTTGTATGTTATGTGTGTGTGTTATTGTTAGTTTGTTAGTGCATAGCCTTTTTGTATGTTATGTGAAACTTCTAGCAGGATGTTGTTGTCAGTAATGAATTAATGATGGCTCATGCAGGTAAACCAATCAAAGAAAAAGACCGGCGTTATTGCTCCAAAACGTTTTGTTCAAAGAGTGAAGAAACAGAATGAGTTATTTCGCAGCTACATGCACCAGGTAACCTGCACGTATTAAGCAATACATTTCATCAGTCCTCACGATGACCTAAACTTGATAGCTGTATTTACTTTGAAATGTTCCGGTAAGTAAAGCATCTGAGTGATCAGTGATGGCAGCTTCTTTGTTGGTATTTCATGATAACAACCTCAGTGTAATATTGTTCATTTTCTCATGTGCATGCATTTATCTAGTATTGTGCTTTTGTTTAACCATGCTAGCTTCTAAAACAGTCTCTATAGTGATAGAATTAACCTTTAAAGATGACATTCGGTAGTTTTGAAGGAAAAATAATGAAAAATAGCCTGTACTTTAATTGACTAGCATTTCCTTCCATGATTGCTCTGTAGGATGCACATGAGTTCTTAAATTTTCTGTTGAATGAGCTTGTTGATATTCTGGAGAAAGAGTCTAGCGCTGCGAAGGACTCCCCCCAGTCATCATCTCCTGAAAAAGTTCCAAATGGGCCAGTTGAACCTTTAGCCAATGGAGTTAGAAAAGAGCCACCGCTTACCTTGGTCCATAAGAATTTTCAGGTGACTGAACTCACTGAAAAATGCCTTACAATTTATGCATGTCTACCTTCAAAGATTCAATCCATCGTCATCATTATATACTTGCAACCTACACAGGGCATACTGACCAATGAAACCAGATGCTTAAGGTGCGAGACAGTAACTGCAAGGGATGAAACATTTTTTGATCTGAGTGTTGACATTGAGCAGAATAGTTCTATCACAAGCTGCTTGAAAAATTTCTGCTCCACAGAGACTTTAAATGCTGAGGACAAATTCTTCTGTGACAAATGCTGCAGGTATAACTATACCATATTTCCTTTCTACTGCCTTTTCTTCTTGTCATCATGCAGCTTGATCTGCTTTGACCTATTGGTTTGTTTTCCTACTGCAACCTCCATCATTGCTTGGTGAGCACCTTCTTTTGGTATATGTGGACAACAGCAGAAAGCCCTGAGTGATCTCCTTTCCCTTATCCCTGTGTCAGAACTCAGAACCCATCTTATGCTGTAGATTTTGGGTGAAACAGGCAAATTACAATTTGTAACTACCATATGAGAAGGGCCATCATCTATTTTGCTGAGCCCCAACATTTGGTCTCATTCCAGTTTGCAAGAAGCACAGAAGAGAATGAAGATCAAGAAGGCTCCACACATATTGGTGATCCACCTAAAGCGCTTTAAGTACATTGAGCAGCTTGGCCGGTACAAGAAGCTTTCATATCGGGTTGTATTCCCCATGGAGCTGAAGCTCAGTAGTACATCTGATGATGTAGATACAGAGTACTCTCTCTTTGCTGTCGTGGTCCATGTTGGAAGTGGCCCCAACCATGGACATTATGTAAGCCTTGTTAAAAGCCACAACCACTGGTTGTTCTTCGATGATGAGAATGTCGAGATGGTTGAAGAGTCGACCCTGCAAACATTCTTCGGTTCTTCACACGAATACTCAGGCAACACGGATCATGGCTACATCTTGTTTTACGAGGGCCTTGGTGGGAAGAGTTAGATTGATTTTCTTCACCTTCCCTGTTCTTTTCTTTTTCTTTGGAGCATGCAACTTTACTGTTGTATTTACACAGCTATTTCATTACCTCCATGGAAAATTGTTGATCTCAGAGATTGTGAGTATGAACGTGAGAACGCCAGATTTTGGGTGGTTTTAGTGTACAGGGGATAATGAAACCTTGCTCTCAGTGATGAAATAAGGTGTAAATCATTAAGTACGCCTGGCCTTTTTTCCCCTAGGCATTGACATCTTTATCAAAGAATGGAACATTGCTATTAGGCGCAGTGTATTGATTCTAGTTTTGAACTTTTTATGCATGAGATGTAGCCATTTCCTAGTTCTGATGTACCACTCTGCAAGCCTATATAGGAACTGCCTGGGAATCAGACGCTCGTTTAGAATTATGTTGTATGTTTGATTTGATTTTGGGAACGTGGTCAGTTAAGCTGCTTGTGAATTCATATTACCTGATGTATTGATCGAATCATGTGCTCTTGGAGGGAAATTATTCTTCATAGGAGGAATATGGATTACCTGATATACTGTATGAAATGTGGTCTATTGTAGATTTTTTTTTTTTGGTAATTTTTTTGGTAAATGGCAGTATTAGGAGAGACAGTTGCATAAATGGCATGCACTCGGACGGGATTGCAGAAATGGATCGCACGTCTGTCCCAGGGTGGGACGCGCGACGTAGCGCCACGACACTCGTCCGTTCGCCCTGCGCGCGGAGAAGCATGCCCGTCCATCTCGGACGCTCGTGGACGAGCCACGCGGTAGTGCGCACAGCTCGCGTCCGCTCCTCCCGCGATCAGACGATGTCCTTCGTCCGTCCCATGCGTGGACAAGCGTCATAGGACCACGTCCGCCCTTGCCGCGTGCGGTCGAGCCATTCGGCCCACACATGCATGCATCTTTCTCTCTCTTTACGACTTCTAAATTCAATCAAAGCACAAATACTGCTCACGATGCCGATGCCGAGTCTACCCAATTAGTCCAGCACTGCACATTTTCTTTACAGATTTGCTACGCATCATCAACTGATAGCGGCCGCATGCGGATTACAACTTGTCTAGCACTGCCCGCACTATACAATATTTTGGTGGATTTATTGACGACATGAAACAAAGAACAAGGAGTATCGATATTTTTAATGGAGTTGTAATGTAACTTTTTATACATAAAATTGACGTCATTTCAAGCATTGCATGATACATGCGTGAGTTTATTGCAATCGGAATGACGTTCTTTAGGACGCTATTATACCACAGGCTAGATAAGCTTATACATGAACCAACTGAGAGAAATATGTGGCATACAAATCATATAACAATGTATTATAGCCTCCGACTCATGTACGTTTCGAAGGCTACGGTATGTTGTTATATGGTCTGTATGCCACGTATTTCTCTCAGTTGGTTTATGTACAAGCCTATCTAGCATGTGGTACAATAGTGTCCTACAACATCATCCACATCAAACTGATAAATTAACAAAGAGTATCCTATTTAATAGTGTTATTCATGAGGACTGTTGGATCTATCATCTATGCAATGATGTCTCCAACTAGTCTTCGCGGCGCCATAGCCACTGCCCCTTATCTCGGGGCTGCTCACGGTGGCGGCGAGTGTCAAAGTCGTCCATACCCTGCGATTCCATGATGTTAGTGGATCGTACAATAACAAACATAATATGGATGTAAATTGTATATAACTCACGTCTTCAATATGGAGTGCGCTCGGGCGACCGGATACGTTACAACGTCGACCAGTCTCAATCGAAGGAGCCTTCCCCTTCCCCTTGTCACGGGAGTCCTCACGTCGGTGTTGTATGTCGAAGTCGTTCATGTCCTGCGATTCCATGATGTAAGTGCACCGTACAGTAAAAAAACGTAATAATGATGTAAATTCTACATAACTCACGTCGTTGATATGGAGTGCGCTCGGGCGACTGGATACGCTATGGCGGCCGGGCTCAGTCGCATGAGCCTTCCCCTTCCCCTTGTATTGGGACTCCCCACATCGATCGTCGGTCTCAGTAGCAGGAGTCTTCTCCTTGTTCGTCGGGCGAGTCCTGGGCTCTTCCGGTGCCTCCTCAACAGGGTCCGATACGTAAGGTTTCTATCACTCAAAGGTCTCGGCCCGCATTGAGAAGTTCAACATGTACTTCTGCTGGATGAACGCCCTATCGTACATCTCCGAGCCGTCAATCCACTAGAAGAAGTCACAACGCATCTCGGACTGCCATTACATGGGGATGAAGTTAACAATTTATGGAAATCAACATAGGGAGAGGAAAATCGATGCGTGCGAAAGAAATGCTTATGAGGTGGTGCCCGCATGTGTAGTACACCTGGGCGGAGGTGTCTAGGTGTGTGGATTGAATTATCTCCACCGACTCGTCATACACACACTACGGGACCAGAAACCGTGGTGGTACCGGAGCATCTTTCATTGAAAAATCTAGGTATTGTATATGTTTGGCCTTCTGCGCAAGCCACTTGCGCTCCTACAACATCCTCGCGTAGAAGTTTGCCGATGAGTTTGATATATCTATGTATCATAGAAGTTTCGTTGTACATAACAAAACAAGACGGACAATATATTAAATTATGACACTGAATGATGACCAGATGAGCTGGGTCTGTTGGGGTAATCCTTCATTGAGTGCCCAGAGATCTTTCATATCCTGCACTTGATTGTGCGACTAATACTGGTAAGTTGGCTGGCATCTATGTCATTTCGAAAGCGTCGTGTCTGCCGTCACCCCTTCCCTATTGTCTTCAAGGCCTTGTTCAGGCCTCATTGCACCCTGTCCGGCCAAAGATTCTTGTAGTTCATGTGCAAACCGTACGAGTGAAACTTTGCACTCAATGTACCGAAAAGGTGTTGTATGTCTAGTACTTGGAGATGTATGGCGTAGACATCTGCCTCATTTGGGCACACACCTTGTATACATACTAGCATGGCTTGTGCAGAAGCTTCAGCTTATTGCAGGTGCATGTCACCACTTCACCCAGGGTGCATGCATGTTTCCTTTTCCCTTTGACATGACTATTGACATATTTCTGCAGCAGCCTGATCTCGTACTTCTTCCTCAGGCCATTGATCACCCAGATGTCATGCATTCGGGACTTCAGCATCTTCTTGCCCATGTACCTCTGCATGTTCTCGGACCGCTGCTTGCCTGCTTCCATCTGTTGCTTAGTTGCGGTGGCTTTATTGATGAAGTAACCAACAATGTGAGTCCAGGTCTCCTCGACGACCGCGGTTATAGGGAGGCACAATGCACACTTTTGAGGACGCTATTGTACACCTCGGACATGTTAGTCGTCATAATCCCGTACCTCGCACCGTTTGTGTCATAGAGAAGGGACCATTTCTCTAATTCAGGAGAGTGCCGTTGAATCCATTGCAAGAAACTTATGGCAGTCCTAGGTTGCTCTCCCTCCAGTACCTCCAAAGTGGACTCCCCTGTATGCCTCGTAGTTCGATGTTCGAGGTCTCTCCAGATAGACTCAAACTTCCTCCTCTGGTTCTGTAAGCATAATGCCTTGAAAGTCTTCATAACTTCCTAATTACGGAACCGTGTGAACAAGTTAGATGCAAGATGCCTCATGCACCACCGGGTTTGCACGTTGTTCCACTGGTGAGGGGGTTCTGTCCCATGCTGCATGGTGTTCAGGGCCGACAACAACCCATCATTGCGGTTTGTGATAAGGCATACGTTGTGCTGGTCTCCCACCATCACCCGCTTCATGTTCGCCGGGAACCATAACCAACTGGATGTGTTCTCGCTCTCCACAATGGCAAATGCCATCAGAAGAAGCTGGTCATTCGTGTCGGCCGCCACCGTGGTGAGAATGGTGCCCTTGTACCTCCTCGTGAGGAAAGTGCCATCCATCGTGAGCATAGGACGACAGAACTTGAAGCCCTCAATGGCCTGGGTGAAAGCCCAAAACACCCGGTCCAGTACGAAGCAGTTGGGCCCTCCGTCAGTATCTTCACTTTCAAGCTTGTTTATGTACATGCTGGGGTTTGATTCGACAATCTTGTTAAGCAACCTCAGCATAAGGTTATACGCCTCTTTATATGTCTCGTATATGGACTCGATGACCTTCTGCTTGGCTCGTCGGACCTTGCTATAACTGATTAGATAACCAACTAAATTGACAACTTCTGACATCAGCATCTTGGGGGAGACAAACACGTCCGCCACAACTAGGTGGCTAATGAGGCTTGCCACATATGCGGAAGTCACATTCCGATGCTGCCACAGGGGCTCGCTAAGGTCGCAAGTGTGGTCGATCACCCCCTTGACTACGAGACTGAGCCGAAAATCTTTGCTCGGTGAGCGCTGACCTTGCCAGGGCAGCCTTCCACTACGCACTTCACTGCGTACTATCCTGGGTTGCACCGGTGCACTCGGTACACATGGCTGATTGACAAAGCGTACCGCGCTATAGCTTGTTGCACGACCACCTTGCTAGGGAAGCGCTGCCCAACTAAGAGGGTGTCGGCATCAAACCCCCACTGGGACCCTTCTTCTTGCGGTAGTACTAGGGAACGCATCGTGATATCATCAAATCTCGATGCCACGTAAGGCACCTTCGATGACACAATTCCCCTGGTTGGACCACTGGATCTTTGCTCGTCTTTGTCGCTACCATCCGAGCCTAGGTCGGCGTCCTCGTCGGACTCCAAACTAAGAGGCTGGTCCGGTAGATACTCGTGGTAGTCAATGTGGGCCAGCCACCACAATTCCGTCCCTCGTTTTGCATAAAATTATGTGTGAGCCTTCCCTCCGAGACATCACATTCGGTGCTACCGTCTTCAAGCTCCACCTGTGGTTGCTCGCTTGTTGAGGCCTCAGCATCATCAAGGTTTCCCAACGCCATGCGTACGAAATTCACGTACACCATCGGCCTCCCGTAAATGGCCGCCTCGGCCTGGGAGGCGATCTACATGTATTGGCTCCATGCTATGCTTCCATTCAACTTCACCAGGTCCCACACAACATTTATGCAGGTGATCCCCTCGATCTCAAGTTTTTTCATCATTGCCACCGTGACGAACTCCCTCCGGATGCAGCTTTGAATCTCATGAATATTCATCGCATAGAGCCCCTCCGCCCGGACCACCTTGTACTGACATCTCGACAGGTCTAACTCATCGGATCCGGCCCGTACGAGACCGTCGCCATAAAACACTACCAAGTCTTGCATGTTTGAAATTACCTAAAGCAGCAACAACCTGATTTACACAACGCAATATAACAAACAGGGCGTGTAAGCAACAACAATCCGATTCTTTGCACACAAGACATCTAAGTATACTACCTTACATTGTTTTTATGTAAATATTCAGCATAAGATTCACACTTCTTACTTGGAAGACCATGTTCTAAATTATATATGGAATGTACGAATACCATGATAATTTGATGGCTCTGGTCCTTCCTTTCCTCTTGATAATTTGATGCCTCTGATCCTTATTTAGACTGACCATTTAGCTACTCTGATGGATTCTATTATAGTCGGATGGATAGCTAGTTATTGCTTGTTTCAATGTCATTGTACTTCTAATTTGTGCTAAAGCTTCAGGCCAACAACTATTGTCATACGAAAATCTACCTAAATTTAAGTGTGAAGTTTCTTCGTCATCGCCACTAACTAAATAGTTACCACTAACTAACTATAAGTTGTTAAATACCAACAAATTAATTATGGTCATGTAGATCCAACAACTTATTTTGGACTAATATAATCAATACTACTCAACTAGGCCTAACGTAATCAACACGACTAATTCATTACGACCTAATTTATCGCTACTAACTAAGAACCCATATTTAATAACGCCTAAATGATGGGAACTAATTTAATTACGCCTAAATAACTACAAGTAATTAATTACGACTAATTAACTAATTAGCTAGCTGCACATTTAATAAAGACAATACATAAAAAATACCTGTTGATATGACCACTAATGATGGCTCTAAACAACACTTAATCCTCTGTGAAAAGAAACTCCAAAATGGCGAGAGAGCGTGGGCCAAAATTAATGCGAGCGAATAGCCTCGCTTGCAACACCGTATTTATAGCGAGGATGAGAGCGCGGTCCGTTAGGAGGGAAATACGCGCGGAGGACTGCATGCATGCATGCATGCGAGGGACAGATGTGACGGACAAGACATGAGGGCACTTTCGGCCCGTCCCATCGCGTGCGAGACGGATCTTGTTTGTGTGGGGTGCGTGCAGTGCATTGCTAGACTAATTGGATAGACTCGGCATTGGCATCGTGAGCAGTATTTGTGCTTTGATTGAATTCAGAAGTTGTGGAGAGAGAGAAAGATGCATGCATGTGTGTGTCATGCCCCAGGTAAACAACCCCCGGGACCCACTGTGCATTCTGGACCAGTCCCATGATCAGTAGCTAGTCCGCACAGTTCAACACGATGAGATCACAACCATACAACAAACTATAGAAGAAGTAGACAAATTAACATTAATATAAGCAAAAGACCTTATGGTCAAAGTTGTTACAGAGTGCCACACAGGGCTACAACAAAAGAGCTCACAACGGAACCAAAAGAACACGTGGAGGCCATTCGACATGCCCACAGGCAATCGAGTGGAGGACGTCCTAGCATGCAAGGTCTTCAAAGACCTCCTCTTCAAAGAGGTCGGAGCACCCTGGGAGGTCTTCTTCAGCTGCTGATCAACCAAAGGGCACAAGCCATGAGTACTTTGAATGTACTCAGCAAGCCGTAGGGAATTGTATGCAAATATTATTCATGCAGGGCTCAACAAGGAATAGCTTTATGGTTACTTTGCAGAAAACCAAATTGACATGAAATACTATACGTAGATTGCAAAGCACAAGTTGGAAAGAGTAGTACATAAGTAAACAAGTTATTTGAAAACAACTCGTGACCACCTTGGTCACTTCCCAGACCTCCCGTGACTACCCTAGTCACGGCCCAGACCACTCACGACCACCCTGGTCATGAGCCAGACCACTCACACCACCTTGGTCATGAGCCAGACCACTACAACAAGTTTGAGAAATTCTACCCCTTGCGTGAAATCACCAGGCATGTCCATAACCGGGGACACGGCTATTCGAATAGATTTACACTCTGCAATGGTTGCACAACTTTACCCATAAGACACGAGTTCTCTAGTTTGTTTGGCACCCGTCGATGCCCCTGCTCACTACCTTAGGTAAGCAGGCTAGAGCACGTGAGAAGGCCTTTATAAGGTTCTGCTTTAACTTAGTTCCGCTCGCTAAGGTTTCGCCTTCCTGGCCCCCTCTTGCGCCAAGTGTGCGTGTCCATCCCATGTCTTACACACTTCCACCAAAATAGAACTGATGCAAAGCATTGCCAATTAGTTGGCCATGACCACCCCATAATGGTCTTGTGGTTGCACGGTATGGCCCGGATCAATGGCTTACAAGGTTAAGTCCTTAGTGGTTGCTCAAACGAGACCTCCTCATCCTAGTGTGCTTAAAGCACCCCCTTTACTGCACGATCACTCGCCTGAGCAAAAACATTTTTGGTTTAACCCGGCCAATGACCACCCTAGTCATGGCACCACAAATTTATTAGCGGCCACGCTTGCCAAGACAACACATGCTAAGATAATACATGTCACAATTCCATATTCTCTTAGTCAAATTTAACATTAAGAAACAGGTGATTGAGAGACAAGGTATAACTAAGCAAGTCTAAACAACATACACACCCATGTTGGTTATCACAATAAAGAGGTCCAACTAAGATTACCCAACTTATGGTGGTCCAAAGGTACATATCAACATGTCGAATGCAATATTCAAGGAGTCATACTGTCAAGTAGGTATTTAACTACTTCCCAAAACTATTTTTATACAAATAGCCATGTATGTTGATATAAAACAAAGTAATTTTACAAACTAAATTCAACATGATCAAAGGTCTATGACTTGCCTTCGATGAAGAGCTGAGGTTCTTCGGTAGAGGTCGCCGGGTCCACGAACTCTTCAGAGAAGCCGAAATCTACACGGCGAAAAAGAGCCAAATAAATACAACGAATTCAAATAAAACCAAAACTACCAAACTAGAACAAAAGAGAAACACTGAAATAGAAACAAACTCTAGGGAGGAGGTCCTGACGAGGAGGTCCACAGGAGGAGATCCTGAGGAGGAGGTCCACAAGAGGAGGTCCTGAGGAGGAGGTCCTGAGGAGGAGGTCCAAAGGAGGATACGACTATCCAACATGGTCGTGCAAGGAAACAACTACACAACGTGGTTGTGAGAGCAAAAAGGGAGATCAAGGCACGGAGAAACTCACTCGGACGGAGGGAGGGAGAGAGAGAGAGAGAGAGAGAGAGAGAGAGAGAGAGAGAGAGAGAGACTGGAGAAGGATGGCAAATAGCGCAGGTGCTCCGGCAAACTCTTCAGTAGTGAGGAGGTCGAAGACGGCGCAAGTTCCAGCGGCTCTTTGGCGACGAAGAGGTGACGGCGCAGCTTTAGTGGACTCCTTGGTGAAACTTCAAGCTCGGTGAAAATAAGATGAAAGCAAGGGAGAGCAGACACACATGTTCAAGGGTAGGTGAAGGAGAAGATGGGAGCAGGTTGGGGATGAGACAAGAGGGGGAAGTGGGTACTGCAAAAAGCAGTAGCATTTAATGCGACACAATAGCATTTAATGCTCAAGGACCTTTGCGTCAACAGCGACAAAACGAGAGAAAGGAAAAGGTGAACAGAGCTGACAGGTGGGGCCAGTCAACTCGGAAAGGTGGTCCAACCAAAGGGGAGGTTGAGGCCAATAGAGGAGGTCGTGACCCAAGGGGTGGTCTTTGCAAAAAGACCAAGAGGGTGGTCTTGACACAAGGGGAGGTCGCGGCTTAAGGGGAGGTCACGGTAAAAGGGGAGGTCGTGGCCAAAGGGGGAGGTCGCGGTCAAAGGGGGAGGTCGTGACCCAAAGGATGGTCTTGACACAAGGGGAGATCGCAGCACAAGGGGAGGTCCAAACGAGAGGGAGGTCTAAACCAAAGGGAGGTCTAGACTGAGAGGGAGGTGAGCTGGGCCAAGGAGAGAATGGGGCGAATAGAGAAAATGGATTTTCAAACACCAGATAACCCCAGCAAGCTCAAAACAAACAAAACCTGAATTAATTAAAGTTTGATTTAGTCATTTTAAACACCTTTAATTCCAAAATCTCAAGTTAAGCTTTAGAACTTCAACAAAACCAAATTGTTTTTTTTTTTGAAAATTTTC
Source organism: Phyllostachys edulis (assembly GCA_036346405.1). Taxonomy (NCBI): domain Eukaryota; kingdom Viridiplantae; phylum Streptophyta; class Magnoliopsida; order Poales; family Poaceae; genus Phyllostachys; species Phyllostachys edulis. The sequence continues at coordinate 42,182,418 of CM070552.1, read as the reverse complement.
AAAAAGGCTAAAAAGATTGGGATGTTACAGTGTGGGCCGAATGGCTCGACCACAAGCAGGAGGGGCGAACGTGGCCTTGTGGTGCTCATCCGCGTGCAGGATGGATAGAGGACGGTGTTCGATCGCCGAAGGAGCGGACACGGGTTGTGCGCATTGCTGTGAGGCTCATCCATGAGTGTCCTCTCGCGGGATGGACGAGTGCGCTTCTCTGCACGTGGGGCAGACGGACGACGGTGTCGTGGTGCGACGCCATGTGTGTCCATTCGTCCTTGGGATGGACGTGTGAGCCATTTCTACAATTCCGTCCGAGTGCATGCCATTTATGATACTGTGACTCCTAATACTGCCAGTTACACAAAAAAAATCGTCTATTGTACTCAACACTTGGTTGCATTCAAATTTCAAATGGGTGGGAAAGTATACATGTCTATTGTGCATGTACAGGAGAATCCATTCAAAATTCAAATCAGAGTCCATTCAAAGTTCAAATGAGAGGGCCTCACCACATGTCATCTTAGCTCCAAATACACCTATTATAACAAATACAAGAAACATAATATAGCTTATACATCAACCATACTTATACCAGCACAAATCTTGATGCAATCTTGAATGGTGTTGATAGCCATGGCAGGTGCCCAGCCTGGCAGAACGACATTTCCGTCATAGGAGACGTTCCTTTCTTTTGATTCAACATCTTTTTGCTAAGAAATTTAATCAGAGTTTTTTAGAGGTGTGTGAACATGTGGTAATTCCAAGAAATATTATTTTCATTCTTCATTGATATATCATGAGTGGGGAGATACTGGTTGACTTGAGAAAGTTTTTTTTGTAGATTTAGGGCATGTTTGGAACGCGGAAATTTTACAGGAATCAATTCGTTTTTCGTAGGAATTGGAAAAATTTCCCGTGTTTCAAAGGAGGCCTTACTGGAGCAGTTCCGTAGCATGATTTTTTTAAACCATATATTTTTTGTTGTGAAGGCTGCAAAATTTAAAAAAGAAAAAACAAGAGAATGTTTTTAGTATCACCCTAAACTAGAGAGAGAATTAGGGTTGTTCATTTTGACACCGAACCGAAAAAACTGTCCCAAAAATACCAAACTGAACCAAGTTGACCGGTGTATGGGATTCGGTACGGTAGAAGGAAATCACTACTTTTGTGAATTCGGTAGTTACGGTAAAAACCGCATGTAAACCGAAAAACCCGAGAAAACAGAACTCCTCATGAAAGCCATTGAATCCAAGCCCATGTACTGATCTGGCCCGACAATTTTGCCTGAGAGTTGGCCTAGCCGAGTTTTACCATTGTGTATTCTTGGCGCTAGAATGCAACATTCATTGTTTCCCCCTTATTTGTCATACTTGTTGCTTGTTAACTTATGATTACACTCAAAGTTTATTGTATTGTTTCGCAATTCGCGTTAACTTTGGTAAATATGGTATTTACCGATACCGTACCAAAATAATTTGGTATTTATCGACACCGAACTGTATTTTAAATAATATCATATTTATCGAACTAACAATACCGTAATTACTGAATACACTGTATTTACTGAAGAAACCACGTGAAGCACAAGAATGTTTTGAGGAGGGTAAGAGTATGCGAGTCTAGACTCTTCCTACTGCCATGTATCTAATCCATGCAGTGCAGTACTGAGCAGCCCCCGGCTAGTGTCTCACGAGAACTTGGATTCGTTGTAGGCATAATGCCGCATATAGCTGTATCTTCACCTAGGGTGTGTTTGGTTGTTTGCATGTCCCTAGCCTGGCTCGTATGGATCATCTAGGCTGAATCTAGTCAGGCTAAGTGGATGCAATAGTGAGTTGTTTGGTTGCCTGTTTCTGTTGGACCAGACTGTGTTGAGATGTTGTTTGGTTGGTTGCATCAGGAAAGTGGATGTATGACTGGATGCAAGTTGGGTTGTTTGGTTGCCTGCATGTGGCAGAGTGTGCTCACCTCTTCTAGTGGATGGTGAGAATACCCCCTTGTAGAATACCCATTTAACTAATTATCCTGCTAACTAACTTGATTCAAATGATGTATTTCAATTAATTACTAATTAGCATAAGGCTTCAATTTGATAAGGAATTCCTTAATTAATTATCACCTTATTGCAGATTTGATTCAAATGATGTATTGCAAAATTGTAGAAATGCTCCTATCTAAACACTAACAGTCCAATTTCTACAATTTTGAATGGGCCCACTGTCAGTTGTGTGCTAACAATCCTACTAATTAGACATTACAATGTGAGCATTGTCATTGGGCCACTTACAGGTGGGCCCCATTGTCAGTCCTCACATCTAAACACACACACAAAGAAAGAGAGAGGGGGTGGGGGGACACAGAACAGGGGAGGGCAACCGAGGCATGGCGAGGGTGTCGCGTCCTCGGGGCAGACCACCCCCGGGACCTCCTGTGCACACTGGACCAGTCCCAAGATCAATAGATGGTCCGCACAGGTTCAACAGCGATGTCATCACAACCATACCACAAACGATAGATGAAGTAGACAAATTAATATTATTAACAACAAAAGACCATATGGTCAAGGTTTTTACAGGGGTGCCCTGCAGGGCTACAACACAGTGGAAAGCAAAATACATGTGGAGACCGCTCGACATGCCCACAGGCAATCGAGTGACGGATGTCCTAGCACGTCTGGTCTTCAAAGACCTCCTCTTCGAAGAGGTCGGAGGTCCCTGGGAGGTCTTTAGCTGCTGATTAACCAGAGGGCACAAGCCATGAGTACTTTGAATGTACTCAGCAAGTCGCAGGGAACAGTACGCAATTAATATCATGCAAGGCTTGACAAGGAGGTCTTTATGGTTACTTTGCAGAAAGCAATATTGATTAGAAATACAGTAAGTAGATTGCAAAGCACAAGTTGAAAGATTAGTACACAAGTAAACAAGTTTTCTTTTGAAACAGCTCGTGGCCACCCTGGTCACTACCCAGACTTCCCGTGACCACCCTGGCCACGGCCCAGACCACTCGGAACCAACCAAGACCAACATTTTGAGAAAGTCTACCCCTTGCGTGAAATCACCAGGCATGTCCATAGCCAAGGACGCGGCTATTCGAATAGATTTACACTCTGTAGAGGTTCTACAACTTTTTCCACAAGACACGAATTCTCTAGTTTGTTTGGCATCCATCGATACCATTGCTCACTATCTTTGGTAAGCAGTCTAGAGCACGTGACAAGGCCTTTACAAAGCTCTGTTTTGGCTCAGTTCTACCCGCTAAGGTTTCGCCGTGTGATTCATCTGGAACTCGGAGATCACGCCACCGTGGCAGAACCAAACCAAAACTTCTGCTAATTAGTCGGCCAGGTCCACCCTACCCTGGACATGTGGTTGCACGGTATGGTCGGGATCAATGGCTTACATGGTTAAGTCCTTAGTTCATGCTCAGGCGAGACCTCCTCATCCCATGTGCTTTGCGCACTCCCTTTACTGCACGATCACTCGTCCGAGCGAAAACATTTTGGGTTCAACCCGGCCAAAAGACCACCCAGGTCATGGCACAACATCTTTTAACAACAGTGGCCGCACCACAATTCCATATATCATTAAGTCAAGTTTAACAACATTGAATCATGTGATCGAGAGACGTCGCATAACTATAACAGGTCTAAGCAATATACACACCCTTGTTGGTTATCACAATAAGATGTCCAACTAAGATTACCCAATCTAAGGTGTCCAAAGGTACATGTCAACATGTCGGACACAAGTATTCAAGGAGTCATACTGACGAGAAGGTCTTTAGCTAATTCTCAAACTATTTTTATACAAATAGCCATGCATGTTGATATAAAACAAGGTAATTTTGCAAACTGGATTCGATATGATCAAAGGTCTACGACTTGCCTTCGATGAAGAGCTGGGATTCTTCGGTAGAGGTTGCTGGGTCCAAGAACTCTTCTGCGAAGCCAGAATCTAGACATGCGAAAAGAGCCAAATGAATACAACAAATTCAAATAAAAACGAAAACTACCAAACAAGAACCAAAAGAAAGGCACAGGAACGGAAGAACTAAAAATGAGCTCTAGGGAGGAGGTCCAACTGAGAGGGAGAGGTCGAAGGAGGTCCTGAGGAAAAGGTCCTGAGGAGGTCCTGAGTAGAGCAAGAAAGTTGGGCAAGGCTAAATGAGATAAAAGAGGGTTGCTCAGGCTTTTATAGCCCAGAGAAAGCGCATGAGTTCAAGGGTAGGTGAAGGCAGAGATGGGGGCAAGTAGGGGAAGTGACAAAAGAGGGAACGAGTACTGCAGACATGACAACATTTAATGCGACACAATAGCATTTAATGCGCGAAGGCTTTTTGCGTCAGCAGTGATGCGATGAGAGGAAGAAGAAGGTGAGCAGGACTAACAAATGGGCCAGTCAAAAGGGAGGTTAGGGCCAAAGAGGTGGTCGCGGTCAAAGGGGAGGTCGCAACCCAGGAGGGTGGTCTTTGACACGAGGGGTAGTCGTGGCAAGTCTCCAAGACCACCCAGAGGTCGCCAGGACAATCCGGAGGTTGCCAAGACAACCCGGAGGTCGCCAAGACCACCCGGAGGTCCAAACAGAAGGGAGGTCTGGACCAAAGAGAAGGTCCAAATGAAAGGGAGATCTGGACCTAAGGGAAGGTCCAAACGGAAGGGGGGGGGGTCTAAACCAATAGGGAGGTCTAGACTGAGGGGAGGTCAAAACCAACAGGGAGGTCTAGATTGAAGGGAGGTCTGGACCCTCAGATCCAAGCGAAGGGAGGTCTGGACCCTCAGATCCAAACGAAAGGAGGTCTGGACCCTCAGATCTAAGCGAAGGGAGGTCTAGACCCTCAGATCCAGGTGAAGGGAGGTCTGGACCCTCAGATCCAAATGAAGGGAGGTCTAGACCCTCAGATCCAAGTGAAGGGAGGTTTGGAGAAGAAGGAGCTGAGCCGGGGGAAACATGGAGCGAACAGAGAAAGGGAAAGCAACACTAGAGAACTCTAGAGACTCCAACAAGCTCAAAATAAACCAAAACTGGATTAATTGAAGTTGGATTTAGTCACCTTAAAGCACTTCTAATTCCAAAATCTCAGGTTAAGCTTTAGAACTTCAACAAAACCAAATGGTTCTTTTTATTTTGAAAATTTTAAAAAGGCTCAGAAAATTGGGACGTTACAAACCTACACCCTTTAAAGGGAATCTCGACCCCGAGATTTAGGCTGACTAGAGAATAGGTTCGGGAACTCGGCCTTCAGGTCCTCTTCACGCTCCCAGGTGGCCTCCTCTTTAGTGTGGTTGCTCCATTGGACCTTGCAGAAACGAAGGATCCTGCTTCTTGTCACCCACTAGGACACTTCTAAAATCTTGATGGGTTGCTCCTTGTAGGTGAGGTCTTGCTGCAGGTCAATGGCTTCTACAGACATCTGCTCCTCTAGCACACGCGGACATTTCTTCAACTGGGACACGTGGAAGACATCATGCACGTCCGACAACCGGGGCAGGAGCTCCAATTGGTAAGCCACTTCTCCTCTTCTGTCTAAAATTGGAAAGGGTCCAACATATCGAGGTGCAAGCTTCCCACTCACTCTAAAGCGTCTCATTCCTTTGAGAGGTCACACCTTTAGATACACATGATCTCCTGGTGCAAAAGCTAGGTCTCGGCGACGGTTATCCGCGTAGCTTTTCTGCCTGGACTGAGCTGTCCTTAGCTTCTCTCTGATTGATTGAACTTGGTCTTCGGCCTTCTTTAGAATGTATGGTCCAAGCACTTGTCCTTCACCTGAGTTGGTCCAATGTAATGGTGTTCGGCACTTTCTTCCATAAAAAGCTTCAAATGGGGACATCTGTAGACTTGATTGGTAACTGTTGTTATAGGAGAATTCTGCATAAGGCAACATTTGATCCCAGCTGGTCTGGTTCTCCAGGGCACATGCTCTTAACATGTCTTCTAGGATTTGATTTACTCTTTTTGTTTGCCCATCGGTTTGAGGATGGTAGGCTGTGCTGAAGTCCAGATTAGTGTCCAGAGCACTGTGTAGCTTCTGCCAATATCTTGAGGTGAACTGAGGTCCTCGATTCGACACTATCCTCTTGGATACTCCATGCTGACATATCACCTTTGCCATATACAATTCTGCAGGTTTGTCTCCCGAGTAGGTGGTCTTGACTGGGATGAAGTGTGCAACCTTTGTCGAGCGATCTACAATTACCCAGAGAGAGTTATATCCAGCTTGGGTTCTTGGCAAACCAGTGATAAAATCCATGCCAATTTCCTCCCACTTCCATTCGGGTATGCTCAACGGTTGCAAGAACTCAGCAGGTCTTTGGTGCTCGGCTTTAACTCACTGGCAAATGTCACACTGTGCTACATACTCAGCGATCTCACGCTTCATGTTAGGCCACCAATACAACTCCTTGAGGTCTTGATACATCTTGGTGCTCCTGAGGTGAATGGAGTACAAAGTCTCATGAGCTTCCTTGAGTATCAACTGTTTGAGCTCTTTCTGATCTAGCACACAAATTCGTTTGCCAAACCACAAGGTTCCTTGCTCATCTTCGGAAAACCTTAGGGATTTACCCTTCCTCATGTTTCTTTTGATCTCTTGGATGTTTGCATCTTCCTCTTGAGCTTTTCTGATCTGACTTGGGAGAGTCGGTTGCACTTCCAGAGCAGCTAGGTAGCCTTCCTCGACCAATTCAAGCTTGAGCTTCTGGAATTTTTCATGCAATGCGGGTTGGCTTTCCTTGATCATTAGAGTGTTGTAGTAGACCTTCCTACTCAAAGCATCGGCTACCACATTGGCCTTTCCTAGGTGGTAATGGATTCCCATATTGTAGTCTTTGATCAACTCCAACTATCTTCTTTGCCTCATATTAAGATCAGCTTGAGTGAAAATGTACTTCAAGATTTTGTGGTCAGTGTAGACCTCACAGCAGTTACCGATGAGGTAATGACACCATATCTTCAAAGCATGCACTACGACTGCCAATTCTAAATCATGAGTGGGGTAATTGACCTCATGAGGCTTTAGCTGCCGGGAAGCATAAGCCACTACCTTTCTTGCATTAGGACACAGCCGAGACCTTGTCGTGAGGCATCACAGAAAATCTCAAAGTCCTTTCGGACATCCGGCAAAATCGGTACTGGAGCGGTGGTCAGTCTCTTCTTTAGCTCTTGGAAACTCTGCTCACAATCGGATGTCCAAGCATACTTCTTTTCTTTCTTCAGCAATTGAGTGAGAGGTCTTGCTATCTTGGATAACCCTTCTATAAACCTTCGGTAGTAACCTGCCATTCCAAGGAAGCTTCTGACCTGAGGCACTGACTTGGGTGACTCCCAATTGAGCACATCCTGGACCTTGCTACGATTGACGGCAACTCCTTCTGCAGACAAGACGAGTCCCAAAAAGGTGATCTCCTTCAACTAAAACTCATACTTGCCGAATTTAGCATAGAGTTGATGACCTCTAAGCTTGTTCAGGACTAAGCGAAGGTGCTCTTCATGCTCTTCTTCACTGTGAGAGTATACTAGGTTATTGTTAATAAAGACAATGACGAACTTATCCAAATACTCCATGAACACTTTATTCATCAAGTTCATAAAGTAAGTGTAACATCCCAAACAATGGTTTGTATTTCAAATGTATAAAAATAAGGAGAAATTACAACTTTGATGCCTCATGTTGTCATTTGAAATTTTCTGGAAACTCTTCCAAGGGTTTCCTATTTTCAAAAGATCAAGCCTCATTTGATGGAAGCATAGTCCTTGAAAAATCCTTTAGCAAACCTTGTGACCATCCTCTGGAAATATTTTTCCTAGCTCCTAGATCACTCTGGTGACCCCTCTGAATAATTTCATAATTTTTAGAAATTATTTGCTATTTCTAAGAGGTTAGTCAAAATAGTTTGACTCTTGGTCAAAACCCTAGGTAAGCAACTTGTGGTTTTTCTAGAGAGAAATGCATTACATGAAAAGTTCTAAAAAAAATTACACAAGGTTATTCTCAGATCCAGTGACTTTCCATAAAAATTTTAGAATTTTTGGAGTTTCGGAGCTACCTCTACAAATTCCCTTTCTCTCTCAGCCTATTTGTCCAAAAGCCTGAATTCACTGTTGGACCGACTGAGCCACTTTGACTTGGTCGAACCCAACCAACTCAGCTGCACCCCACCTCTTACCCCTTCACTTTGGACCATCTGATGGGATTCCAACGGCCTGGATTGATTGGGCCGTTCGGACCATCCGAACGACACACTCAATCGAGGCCGTCCATTTTCAATCCAACGATTGAAACTCACCCCGCTTGTTGAAACCAACCCAGCCTTTTCCTCTCACGCTGACTGGTGTGGCCCAGTTGCCTGTTCTTCATCTCCACATCACAGTCGCTCTCACGCCACCTCGCCTACGCACGCCATGGCTCCGCTTAGGCCGTGCATCATCGTCAACGACTCCGCCACTGGTTTTTGACGTGCGTCAATGGTTTGGCCCATGGTTTCGCACTCGCCCATGCTCCTTTCACCTCGCCATCGCGTCACTACCGCTCGCGGTGGAGCCATGGACTAAGTTCACCGTGGGAGCTTCATTCTTATGTTCCTCCGCCCCAGGGCCTATAAAAGCTCTCCAATGGCCTCTCTGTATCTTTTTCGTCACTCTCGAACCATTCACACCACTATTTTCCTCTTCCTCCATAAGAAATCGCTAGGAGCTCAAGCTCTCAGTTCCGGCCGTGACGCTCCTCGTTACCACCGGCGCCACAGGGGTTCATTCCCATTTCTGTTTGCGTCGTTTTGCACCCCTCATCACCATCATCATTTCCCCTAATTTAATTTTGGTTTGCATTCACAGGAATCACCAAATTTTGGATTAAAATTTCTTCGGCCAAAATTTGTCCCCTTCGTCCCCAACTCTAGTAAGGCGCTCCATTCTTCAATTACTTGTTCGTGTACCATCTCTGAGCCTTACTGAAGCTTTCCATACCTCTTGGGCCCTTTCTTTTTGCTCAGGCTACCATCTCCTCGTTGTCTTCCTCAACGCCGGTACTGGACTTCGTCGCCAGCACAACTTCGGCAAGCTTTTCCTATCTGGGTCATTCTGGTAAGGTCCTTGAGTCCTAATGATGCTAGTATGCGCATTAGATGGCTTAAAGCATTGCCGTATCGTCGTTGTCATTTTTCCTGTAGCTTTACCTCCGCTCCACCTCGTTGCGCCGCCGCGTGAGCTTGTATTCGGCGATGCTCCGGCCACCGGTGAGTGTGCAATAGTATTAGGAACCCATTTTAGCCCCTAGCTCTCACCGTCGTAGCCTCCTTCATCGACGATTAGCCAGAGAAGCCCACGGCCAGAGCGTGCTCTGTGTTATCGTTTTTGGACACGCACTGTAGCACAATCATTAGCCATTAATCGCTATCCTAAGCACGTTTATCTGTGTAAATCCAGTTGTTTGAGTTAGTGTATCGCTGACGTGTAGGACCTCCTTGTCAGTTCGGTTAAGCCAGAGTCTGAACCTATTTTTCGTTTGGACCCTTCGATTTGATTTCAACGAACCGGATCATTTGGGCCGTTCAGACCATCCGAACGTCCCATTCATTTTAGACCGTCCGATTTCAAATTAACAGCTCAGATCTATTGGGCCGTTTGGACCATCTGAATGTCCCACTAGTTTGGATTGTCCGATCTTGATCTAACGGTCAAGATTGTTCCGCTCGTTAACACAGATCCAGCGCCTCCTCCTCGCTCGCTGATGCGTGGGCCCAAGGCATTTTTGACCAGGTATGTGTGGACTAGGACCGCTTTGACCGTGGTCCCACTGATCAGCGTCCATGGCTAGAATAAGATGGGTATAAAAAGTATTTACTGCTTATATATTTTCCGTAATGCTTTATTTGTGTACTGTTAATTTGTTTGAACTTTGAAAATGCATAAGTATTTCTCTGTAACTCCTTTTTGAGCAAACTCAATTCTGTTGGAATCCTCTGTTAGTGTACTTTATTGTAGACTATGTTTTGAGTATGTTACTTCCTCTGAAAAATCTTGTTTTACATATGTCTTGTGCACTACTTTCTTGACTTTGAAAAATCATAAGAAATTCATTTTAGCCCCAAATGAGGTGAATCAAATTCCATTTTTCATATCATGTGGTGCTCTGTCTATCATAAAACTTTCATGTTCACCACCTCTCTGGAAATTTTTACCAAAAATTTAATTTTGGATGAACAGTACCCGATAGGTATTTTCAAGCATTTATTCAAAAGGCTGATTTTATTTTGGCTATAACTTTTGCATGCAAACTCCAAATCAATTGGTTTTTATTGATAAATTCATTTAAAATCATGATCTACCTTATGTGAAAATTTCATGATTTTTGATGACTTTGAATTTTTGAATATTCTCGGTGTTATCCGTTCTTATTGGTCTTCTCGAATTTTTCGATAGGTTCTGACGAATTCGCTGAGTTCGAGAGTGATCCTCTGCAGCAAGATTATCTCCAGTAAGGCAAGCAGCCCCCCTTTGATGATATTTATCCTATTACTTTCGTTACAAAATATCTTGTTTGCAACTTGTATGTATGCATGCTCTACTTGAATGATTATTTTTCGTTAGAGGTAGTTATTCCTAGTAGATGCATGAGCTGTAGCAAATGTTATCCTTTGCCACTGAACTTAGGTTAATATCCCCACCGATGAATTAGAGCTCGGTGGATGGGTTATGGTCATAATATATTGTATACGAGTTGTGTCGCTTAGCACTGCTTAGAACGGTAGAATGGGGATCATCGCCTCGGCGATGGTCATTATATCAACACTTTAAATTATTTGGGTCAGGGTACCCACGTATTTATTGTATTTGAGAAACTAAAACTAAAAATAAAATGTTTTAGACTTGGGCACATTGGTTGGATGGTGTGATTGTCGGGTGTGCATGGATGGTGCCCGAGTCAACAAGGACCGAACATCTTGGACACTGACCCAAGCACTTTTGCGTGCTAACCGCATGAGAGGGATATGAAACCTCTCTTAACTTAGTACTTTGGCATGTGTTAGCTCCGAGTAGCAGGAGGTTGTGTGTGTTGTGTTGAAAAAGGAATTAATCCGTGTGTGTGTTGGGTGTGACGGGATGGGTTCTGGGTTTAAGTTCCCTACCCGTAGGAGCATCGGTAAGTTCTTGCTCTGCCAATGACTCTGACACAACGTATGGTTTCCATCATACGGGCGGCTCGTAGTTAATACACAATATTGGAAAACATCTCGTAGGACTTAACCTTGCCGACATACCTTCGAAAGTGTGCTTTATCTAGTGGCAAAAGAGACGGTCTGACATATAGGTACATTGGTACACCCCTGCAGGGTATAATCTATTCGAATATCCTCGTTCTAGGTCATGTACACGCTTGGTTAGGTCTCTACAAGAGTTAGACTCAACTTTTTCGATAAAACTTGACTTTGGGTGGTACGAATGGGTAATTCGTGCTTTGTTGTGGTGGCTGTTGGGAAGTCACCTCTAAGATGTTATTATGTTTATAATTGTTGTCTCGCTGTTATTTTAAACAAATAAAAATAGATTGCTTAAAATTGCTTTACAATCTATTACTCTATTGCAAAGGAAAAATTGCTTTATGCTGAAAACTGCTTAGTGTAGTAGCCTTCCTTTGATACATGAATGCATCTATATATTTCTTTGCTTGTAAGTCTTGCAAGTACAACTTTGTACTCAGCTGCATGGTTTAATTGTTGCAGAGGAGGTTGATCCCCAAGGGATCGACTATTGTGAGACTGACTTCGTGTAGGACGACTAGCTTGGTGGCCCAGTCGGTTGCCTTGTGGGTAATGGCAAACCGGTTGGCTTTTGTTTATCACCATCTTATGGTTTTTGTTCCTGCTGCTACTTTGGTTAATTACCTTGTCAATTTGGACGGTCGGCCCTACTGTTGTTCTCTGAACTTGTAAGCCTTGTGTTGTAAGTTTGAAGACTCGGTAATGTAATGACTTGTGTATGGATGTGATGCATAATTTTTGTATGGGGTATGTGTACTGCAAATTCTGGGAAGTACATGTACACCGAGGCACATGATATTTGGTTTTTCATGCTAGAGCCAAGTGGATGGCTAAGTATTACAAGCTACATACCCCGGGTTCTCACAGTAAGCAGGGGCATTGGTCAATCCAAAAGACATAACCATGTACTCATATAGTCCATAACGGATTGCAAAAGCTGTCTTGGAGATGTCCTCTTGGCGAATCCTCAACTGGTGGTATCCGGACCTGAAGTCTATCTTGGAGAACACTCTGGCTTCCTTCAACTGGTCGAACAGATCATCAATCCTGGGCAGAGGGTACTTGTTCTTGATGGTGACTTCGTTGAGTGCGCGATAAACCACACACGTCCACTGGGTACTATCCTTATTTGCAACAAAGATCACTGGAGCTCCCCAAGGTGAAGAACTTAGTATGACAAAACCTTTAGCTTGCATATCCTCAATCTGCTCCTTCAGCTCGACCAGGTCGTCAACAGGCAGACGGTAGGGTCTCTTGGAGATTGGTGTAGTTCCAGGAACCAGGTTGATGACGAACTCCAAGTCTTTGTCGGGTGTAACTCATCCGGAAAGACGTCTGGAAACTCACTGACCACTGGCACATCTTCCAAAGATACATCCTTCATACTGCAGACCACTGCTCCTTCATGCTTCTCCAAAGTGGCTGCAAATTTTACTTTAATTCCAACTGGACTGACCAAGGTGATGCTTCTTCCACCACAATCCAAGATTGCTTGGTGACCAGTAAGCTAATCTATTCCCAAGATCACATCTAAGGACTTGATGTCGATGATGATTAGGTTGGCTAGGAACTCTACCCCTTCTATGATCACCTTAACTTGTGAACAACCCTGGTTCGTGCTTAACTCCGAACTGGGGGATTAAACCAACAAGGAGGTCTTAAGAGGCAAAATCTTCAACTGATGCTTTGCAGCAAAAATCCGAGAAACAAACGAATGCGAAGCTCCAGAATCAAACAAAACAATGGCAGATGCTGAATTTACTAGGAACTTACCCAGCACGACGTCCGAGGCTGTCTGGGCTTCCTCCACCATGACATGGTTGACACGACCTCTCCCAAAAGGTAGGGAGGTCTTGGCTGGTGCGAGCTCCACATCCGGCTCCTGACAGGGAGGTCCTGGGCGGGGTAGCTCCCATGTTGAACTTGACCTGAGGAGGTCCTTGCTTCAAGGGACATCTGCTGGCGTAATGTTCCAACTGATGACAGTTGTAACAGGTGATCCCTGCAGCTTCATCGGTGGTCCTTGGCTACTGGTTGTTGTTGTCGGAGCTGCGAAGACCTGGGATAACCAAGCGGGGTGCTGCTGGGGAGGTCCTGGGAGCAACCGGAGGAGCAAACTGGGTAGGAGGTGGCGCACTCGTCCTGGCCCTCTACGGAGGTCCTTGATGAGCTCCATGTTGTACCGACTTCCTCTTATGAAACTCTGCAAGCTCTCGGTGAGACTCTTCTATCAGCATGGCTTTGTTCACCATATGCTGAAAATCTGTATAGTCGTTGCTAACGACTTGAACCTTCAAGCTAGGGTGGAGTCCTCTCTTAAAACGCTTCTGACGCGCGTCATCTGTGGCAACGTCCTCTAGAGCATAACGGGAGAGCCGAGTGAACTTGTTGAGGTACTCACTCACCGACATGTTCGCTTGGCGTAGCTCACGAAACTCATTCTTCTTCATTTCTACCTTCCCATCCGGAATGTGAGAGTGGCAAAAAGCTTCGGAGAACTCAACCCAAGTAATGCTCTGGTGGTCTTTATGGACGGCACAATAACTCTCCCACCATTTCGTGGCAGGGCCTTCCAGCTAGTGTGCCGCATACAAGACCTTTTCACGGTCGCCACACCGAGTGATGGCAAGCTTCTTCTCAACGGAGCGCAACCAGTCATCTGCGTTCAATGGCTCGGAGGAGTTAGAGAACGTAGGTGGTCGGGTCCTCATGAACTCTGCCAACCTTGACTGGGGAGCAACTGGTGGTGGCGGTGGTGGCATGGCAACTTCTTGGTTACTCTGGTTCAACATGGCAAGATGAGCAGCAGATGTCTGATTCTGTTGATTCATCATCCGATTCATGCTTTGCGTCATGGCATTCATCAGCTGCGTTTGGGCTGCCATGAACTATCCCAAGCCTTGATCTATGGGAGCCACCGGAGGAGGAGGTGGTAGCTGAATAAAAGGATCCACTGGTTCATCTTGACTTGTTGAGCTGCAGGTTTGGTCCATCTGCACAAAGCTTCCTAGACTTAATAGACGAGGAGAAGAAAGCACAATAGATAAGAGGGAAAAACACAGGGGTGAGCGAGAATAAGGGAGAAGGATGGAACAACCTAACTGGGAAAAGTAGGTTTAACCCAAAGAGCAAATAGCCGGAGAGCTATTAAGAGGCAACAAAACTCAAGTAGGAGGTCCTAAACCGAACTAAATGGTACTAAACTGAGGAGGGTACTCTACTGGAGCACTTCTAACTTAAATTATCGGGGTGGTCAAATTAAAACAAGGCTCGATCCTATTAAGATCACTGAGGTGAGAGGGATCAATTTAAATTTGAAAACAAAGTTTCAGAGGGGATAAGATGCAAGAATCTAAGAATGAGACAAGAAAAGAATAGTTGAGACGAGAAAAGATTGAAATAAGATAAGAAAAGAATAGAATAAGATAAGAGAAGAATAACTACTCATGTTGCAAACTAAGGTTACGTCCTTCAGTCGATAGGGCTCTGATACCACCTTGTCGCGTCCCTGGGGCAGACCACCCCCGGGACCTCTTGTGCACACTAGACCAGTGCCAAGATCAGTAGCTGGTCCACACAGGTTCAAAAATGATGTCATCACAACCATACCACAAACGATAGATGAAACAGACAAATTAATATTATTAACAACAAAAGACCTTATAGTCAAGGTTTTTACAGGGGTGCCCCACAGGGCTACAACACAGCGGAAAGCAAAATACATGTGGAGACCGCCCGACATGCCCACAGGCAATCGAGTGGAGGACGTCCTAGCACGCCTGGTCTTCAAAGACCTCCTCTTCGAAGAGGTCGGAGGTCCTTGGGAGGTCTTTAGCTGCTGATTAACCAGAGGGCACAAGCCATGAGTACTTTGAATGTACTCAGCAAGTCGCAGGGAACAGTATGCAATTAATATCATGCAAGGCTTGACAAGGAGGTCTTTATGGTTACTTTGCAGAAAGCAATATTGATTAGAAATACAGTAAGTAGATTACAAAGTACAAGTTGAAATATTAGTACATAAGTAAACAAGTTTTCTTTTGAAACAGCTCGTGACCACCCTGGTCACTACCCAGACCTCTTGTGACCACCCTGGCCACCGGCCAGACCACTCGGAACCAACCAAGACCAACATTTTGAGAAAGTCTACCCCTTACGTGAAATCACCAGGCATGTCCATAACCGAGGACGCGGCTATTCGAATAGATTTACACTCTGTAGAGGTAATTTTGCAAACTGGGTTCAATATGATCAAAGGTCTATGACTTGCCTTTGATGAAGAGCTGGGATTCTTTGGTAGAGGCCGTCGGGTCCAAGATCACTTCCGCAAAGCCAGAATCTACACGTGCGAAAAGGGCCAAATGAATACAATGAATTCAAATAAAAATAAAAACTACCAAACAAGAACCAAAAGAAAGGCACATGAACGGAAGAACTAAAAACGGGCTCTAGGGAGGAGGTCCAACTGAGAGGGAGAGGTCGAAGGAGGTCTTGAGGAGGAGATCCTGAGCAGAGCAAGAAAGTTGGGGAAGGCTAAAGGAGATAAAAGAGGGCTACTCAGGCTTTTATAGCCCAGAGAAAGCGCATGAGTTCAAGGGTAGGTGAAGGTAGAGATGGGGGCAAGTAGGGGAAGTGACAAAAGAGGGAACGGGTACTGTAGACGTGACAGTATTTAATGCGACACAACAACATTTAATGTGCGAAGGCTTTTTACGTCAGTAGTGATGCGACGAGAGGAAGAAGAAGGTGAGCAGGTGTATGATCAAGGATAACCGACTAAAGGGGGGTGAATAGGAGGTTTTTAAACTTTTTAACAAATTAACAATTTAAGTCAATTAAAAACTTAGTCTAAACAAGTTACACTTCTAGCTAAGCAATTTAACACAAGAAATAAGCTAGAAATGTAAATACGAAAATAGTAAAAACTAGGAATAACCACAATGAAACAATGATATTTTTCCCGTGGTATCAAAGACTTGCCGGTCTTCACTAGTCCACGTTGAGGAAGCTTGACAACTCAAGCCAGCTCCACGAATTAAGCCTTCCCTCGATCATTATGGTTGTTCTTCCTACGCTCCGGAGATGGCGAACACTAAACCACTCACAAGCCTAATACCTTAGAAATGGAATGATTCTACTAAAGATACATTAGAAATGGAAAGGTCGTTTGAGATAGCAATTTTACCCAATCCTAACACCTTTCCTTTGCTATTATCGCCAAATGTGATCTTTTCAATTCATTTTCCATTCTCGAATGTGGTGAACATCTTTCTATCACCGGTCATATGTTGAGTGCATCCACTATCAAGCACCCAATGTTTTCCACCGGTTCTATAGTTCACCTACAAAACAAGAATCAAGTTCTTTTAGGTACCCAAATTTGTTTGGGTTCTTGGAGGTTAGTGACCAAGGATTTAGGCACCAAAATAGCATTCTTTTTAGCGCCTAAAATCGAAGTGCCAACAAATCTAGCAATGACTTTACCATCCTTTGTTTTTCTAAGCATGTAACATGAATCATATAAACCAAGGGATGGAGTCTTACCAATATGACAATTTTGTTGCACATGTCCTATTTCCCGGCACTTATGGCAATACTTGCCATTTTGCTTAACAAACCTTGTGGGCTTGTTTGCCGGTTTCTTACCTTTCTTTGGCACATACCCAAGTCCTTCCTTGTTGAATGAGCACCTTTGCTCACTCAAAAGCTTGTCAAGAGTAACCTTACCCTTGAAGCACCGTTCTAAGCTTTTGCTTAGCTTGGTCACTTGTTCCTTTAGCTCATTGTTCTCAACAATAAGCTTAGCATTATGTGACTCAACATTATCATGATTAACATTAATACTTGAGAAACATGACATAGCAATATGATCATTACATGAAATAGATGCACTAGTCTTAGCAATTTCTACGCTAGGCATTTTATCAATAATATCACATGTAATTCCTATGCTAGAGTAAGACTTGCTTGAATTTTTTTGGATAAGCAAGTCATGTGCTTGCTTTAGCTCCTCATAAGATTCTTTTAGAGAGATATGCTCTCTCTTTAAGACATTAAGCTTTGGCACTTCTTTTCCAAGATATTCATTCAATTCTTCAAGCATATCCATTAATTCATCATATGTTGGTTCATTGTCATTAATGGATTTTACCTTATCTCCTCTTGCCATGAGGCAAGTGGGAGTGGAGAATAGCAATGGAGTCTCCTTGATGGCGATGTCGATAAGTCCCTTCTTCTTGGGTGACTCATCCTCATCGGAGTCGGTGTTGGTTGTCTCCTCATCAGAATCCCATTCTCCAATGTGAGCTTCATGCTTGCCATCCTTATGAAGCTTCTTGAAAAGCTTATTCTTGTCATTGTATTCCTTCTTCTTGGATGACTTGCCCTTGTCATCCTTCTTCTTGGATGACTCAAAGGACAATGAGAGGCAATGTGCACCGGATGTTGCTATAACGCTTGTTGTCACTTGAGGATTGCCCATTTTTGCTCTTGTCGAAGTTGAAGCTTCTATGTGGACGTCTTCTCCTGAATTTCTTCATCTTTCGCACAAGAAGAGCAAACTCTTCTTCGGAATCTTCTTCTTCATCCTCATCATCGCTTGATTTCGCTTTAGCTTTGAAAGCGGTAATCTTCTTCTTGGAGGAAGATGACTCCAAGAGCTCCTCCTTGTCCCTCTTGAACAACTCATTGGTGATGAGATTGCCCAAGAGCCCCGTTGGCGTCATTCTTAGCAACTCGGGGGGAGTTGAGAAATAATGTCACCAATGTCTCATACTTGTCGAGGAGGGCTCTAAGTATCTTGCGCACAATGTCAACATCAAGAATATTAGTACCAATGCATTTGAGCTCATTCACAATGTTGTTGAGTCTTGAATACATCTCATTGATGTTTTCATGATGCAACATTACGAATATTTCATATTTAATCCGAAGCCTGTGCAATTTAGCTTCTTTGACCGTGGATGTTACCTCATGGATTTCCGAGAGAGTGGTCCAAATAGCATGAGCATTTTCCAAGTTGCTCACTCTATTGAACTCATCCGCGTTCAAAGCGCCAAAGAGAGCATTCATAGCTTGAGCATCTGAAGCTATAAAATAGTCTCTGTTGAAGAGAGATTGGCAAGATTTAAGGTAGATAATCAATTGTACTTTATCACGTATACATATTCTCCAATCAATTTATTGATCCTGCTCTATTTTTGTAGTCGATTGGACTGAGAGTCATACAATCCGGTGAGGATCATAATCCTACCGTGGTTTCGACTGATTCGTGCCCAGAAGCACTGGAAGAAGATGATTCTCCTGAGGTAATAGAGCATTTAAAAGAAGAATATATATATACTTTAGATAGAAAATTTCATCACCTAACCAGACTCGTCTTCTGATTTAGGTGGAGAAGACAGAAGACCCGCAGAACAGAGCTACAGAAGTCGTAGTCTCCAGATTGGTCGTTCACGACCTAACAGTTGTTACTGAAACAACTGATCTGGAGGTTGATGAAACCACCCCCTCCGACCCGATGGTTAGGAATGCTACCCTCGATCAGTTGGTCGAGGATATTGCTTCCGACCTAATGTTGGAGGATGTGAGGGGTTTAACCAACCCTGTCGGTTCGGAACCGACGAAATTGGTTGAAAAGAAAAGGAAGGCTAGCGGTACAGAATTCACTCTACCACGTTTTAAAGTCAAAACCAAAAAATCAACTAGGTATGTACGAATGAAAAGGTCGTATGAGTACATACCTTTAATAGTTTGATTTGGAGTTTTGAGCTTCCCTTCTTTGTTTTATATAGGTCTTCTGGTGTTCCGGTTGTATCCAACCAGAATGTTCCTGAGGACCAGGCACCCATGGAAGTTGTCGTCCAAAGCACTTCCCAGGATAGAGTTCCTGAGGATAAAGTGGTCGAAGAAGCACTGATTTAGGTGGAGAAGACAGAAGACCCGCAGAACAGAGCTACAGAAGTCGTAGTCTCCAGATTGGTCGTTCACGACCTAACAGTTGTTACTGAAACAACTGATCTGGAGGTTGATGAAACCACCCCCTCCGACCCGATGGTCAGGAATGCTACCCTCGATCAGTTGGTCGAGGATATTTCTTCCGACCTAATGTCGGAGGATGTGAGGGGTTTAACCAACCCTGTCGGTTCGGAACCGACGAAATTGGTTGAAAAGAAAAGGAAGGCTAGCGGTACAGAATTCACTCTACCACGTTTTAAAGTCAAAACCAAAAAATCAACTAGGTATGTACGAATGAAAAGGTCGTATGAGTACATACATTTAATAGTTTGATTTGGAGTTTTGAGCTTCCCTTCTTTGTTTTATATAGGTCTTCTGGTGTTCCGGTTGTATCCAACCAGAATGTTCCTGAGGACCAGGCACCCGTGGAAGTTGTCGTCCAAAGCACTTCCCAGGATAGAGTTCCTGAGGATAAAGTGGTCGAAGAAGCCCCCGAGTAGGTGTCAATGCCAACGGTTGAGTTGGATCCAGTGGTGGTTCTAACTCCTTCTGTGGAGGTAGATGCCCCTAAAGGCTCTCAACAGTTCCGACCATTGTTGATAATCCCTCTCATCCTAACAAGTTCCCTTTTCGCCCCCCGATTTATCGAGGATAAGGAGCTTGACGAGGCATGGGGAAGAATATTGGATCGTCAAATCAAGATAGGTCCTGATATTACTTTTGCCGATTATAATGATGTGGCAATCCGGGTAAGTATCTACGACCAGTTTCATAGTTTCTCTTTAGAATGTTTATAGGAAACTTAAAAAGGAAATGCTATTTGTGTAGCACATGGTCAGAATTTTGCTGTTGTCAAAGGACTGACCAAGCGAATTGAAGATATGGAGCGAAAACACTCCGAATTGGAAAGTAAGAACTTTCCTCTTAACCTTTTTCCTTCTTCAATACTTTGTTCTTCTCTAATTATTCTCCCTTATCATATTTGATAGATTTGGAGAAAATAAAAGAAGAGGTCGTGGCTGATAAGGCCAGAATAACCCATCTTGAGAAGAGAATCAGGCCAATGACCGGTCGATTGCAGAGGCGATGACTAGGAATAAGACTCTTAACAAAAAAAAATTGAAGATAATAGGTCATAGACTTGACTTATTATCCTCCTCTAATCATGTTGTAGTTACTTCTTGTTTTACTCTTGTAGAGCAAATTCAAGCGTTGAATAGAGCAAAGAAGGCTCTGGAATTTGAGTAGGGTAAGGAGGCGGCTCTTGTGCAAAATCTTGATGAAAAGATTTACGCTTTAAACAAGATGATCTTTGATATGGGATCAGGATCAAGTGTGCCTGACTTAAGAGATCCAATAAAGAAAATGAACTACTTGGACCAACTTCTAGAAGATCTCAGTGGTCTGCTCAAGACTACTCGAAAGAATTATGCCCAGACTATGAAACAAGGCGTTGCCAATGGAGTTAGTTTTGCGCTGGCAAAACTGAAGGCTTCCGACCCCTCCATTGATCTCCAAGCCGTTGAAGACGACTTCAACCGCCTGCCTGATGAGGCGACCAAGTTTATGAAAGAACTAAGGCCACTTTGAGACAAAGTTGTAGAGGAGATGGAAGTCGGATCTCCATCAAGTAGTTCTGGAGTAGGAAATTGTACTATAAGAATTATAAAATATATAAAACTTACCTTTTTGCCATCAGCAAGTCTTTTGTTTATCCTTTTGACTTTTTAAAGTACTCAGATATTCCCTAGCCTCCGACTGATTTATAGTAGAAGAACATTACTATAAAAACAGTAAGCTAAGAAAAAGAGAATTTAAAGTCTCAACCATTCTTTTTGTGTTTGAAGGTATATACTGATTATATGACAAAACTGATCGTAGTAATACTAGGAAATCAATTTGGTCGGAACTAGTGTATGATTTCGACTAGTTGTAAATCTATTTTGTAATAATCAGAGTACCAAACAAAGCAATATATAGTTAGAAAAAATACTTATGTTGGCAAGAAAAGAAAATATGCAAGAATGTATGCAACAAATTGTAAGTGAACTTGTGTATATCTAGTATCTGAAACCGGTCGGACAGAATGTTAAGAACGGAAGATATATAGCACACTTCGCGAAACGTGCTCATGCTCTAGTCCGACTAGCAGCGAGGATCGTAAGAAAAGAACCATCACTAGGAAGCTCCTTCGAGTGGGCAGGACCACGTGCAAAAAAGGAGAGACTTCGACTAGGAGGCTTTCCGTATCCTAACCAGTAGCCAAACAAGAGTAGAACAGAAGATTGAAATGAGGAAATATAGTCTTCACAATCTTAGTCATATGAGTCACTATGTTAATTTTATCATGCTCTGTTTACTTGTATATTTCTTTAAGAAAAGAGTGTGGTCGCGCGTGAAAATCATTCTTGGAAGTCATTGCCATAGAGTAATAAGAGATCCTTGAAAAAGGATGTCGAAGAGAAAGTTGTCTTCTCCGACTAGTTGGAAATAACAATAGTAGACGACCAGAGTATAGATATAGATATATAAGCAATATCACTCACCAAAATAAATAGAGGCATGACTAATCTCTATTTAAATGAAAAGAATTGAAAGAATGTAAAAAATAATTAAACATAGAATTTACGCAATTGATCAATGTTCCAAGAATTTGATAAAATTTGCCCATCAGACATAGCTAGTCGTACGGAGCCTGGTCAGGTGACTTCGACCACAGTGTAAGGACCTTCCCACTTGGGAGAAAGTTTGTTACGATTTACTTCATTCTGAATTTTTTTAAGAACCAAATCACCTACAGCGAGGCTGCGAGGTTGCACCTTACGACTATGATATCTTCGCATGGCTTGTTGGTAGACTACAGATCGTACCAGGGCTTGATTTCGTTGTTCTTCAAGGAAATTGATGACGTCGAGTCGTCGTTCATTCTGATCATTTTCGTTGAAACAATCAGTTCGAGCAGAGCCAAGTTTTAGTTCTGGAGGAAGCATGGCTTTAGCACCATAAACCAAGAAGAATGGTGTTTCACCGGTCGCACAACTAGTCGTGGTTCGAACTGCCCATAATATAGAAGGAAGTTCTTGAACCCAAGCTCCTGACCGTTTGATCAATTGGTCGAACACTCGGCGTTTGATCCCCTGCATAATGATACCATTGGCTCGCTCAACTACTCTGTTGCTTTGCGGATGAGCAACTGAAGCAAAATGAACCTTGATACCAAGTTCGTCGCAGAATTCCTGGAATTGACCACTTGAGAACTGGGCACCATTGTCTGTGATTATACGACTGGGTACACCAAATCGTGTGACCACATTTTTTGTGAGAAATCTCTTCGCGGCCTCAATTGTTGTTTTAACAAGAGGCTCAGCTTCGATCCATTTTGTAAACTTGTCAATCATGACAAAAAGGAATTCGAAGCCCCTGGGTGCTGTTGGAAATATGCCCTAGAGGCAATCATAGAGATGATTACATTTCATTATGTTCATGACATTGGATAATGTGTTATCTTGTTCCTAGAATAATATTGTTAATATTTATTATCAAGTATGTGACTTGGTTGTGAAACTCTATATTTACGCAATAATTATTCTTATCGATCCTCGGTCGTAAACATATGAGGACACATATGAATAGACTAGCATATGTATTGGTTGATGACTATGTTTCACGAGTCATAGATATGGAGATATCAAACCAATAATATGGACACATGTTAGAGAACATGATGTTGGATAAGACCCACCTTGAGGCACTATTGAGATTGTTATGAATCTATGTGTCATTAGTTGGTCTCAAGCAATGATGATGTATAATCCTTAGACCTGAGATCGGCATGGTTTCCTACATGTGTAAGAGCACGCTTAGGGGTTGCCAAACGCTACACCGTGAATCGGGTAGTTATAAAGGTAGCTTTGGGTATGCTCTGAAACATGGAGAGGAATGTGACTGGGATATGGGATTTGCCCTCCTAACATAACAGAGAGATGTCTCTCGCCCCTCGTTGTGATCGGATAAAGAAAGTGCATGGCCATGCCACTAGTAGTCGAAGAGTTCGACCACGTAAAGTTATCGATACTCGATCGAGAAAGTATTGAACGATCCATGGATGACACAACATCTCACCCGGAGTTCAACCGGACATCGTGAGGCAAAGGG
This sequence comes from Phyllostachys edulis, assembly GCA_036346405.1. Taxonomy (NCBI): domain Eukaryota; kingdom Viridiplantae; phylum Streptophyta; class Magnoliopsida; order Poales; family Poaceae; genus Phyllostachys; species Phyllostachys edulis. Next base: position 42,159,053 of record CM070552.1, on the reverse strand, counting down.
AGTATACACGAGTAGGTCGCTCGGTCGACGATGAACAGATCGGTCGATGGAGATACAAGCAAGTCGTGATCGGTCGAACCTAATCACAGAGTGGTCAAAACCAAGTCGTAAGGAGTTACGAGTTGGTCGTGACCACATATCTGACCGATCAGATCTGAGATAGGACCTGGTCGTAAGTGATGAAGACCTGGTTGTAGATCATATTGCATTAAGGTTCGTCCGATATAATTTGTGTGTATTCGGGAATCGATATGTTACGCTAGGAGCCGCTTCGACTCGTGGTCGGAAAGGGTTTCCAGTCACAACCGAACTACACATGAACCTCTGTGGTCACACACTTAACAGGTTGGAACAAACCAATACGAATACGATTAAATGGCGTGTCCGGATGGGATCCGTCACGAGCACTATATAAGGAGGTGCATGAGGCTGTTGGAAAGGATGTGAAAACACCACCGAAACCCTAGCCGCCATCTCCCTGAGAGCTCTGCCGTGCGACTTGGTGCTAGCACACCGGCGTTCGGTTGTTCCTTCCCTGGACGTGTGGATACCGTAGAGGCGCTACTACGATTGTTGCGCTTGAGGACGATCCGCGATCTTCACAAGGAACCGCAGACGCGTTCTTTGGAGGAGACGATTGACTCGACCACTACATCGGCGCTCTTCGTTGGACGGTATGCTCCAACCCTTCTTCATTGCTCTGCTGGCGTCTGTTGGTAACGATCTGTGATCATCTACTTGCTTGGCATCCTGGTTCGCGTGGTAGAATTTTTTGTTTGTAGCTATCGTAGCCTACCCCGTGACCCAACAGTGGTATCAGAGCCATCCTGCGTAGTTTTTGATCTGGATCGATCGCATATACTTGATATATGGAAGTAGTAGATTGGATCTATTACTGGTCGGTTTTGGTAACCTAGATCGGTTCATATAGATGGAACGACCTAGACCCTGGTCGATAAGATCGATCGGTTTCTCGGTGGTAATAGATGGGTATACGAGGAGGTACAAGTTAAGAGCACCAGATGATTCACTCGACTTGTTTTTCGACTACCTTGCATAACACTCCTACCGGTCAGAATTCCGCCATCGGAGTATGCCGCGTTATGTGGTCGTATCAAGGCAGTAATCAGATTGGCTCGGAATAGGGTTAATATGATTAATCTGATGATTTCCAAGGCAGTAATTTGATTGTCTGTGAATGCCTTTACATTCCTGTTCATTTATTTCTATGCATGTTATTTTGCTTTAATTGCTTTTAACATGATAGAAGTAAAATTCCCTCACTTAATATTAAGTTAAATTGATGCCCTCCCAAACATGCCGCACCATCCAAAGTCATGTATTTTAATGGTAGGTCTTGCCAAAGCAGAGTGCCATTAACTCTCCTTGACTAGATGGGTTTGTGTCAGACACTTACACGCCGGCATTGGTTTAACTTAACAAGGTTATCATAACGATTGTGGACCTTAGGGCATAAAGGTTGGGTCTTAGAAGCATCTGATCTTGCCCAACAACAAGAGTCATATAGAAGATATGATTAGCAAAGGTTGCTTACCGTTTTCACTAGTCTTCTAGCAGTGAAGCCAAAGCTCACTAGTTGATTAATAATTATGGATCTTGAATCATTAAATGTCATAAGAGGGATATGGTGTTTAGTGGGAGTATCTTTATTAAATTGTTTAATAGAAGTTACTTTAATGAACATATGTCTTAGTTTTGCATATATTTTTGTTGTAGATCATGGCACCAACTGTTGTACCTACATCCAGTTTTGCTTTACGTTCGATACTTGAAAAGGAAAAACTTAATGGAACAAATTTTGCGGATTGGTCCCGCAACCTGAGAATTATTCTCAGGCAAGATAAAAAGGAACATGTTCTAGAAGAACCAAATCCAGAAGTGCCTACAGAAAATGCTGCTGCTGCTATTAAAACCGCCTATAAAAAGGCATGTGATGAGTCCCTTGATGTTAGCTGTCTCATGCTTGCTGCTATGAACTCAAGACCTTGAAGCCGTTTGAGAAAAATAGAGGCCTACGATATGATCGTAGCGCTCAAAGGCATGTTTGAGACACAAGCAAGAACTGAGAGATTTGAGATCTCAAAGAACTTGTTTGGTTGCAAGCTAGTGAGGGTGGTCCGTGAGCCCTCATGTAATCAAAATGGTTGGTTACACACGAGCTTGGAAAAACTTGGTTTTCCACTTAGCCAAGAGTTGGCTCTGATTTGATTCTTGCTTCGCTTCACGAAAGCTATGGGCGCTTCATTTTGAACTTCCATATGAGCAGCTTAGATAAGAATCTCACCGAATCGCATATGATGCTTAAGACAATGAGAGGGCATTAAGAAATGCAATCATGTGATGATGGTGCAAAAGAGTACAAGCTTCAAGAAGAAGGCTAAGACTTGGGTCAAGAAAAGGGCAAGGCTAAAGTTTGGATGAGATCCAAACCGACAAACCTAAACCCAAGACTAAGTCCGGTCCGACTCAAGAGAATGAATGCTTTTCTTGCAAAGAACTAGGCCATTGGAAGAGGAACCGCAAGAAATACCGGTGATCGAGAAAAGGAATGGTGGAACTAAAACTTCCACTACGGTATTAATGTTATAGATATCTTTCTTGTCGACTCTTCCGTTAACTCATGGGTATTTGATCTGGGATCGGTTGCTCATATTTGCAACTCGATGCGAGTCTAACAAGAAGTAGGATGATTGCAAGGGCGAGATGGATCTTGGCGTCGGGAATAAAGCAAAGGTTCTTTGCATTAGCCGTCGGGACTATGCCACTACTTTTGCCTTGAGATTTATTATGGAATTGAATAATTGTTATTACGTTCGACCATTAGTAGAAACATTATCTACGCCTCATGTTTGATGGCGGAGGGTTATAAATTCATTATAGAGAACAATGGTTGTTCTATATTTTTGAATGAAGTGTTTTATGGCTATGCACCTATTTTGAATGGGTTGTTTATTTTAAATCTTGATAATGCATCACCTATAATATTAATAATGAAAAGGCTTGACCTAATGAAATAAATTCCACTTTTATTTGGCATTGTCGTTTGGGTCACATAAGTGAGAAGCGATGAAAAGGCTCCATAATGATGGAGCTCTAAACTCATTTGATTTGGAATCATTTGAAACATGCGAGTCTTGCACAGTCGGAAAGATGACCAAGACGCCTTTCACCGGTCGTAGTGAAAGGCGCATCGACCGATTAGAACTCGTATATCTTGATGTATGTGGACCAATAAGCATGACAACGGAGGTGGTTTTCGATTACTTCATTACTTTCACCGATGACTATAGTAGATATGGTTATATCTACTTAATGAGGCACAAGTCGGAATCCTTTGAAAAGTTTAAGGAGTTCCGAATGAAGTCTGAGAATCAACTTGGCAAGACAATCAAATCTTTACGATCCGATCGTGGAGGTGAGTTTTTAAGCCATGAGTTTGGTAATCATTTGAAACAATGTGGAATTGTTCCACGCTTACACCACCCTACTCCACAATGGAATGGGGTGTCCGAGCGGCGAACAGACCTTGTTAGATATGGTTCGATCAATGATGAGCCAATCGGATCTGCCATTGTATTTTTGGGGTTATGCTCTAGAAACCGCCGCTTTCATTTTAAATAAGGTACCATCTAAATCAAGAGATAAGACACCATATGAGATGTGGATCGGAAAAGTCCTAGTTTATCTTTTCTAAGGATTTGGGGATGTGATGTCTATGTTAAACGCTTGACGTCCGATAAGCTCACACCCAAATCGATAAATGCTTCTTTATAGGATATCCTAGGGAAACCAAAGGATATTATTTCTACAACCGAAGAAGACAAAGTTTTTGTTGCTTAAATGGTGTCTTTTGGAGAAAGAGTTTCTTTCAAAAGGAGTCGATGGGAGAAAGGTGCAACTCGAAGAAATTCGGAAACATCGAAAGTGTTTCAACTCCTCTTGAACCTCTCTCGGATGAACAAATTGTTGTTGAACTCAGTAGATAAGGCACCACCACGTAGATCTAAAAGGCGCGTCAATTGCCTACAAGGTATGGGCATGACGATTATTATTGAATAATGGTGAGCCTAAGACTTATGAGGAAGCGATGATGGACCCGGACTCGAGAAATGGCTTGGAGCCATGAAATCAAATAGATTCCATGAGAGAAAATCGGGTTTGGAACCTAGTCGATCCACTTGATGGTGTCAAAACCATTGAGTGTAAATGGATCTATAAGAAAAGATTGATATGGATGGAAATGTTCACATTCATAAGGCTCGACTAGTCGCAAAAGGTTTTCGACAAGTTCAAGGAGTTGACTACGATGAGACTTTCTCACGAAGAGCGATGCTTAAATCTGTTCGGATCATTCTAGCAATTCTTTGCATATTTCGACTATGAGATATGGCAAATGGATGTCAAAACAGCTTTCCTCAATGAAAACCTAGATGAGGATGTGTACATGACACAACTTTGAAGGTTTTGTCGATCCAAACAATGCTAGTAAAGTATGCAAACTTCAAAAGTCCATTTATGGGTTAAAGCAAGCATCTCGGAGTTGGAATATACGTTTTGATGAGGAGATCAAAAGGTTTGGTTTCAATCAAGAACAAAGAAGAACCTTGTGTTTACATGAAGGTTAGTGGGGCGCACTTGTTATTCGATCTTGTATGTAGATGACATACTCTTGGTGGAAATGACATTCCAATGCTAGAATCTGTTAAATCTTCATTAAGAAAAAGTTTCTCAATGAAAGATTTAGGAGATGCAGCATATATCTTAGGAATAAGGATCTATAGAGATAGATCTAAGAGGCTAATTGGATTAAGCCAGGAAATGTACATAGACAAAGTGTTGAATCGGTTCAACATGCAAAATTCCAAGAGAGGATTCTTGCCCATGGCACATGGCATTAATCTTAGCAAGAATCAGTGTCCTACGACCACTGATGAGCGAGACAAAATGAGTGATATTCCATATGCTTCGGCCATTGGATCTATCATGTATGCCATGATATGTACACGATCGGATGTATCATATGCTCTAAGTGTTACGAAAGCAGATACCAAGTCGATCCCGTGAAGGTCATTTGACGGTAGTGAAAAACATTCTTAAGTACTTAAGAAGGACTAAGGATGTGTTTCTAGTTTATGGCGGTGATGAAGAGCTCGTTGTAAATGGTTACACCGATGCAAGCTTTCAAATCGACAAAGATGATTATCGTCGTAATCTGGTTTTGTATTCATTTTGAATGGAGGAGCGATGAGTCGAAAAGTTCCAAGCAAGAGACGGTTCTTGATTCCACGACGAGGTCGAGTACATTGCGCTTCAAGTCGCAAAAGAAGGTGTTTGGATAAGGAATTTCATTCTTGAATTGGGAATGGTTCCGAGTGCCTCGAGCCCAATGGATCTCTATTGTGACAACAATGGAGCCATTGCTCAAGCTAAGGAGCCTAGATCCCATCAAGTCCAAACACATACTCAAAGCGTTATCATCTTATCCGCGAATTGGTGGATAGAGGAGATGTTAAGATATGCAAAGTTCATACGGATTTAAATATTGCGATCCGCTGACAAAGCCTCTCACACACCCAAAGCATGAGGCACACACAAGAGCTATCGGATTGGATACCTAAAATGATTGACTCTAGTGCAAGTGGGAGATCATTGGAAATATGCCCTAGAGGCAATCATAGAGATGATTACATTTCATTATGTTCATGACATTGGATAATGTGTTATCTTGTTCCTAGAATAATATTGTTAATATTTATTATCAAGTATGTGACTTGGTTGTGAAACTCTATATTTCGCAATAATTATTCTTATACGATCCTCGGTCGTAAACATATGAGGACACATATGAATAGACTAGCATATGTATTGGTTGATGACTATGTTTCACGAGTCATAGATATGGAGATATCAAACCAATAATATGGACACATGTTAGAGAACATGATGTTGGATAAGACCCACCTTGAGGCACTATTGAGATTGTTATGAATCTATGTGTCATTAGTTGGTCTCAAGCAATGATGATGTATAATCCTTAGACCTGAGATCAAGCATGGTTTCCTACATGTGTAAGAGCACGCTTAGGGGTTGCCAAACGCTACACCGTGAATCGGGTAGTTATAAAGGTAGCTTTGGGTATGCTCAAACATGGAGAGGAATGTGATTTGGTCGGATATGGGATTTGCCCTCCTAACATAACAGAGAGATGTCTCTGGGCCCTCGTTGATCGGATAAAGAAAGTGCATGGCTATGCCACTAGTAGTCGAAGAGTTCGACCACGTAAGTTATCGACACTCGACGAGAAAGTATTGAACAGATCCATGGATGACACAACATCTCACCCGAGTTCAACCGGACATCGTGAGGCAAAGGGAGTATACACGAGTAGGTCACTCAGTCGAATAAAGAATGATCGTCGTATGGAGATACAAGCAAGTCATAGATCGGTCGAACCTAATCACAGAGTGGTCAAAACCAAGTCGTAAGGAGTTACGAGTTGGTCGTGACCACATACGAACTGGTCGTATACAGATAGGACCTGGTCGTAAGTGATGAAGACCTGGTCGTAGATCATATTGTATTAAGGTTCGTCCGATATAATTTGTGTGTATTCGGAATCGATATGTTCGCTAGGAGCCGCTACGACTCGTGGTCGGAAAGGGTTTCCGAGTCACAACCGAACTACACATGAACCTACAGGGTCACACACTTAACGGGTTGGAACAAACCAATACGAATACGATTCGTAAACGTGTCCGGATGGGATCCGTCACGAGCACTATATAAGGAGGTGCATGAGGTCATGGAAAGGATGTGAAAACACCACCAAACCCTAGCCGCCATCTCCTCGAGAGCTCTGCTGCGCGACTTGGTGCTAGCACACCGGCGCTCGGTTGTTCCTTCCCCGGGCGTGTGGATACCGTGAGAGGCGCTACTACGATTGTTGCGCTTTGAGGACGATCCGCGATCTTCACAAGGAACCGCAGACGTTCTTTGGAGGAGACGATTGACTACGACCACTACATCGACGCTCTTCGTTGGACCAGTCGCTCCAACCCTTCTTCCGCCGTTTCTCGGCGTCTCGTTGGTAACGATCTGTGATCATCTACTTGCTTGGCATCCCGGTTCGCGTGGTAGAATTTTTGTTTGTAGCTATCGTAGCCTACCCCGTGACCCGACAGGTGCTCGTGGGAAAGGTCCCAGAATGTCCAGTTCCTGTGTTACAAAAGGCCAAGAAAGAGGAATAGTTTGCAAAGCTTGTGCCGCTTTGATGTACTTATCGGCTATGAAATCGACATTATGCGCGCCGTCACGAGCTCTTTTGCATCATGAAGGGCAGTTGGCCAATAGTATCCTTGCCTGAAGGCTTTACCGACCAGTGTTCTATAGGAATGATGTGCTCCACAGACTCCTTCATGAATTTCGGTTAGCAAATTAATACAATCCATTTGAGATATGCATCCCATCAACACTTCGTGAGATCCTCGTTTATACAAGGTACGTTCGATCAGAGTGTATGATTTGACTTTTTGTGCTAGACGATCAGCCTCTACATCATCTTCTGGAATTATGTCATGCTGAAGATAACTGTAGATCGATGTCATCCAATCTATACCCTGATCATGACAGCGCGAACCATCAACGACCTGTGGAGCATCGATGTTCTCACGATCGGTTCGTACGACCTATAAAGAATCATGTATGTCCTCGGAAGGCTCGACCGCCGAGGGTGAATCGAGTTGCTCGAGAAAAATTCCAAGCGGGACGATCGACCTCGTGGAGGCCATCCGTGCCAACTAGTCTGCCAGAAAGTTTTCCTTTCTAGGAATATGTTGGATCTAAAAACCGAAGAAGTGCTTTTCGAGTTTCCGTACTTCTGCCAGATAAGATGACATCTTGTTACTCGAGCATTGATACTCTTTCTCTACTTGATTCACTACTAGTTGAGAATCGTCTTTCACTAGTAATCTGTGAATCCCAAGCGAACGAGCTGCTCGAAGTCCTGCCAGTAAACTTTCGTATTCTACCACGTTGTTTGTGCCAGTAAACTTAATGTGTTCGCCAGTAGGGGATATCAAGACAACTCCAGCCCCCAAGCCTTTGAGCATCAAGGAACCGTCAAAATACATTGTCCACTCGTCGTGGTATTCATACTCAGGCCCTTGGGTGGGTTCAGGGTTTGTCCATTCAACAGTGAATTCTGCTATTGCCTGGGACTTGATTGCTATTCGTGAGATGAAATGGAGGTCGAACGCCCCTAGCTCAATCGTCCATTTTGCTATTCGTCCTGATGATTCTCTATTTCCAAGGACCTGACCAAGGGGATACCCGGTTGGTACGACCACTTTTTGGGCTTGAAAGTAATGCCTTAGTTTCCTTGAAGACATAAGGAGACCATAGAGCAACTTTTGTACCTGTGGGTATCTTTTTTTTGGTCCATGTAAGACTTCACTTATGTAATACACTAGTCATTGGATGTTATCCCGTTCTACGACCAGTACACCGCTAACTGTTTGTGGCGTTGCAGCCACGTAAATTAGCAGTGTTTCTCCCGAGATCGGGGGGCTCGTAAGGTACCTCTTAAGTTTTTTAAAGGCATCGTTTGCCTCTTTAGTCCACTTGAAACTTCCTTGTTTCCGAAGAATCTTGAAGAAAGGCAATCATTTTCCCCCCAACCTTGCTATGAAACGGCTTAGCGCTGTTATACAGCCGGTTAGTTTCTAAACCTCTTTCTTCATGGTCGGATGGCGCATCTGGTCGATTGCCGATATTTTTATTGGATTTGCTTCAATACCTCTAGCAGAGACTAGGAAATCGAGCAGTTTTCCAACAGAAACTCCGAACACACACTTTTCCGGATTCAACTTGAGGTTATGTCTTCTCAAGCTATTGAAAGTTTCTTGTAGGTTAGGAATGTGATCGCCAGCGTTGGTGCTCTTTACGACCAAATCATCAACGTAGGCTTCTAGGTTCCAACCTATTTGTGGATTAAAGGTTTTCTGCATTAACCTTTGAAAAGTTGCACCAACGTTTTTGAGATCAAATGACATCTTAACATAGCAGTAAGTGCCATATGGGGTGATGAAAGAAGTTTTCTCTTCATCTTCTTTACACATATTAATCTAGTGGTACCCTGAATATGCATCTAGAAAACTTAGTAACTCACACCCGGAAGTAGAGTCTACAAGTTGGTCAATGCGTGGAAGGGGAAAGTCATCCTTCGGATAAGCTTTATTAAGATCTGTAAAGTCAATACACATTCGCTATTACCCATTATTTTTCCTAACCATTATAGGATTGGCGAGCCACTAAGGGTGGTCAACTTCACGAATAAACCTAGCTTTGAGAAGCTTGTCAATATCCGTCTGGATTGCCTCCTTCCAATCAGGTGCAAAACGTCACAGCTTCTGCTTGATCAGTTTCTTGTCAGGCTGGAGAGCTAGCCTATGCTCGATCACCTCCCGGGGGATTCCGGGCATATCGGACTCTTGCTAGACCAACACGTCCTGATTTACTCGGAGGAAGGAGACGAGCGACTCTTCCTATTTGGGGTCGAGTCTTGCCTCGACCAGAATCTTGCGGGTAGATGAGTCAGTGTTTCCTGACCCAGGTGGCAACTTGGCACTGTCCGGAGAAGCGCCTCTTTTGTCTGGTCGGACGGCTTTGGTGTCATCTTTGGCCTTGAGTGCTTGACCTGCACGGTAGATGGATTAGTCTCTCTGGTCAGAAGTTCATTGACCAATTCTAAGGATTTTCGATCACACACATAAGCCATTTTTTGATCTCCTCGAACCGTGATGACTCCTTTAGGTCCCAGCATTTTCAAATTTTGATAACCGTAGTGCGTGGCTATCAAGAATTTTGCTAAAGCCAGACGACCCAGGATTCTATTGTATGCAGACTCAAAATCAACTACATCAAACGTAATCTTTTCTGTTCGGAAGTTGTCAGGTCTTCCGAACGTGACCGGTAAGGAAATTTGTCCTATCGGTTTAGCGGTGGAGTCAAGGACTATACCGTGAAAGGCATATTTCACTGGTTTCACTTTAGACTTGGGAACTTACATGTCTTCTCAAGCTCCCGCAAATGAAATGTTTAAAGAACTACCACCATCTATTAAGACTCGATTAACTCTACAGTTATTAATAGTAGGTTCAACAACAATAGGGAATCTACCTGGTCGAGTCGAAGGGATGGGGCAGTCTTCTTTGCCGAAGGAGATTACGGTGTCCGACCACCTTGATGGCTTGATGATGGTCGGAGGCTCTACGAGGTTGACCTCCCGCTCCATGGCCTTGAGATGACGCTTTGACTCATACAAAGAAGACCCACAAAAGATCATGTTGACCGTATGTTGAGGCTCCTGGTACTCCATTTCTTCATCGCCATCTTTATCCTTTTTGGAACTTGTTTCACCGAGTTCTTGTATTGCGGGGAGTGGTCATTTACTTGCATAGTAATCCTCCAGCTTTTTCTGCCAGGCTTGACAGGTGTGCAAATCATGCCCTGCCTGCTGGTGAAGTGGACACCACTTCTTATTTTTCTTATATCCTTCGGTCGGAGCTTTTGCTTTGCCTCGACCAGTATAGTCCTTCTTTCCCTTCGTAAACTTTTCAGGAATCGCAAGGACTTTCTTCTCGTCGGGTCTGCGGTTCTTCTTCTTCTTGAGAACCTTCTTATTTTACTTCTCTGGTTTATCCAAGCCAAGTTGGGGGATTTTGTCCTTCCGATCAATGGCCTCACACCACTCAAGCTTCGCTAGCAGTGGCGTATTTATCAACCATGTCAAAAAGTTCGACGGTTGTTCGTAGAGGGTTCATTGCTATGTTCTCCGTAAACCGTTGATTTCTTAGACCTGTTTTGAAAGCTTGAGTGACAGATGATTCTGCGACCTCTGGTATGGAATTATGAACCTAGCTGAATCTCTTGATGTATTGACAGATAGTCTTATCAGAGCCTTACCAGATTCAGTGGAGATCGTCCTCCTTTCTAGGGGGGTCGTACGTGCCTTGAAAAATCGCAATCAGAAGGTCGCAGAGTTGCTCCCAAGTATAGATTGATCCGACCGGTAGGTTAAGTAACCACGACCGGGTAGACCCTTCGAGCACTGTGGGCAGATAGTTCGCCATCACATTTTTATCACCACCAGTAGCTCTGATGGCGGTGGTATATATTTGGAGAAATTTCAATGGGTTCTGAGTCCCATTGAACTTGTCCAAGTTGGCCGGTCAGAACCTGTTTGGCCAACGCACAGCTTGGAGCCCTGCAGAGAAGGCTCGACAACCTGTGATTGATTCATAGCGCCTTCTTTGGAAAGGTGCCGGATTGTAATCGGTCGGAGACCGGTTCCTAAGATTGGAACGTTGGAACTCCGATGTACTGATTCGGTTGTAGACATTGGTATGATGCCTTCGACCTCCTACTTGGTTTAGACGATGTCGGAGATCGTCAGGTCCAAGCGATTGTTCCTCTTGACGAGGTGAAGGTGTGGCTGCCTGAAACAACCTTCTCCCCTCGTGACTCCTTGGTCGGAATCGTCGAGGAGGCCTTGGTATCGGATGTTCTCCAACACGACCATGCTGCCCTCTACTAAGGGAGGAACGTTGGGACGAAGTCATAGTTTGACTTCCTGAATTCCTCTGTTCCCGGTATGCTTCCGTTCGTTGCATGGTCTGATGAAGAATCTCCGATACTTGGCATACTAGTTGTACAAAATCTAGGGTCTCTGCTAGAGCAGAGTTAGAATTATTCAACATATCTTTAACACATTTCAGGTTTTGTACAGTTACCGAAGGTCTCATAGGATTCATACTGGTAGTAGGTGTTTGAATACCCGAACCTTCCCCCGACCTCCTGGTTTGTTCCGTCCGATCAGCTACTCTTGGTGGGGCAGAGCTAGGTGAGTTGACTGATGGATGTCAATCAGTTCTGTTGCCTCCGGAAGTTGGTGCTTGATGGCCCGTAACATCTCTACCAACACGTGGTGGCGTGGCAGAGTGTGTAGGATCATGTAAGGCATCTTGATTTACATCTCTGATCGCATTGACCTCGTGCCTCCAGCAGTGATCTTCCGACGAGCTTCCATTGTAACCAATGGAGAGCCTTCCAATACTTCTGCTAGAAGTTTCCATGACGAAGAGCGGTCGGAGATGAGCACCTCCTGAGGTCTTCTTGGTGGACTCAGCCCGATCCGGTGGACTGCCAATTGTATGCTGAGTCTTATCATCCACACATGGCCTACGACCAGTGGAGGTTTCATCGACACCGTTACCAGGTGTCGGTTGGCTTCTGTAGTTGCCAGAAGCCGTAGGTGAGTACCTTTCAGCCATGATTTCATCGAGAGTATAGAGATTCTCGAGTGGCGGTGCTGAATTTTCTTCACCTATTTCGCCAGTCAGAAGGACTGGGCTTGGAGCGATCTCTAGACATTCTGAGCTGGTCAGAATGGCTGAAAGCGCCACTTGTCGTACTGGTGGATCCTCATCCATCCGGTCGATTTCGCTAATGTCGGTGATGTGCGAACCGGCGGAGGAGGAGGGGAATGACATGATGTTTTCTTGCATGGCACGGATGCATCCTTCCATGTCAAGGTTGGAGTAGTCCGCCAGGTCGAACCAATTCTCCTCATCCCAAACTCCGACCATAGTCGCATAAGCGATTATGAGGAATGAGCGAAGATTTGATGAGCGGAGAGTTTCTTCAGGAAACTTACGTCGTCTACCCCACGGACGGCGCTAGCTATCGACGATCGAGTCGCTGATCTTACGAAATAAAAGAGGAAAATGACAAGATATTTCCTAGGAGAGAATAGGGCCACTCTTTATTGATATGAACTAGATTTACAGTGGGTGTTTACGACCCGACTAGGGACTAATCCTAATTACATTGAGTGTGAAGATTTCTATGCTAACCAATCAGACTTAAAGCACGAATCTAAGGCTGATTGCACTGCTTTAATCTGTTGATCCTGTCTTGCTTGTCTCCGATCCCCCTTTTGTCTTCTGCGCTCCACCCTTAAATAACTTCCGAAGAGGTGACAGTTACTCCTAGAGAAGGCGTCCCTGGTGAAGCGTCGCAACTGGTTGGAGCGAGGTGTCAGTTGATAATGTATCAACTGCTTTGCGGTTAAGTGTCTGTGAGACACTCAACCGTTCGGTGGTTATTGTTAGTGTCTTAGGATTGTGTAACATCGCATGGTATGGAGCATGTATCACGTGTTCCATTCATCACACGGTAAAGGATATACCTGGAATTAGATCCAGATGCCAGTTCATAGCTTTTCCGAGCAGCTACCTGGTCGGACACTAGGTACAGGACCTTGTCCGACTAGGGTACCCATTATGTAACCTCTGGAATCCTTACGACCAGTGAGGTCGTTAGCCTTAGGGGTTACGACCATGAAGACGTATGGTCTTTTATTATGTATTAAAGTAATACATAGAGATTTTAATCCTCGTCACAGCCCAGCCCACAAGCAAAATTTTATTTAAAAAAACAAAATGTCGATCTAACTATCACGTCATCCAGCGTTGCCTGTTAGACTTTGTTTCCTTGGTCGTCGCACCGTCCAGTGTCACCTACCGACAGCTTCTATTCCATCAGTTGTGATCCCATTCTCGGGAACAAAGCTTCATGGGACAAACTACAGGTTGTGGTCTTCACTCATGGAGATCACACTCGATGGTCTCTGCCTCTGGGGACATGTCACTGGTGCTCGACCTTATTCGCCGTCGTCGGTTCAGCCTCCTCTCAAATAGGCAACTTCTGTACCTCCTATGGAAGATGAGGTAGCTAAGAAGGAGACAGAGGCTACTGCTGCTGATAAGGTCTTTCAGTATGCCATAGACACTTTTGAGCGCTGGTGTGCTGATGAGGCTCGTGTTTGAGCCATCCTGGTGGTCAGCGTCGATGACTCCATCTAGCCAGACATTGTTGGTCTGCATTCCACTCACCAGATCTGGGAGTACTTGCGTAGTGATACCAGCAAAGTAGCGATGCTTAGTTCTTTTCGTTTCAGCGTGAGTTGGAGATGCTTTGCCAGGAGGACTCCTTCATCGACGACTTCTTTCGTGCCCTGGCCAGTCTCTGGCGCCAGCTGGACGAGATGGTTTATTCACTCTGCCAGGAGTGTCATAAGGTACAGAAGGCGGATCGTGACCATGTTTGTCTTTATGACTTTGTCTACCATCTTCGCCTAGAGTTTGAGCCTGTCAGGGCTCAACTGCTGAGTCGCTCACCACGACTGACAATCACCGATGCTCTTTCGATGCTTCGTGCTGAGGAGCTTCGCCGCGGGTTAGCTGCACAGTTTGTTCCAGCTATAGTTGCTACCCGTTCTGCTTCGACAATAGTTCCTCCTTAGGTGTCTATTTTCGCTCCTATTTTTGCACCAACTGGAGTTTAGTGCAATTATTGCAAGAACTTCAAGCATGACTACCAGAGTTGTGCGATGCAAAAAAAGCGGAACAAGGCACGTGGGGGTGGGCGATCCAAGGGGGGCAGGGGGCCCTTCCTCGACGGGAGGATTAGGACCTTCTCAGCGAGGTGACTCTGTTCCGTAGCTCTGCCAGGATCTACTTCAGCAACTCTCTCACGGCTCAGCAGGTTCTGTCAGTCTAGCACAGACATCTTATCTAGGTACTTCTTGGGTTCTGGATTCTGGTGTCTCTTTCCACATGACATCGGACTCTACATCTCTCACTTCAGTAGGACCTCCTGCTTTTCCTATCTCTGTTCAGGCAGCTGATGGTACTCCTCTGTTTGTCAGCTGTGAAGGCACTCTTTTGTCCACTGACTTTTTTTGTTCCAATTGTTTTCTATGTTCTCCAGCTTACCATGCAGCTTCTCTCAGTGGGTCAGCTCACCGATCTCGGCTGTAGGGTTGATTTTGACTCTCACACCTATTTTGTCCAGGACCAATAGACAGGGACGGTACTTAGGACTGGTCGATGTCGTAGGGATTGTCAGGGTCTCTACACCCTTGACTGCCTACACCTTCAGTCCACTTCAGTTGCTCCTATCACCTCTACGTCTACCTCCACCGCCACTGTTGCCACCACCTCTGGAGTTTTTGCGCAGTGGCATCATTGTCTAGGTCTCTTGTTTGGGTTTCATTTTTCTTTATTAGTTCGTCAAGGTGTTCTTGGACGTGTTACTATTGACACAACTATGTTTTGTTAGGGTTATAAGCTGGGCAAGTAGCTACAACTTCCTTATCATTCTAGCGAGTCCTTATCTTCTCGTCCTTTTGACTTAGTTCATTCAGATGTATGGGGACCTGCGCCTATTATCTCTAAAGGTGGGCATAAGTTTTATGTGATCTTCATTGATGATTATTCCCGTTTTACATGGCTTTTCCCTATGCCTAATAGTTGTCAGTTTCTTGCGATATATCGTAGCTTTGCAACGATGGTTCATACTTAGTTTGATTCTTCCATCCGTACTTTTCGCTCTGATTCTGCTGGTGAGTATTGTTCTGGCGCTTTTAGACAATTTCTTTATGAGCAGGGCACTCTTTATCAGTCTTCTTGTCCTGGTGCCTATGCTCAGAATGGGGTTGCTGAGCGCAAACATCGTCATCTGATTGAGACTGCCTGCACTCTTCTCTTTTCCTCTCACATTTTACCACAGTTCTGGGCTGAGACTGTTTCTATGGCTATAGATCTCATGAATATACAGTCTTCCAGTACTCTTAAGGGTGTCAGTCCTATAAAACATCTCTACTCTCGAGCCCCACCAGTACACTCACATTTGTGTTTTTGGCTACACTTGTTTTGTTCTGCTGTAGCCACGTGAGCGCACCAAACTATCGGCTCAGTTAGTTGAGTGTGTGTTTCTTGGTTATAGTTTTGTGCATAAGGGTTATTGCTGCTATGATTCTTTTGCTCGACGGATCAAGATCTCACGAGATGTTATCTTGGGTGAATCTCAACCTTTCTTCTATCAAGATTCGGTTGCTTGTCATCAAGGTAGTCAGAGTCGAGATCCCGAGTTGGATCGATTTGCCTCGATAGGATCGAATCGTAGATCGAATCGTAGAATCGGCGATTCTCTGGATTTGTAAAATACACATATTTAACATCTATACTATAAGTTTGTACGATTGTTATATGGTTTACCACTTGCATGTTCCTTAAAAGTAGCTAGACATACTCCAGAATAAAAATAGCTTATCATTATCAAGCTCAAGATTGCTCATGCCATAATATAGATATTTGTACTAGCATTACCACCGATACAATATTTTGCATGCTCCTTATTTATTTATAGTTTCATTCTCGAAATTAATATCAACAAATTTTGCTCTAAAACAAAATATCGACAAAGCCCGGCCTCTAAAAAAATTGCCCTAAGTCTCTACGAGTAGGATCGACAAAGAGATTTGGATCGACAGTCGTCGTGGGTTAAATAGAACCGTAAGACTCTAAGAGTAGGATCGCGATCCTCCGACCTTGAGTAGGATCGGATCGGCAGTAAGACTTGGATCGATAGGCTGTCGTGGGTTCGTAGAGTTGTAAGACTTTAAGACTTGGATCGCGATCCTAACTACCTTGCTTGTCATGTTTCCACCGTTGAGACGATTTTATGGTTGTCTCTTTCTGACTCTTCACCTATTTCTCCACTATCACAGTTTTCCCCTGGTCTGTCTCTAGTGTTTTCTTATGTACCTCCGCCTCTGGTGCTGCCTTCTGCAGCACCGCCTCTTGTTCCTATAACACCATTGTCTCGTTTCTCTTGTATTCACTACTCCAGATGTCCTTGTCCTTCACCGGTGTCCTCCCATGGTATCTTACCGACACCTATGTCTGATCTCCTGGTGATGCTCCCCGTTATGTCCTTCGTGACCAGACATCCCTTCGACCTCCTGATCGTCTTGGATTTGCTCTGATAGCTCATGCTCTCTCTTTCACTGAGCCTAGTTCTTATCGTGAGGCTACTCCTTATTTTGAGTGGCAGCTCGCTATGGCAAAGGAGCTTGATGCTCTTCGATGTACGGAGACTTGGGATATTGTACCGACACCTATGCATACTCGCCCTATCACGTGCAAGTGGGTGTGCAAGATTAAGACCCGGTCTGATGGTACTATCAAACGCTATGATGAACCACAGAGGTCCTGATTTGGCCTGATGTTTCGATGAGAAGGCAAGTTTAGTAGTAGTCACTCAACTCTCATGATCCTGGCTACGAACTCGCAAGGCTCGAAACCACGCAATCGCTGAACTGCTCGACAAGTCGTTATCAACCGTGCACGAATACCCGGATGACCTGATCACGAAGATCAATTCCTACATACATCGAAGAAGCACGCAAGAATAAGATAGATAAGCAATCTGAAATTGCGAATAGGAATTGAAATTGTATTGATAAGTGGGGTTCCGAAGAACAATGTCGTTGTTGATCTTGCCGAACAAGAGGACAAAGTATAAAATAGTAAAGCTAAACTTCAATCAATAAAACCCGTAGAAACTAAGGGATGGTGGCCACTATATAAAGGAGGAAGAGGGAGGGGCGGCGACACTGTTTACATGTAAATAGTGCCATGTGAACAGTACCCGAAACCCTAGAATCCCTATGTGGCTGGCCATATGGGCCACATGGGCCAAATCAGCCTATTCATTACATAACCCATGGGCCAACAATTGGTGACGCAGCACCATGGTATGTAGACATAGCTCGGCACGTAGGAATAGAAGTATATCGGTCCAATTGGGGAATATGGCAGTGCAGTAGCCGAAAGTCCTATCGGAGAAGATGTGGTTGAAGTAGAGGATGCAGTGTAGCGGGTCGAAGTAGTAGTGGTTGCATTATTGGTTGCATCCTTAGGGTTGATGTCCTCATCACGCTACAAGGCTCATCTTGTAGCTCACGGCTTTCAGTAGGAGTACGGTCGTGACTACGATGAGAGTTTTGCTCATATTGCCCATATGATCACTGTCCGCACTCTTGCTGCGGTTGTTTCTGTTCGCCGATGGTCTATCTCTCAGTTGGATGTTAAGAATGACTTTCTTAATGGTGTTTTGCATGAGGAGATCTATATACAGCCACCACCTGGGTATTCTGTTCCTGATGGGTATGTATGTTGTCTTCGACGTGCTCTTTATGGCCTCAAATAGGCTCTTCGTGCCGGGTTTGCGCGTTTTACCTCAGTGATTACTGTTGTCGGATTCACTATCAGTTCCAACGATCCTACTCTTTTTGTCTATGTCTCATCTCAAGGTAGGACATTGCTTCTTCTGTATGTTGATGGTATGCTCATCACCGGTGATGATTCCTCATTTATCACGTATGTAAAGAAGCATCTCAGTGAGCAGTTTCTGATGACTGATCTTGGTTCTCTTACGTACTTCCTTGGGATTGAGGTCTCTTCCACGCTTGGGGGGGCTACTACCTCTCCCAGCAGAAGTATGTCCAGAATCTTCTTAATCGGTCTGGTCTGACTGACACTCGCACTGCCAAGACTCCTGTGGAGCTATCCCTTCAGCTGCGTGCTACTGATGGTGATCTTCTTGAGGGTCCTGCTCGATATTGCCATCTTGTTGGGAGTTTGGCGTATCTTGTGAGCACTCATCTTGGTATTGCTCATGATGTTCATATCTTGAGTCAATTCATGGCTCGTCCTATCCATCTTCACTACAGTCAGGGTAGTGAAAAACTACCTTGTAAAACTCAAAATGCCAACGTCAAATTCCAGCGTCAAAATGAATTTGGGCCAAAATGCGCTGGGCTGGCGCTAGCTCTGCCCTTGACTACAGTCACCTTCTTCGTGTTCTTCGGTACTTGCGTGGAACTATCTCTCATCGTTTGTTTTTCCCTAGCTCCAACTCACTACAGCTTCAGGCGTACTCCTATGCGACCTGGGCTAGTGATCCTTCTTATCGTCGTTCTCTTTCTACTTACTGTGTTTTTCTTGGCTCTTCCCTGATTGCCTAGAAGACTAAGAGGCAGACTGCAGTTTCTCGTTCGATTGTAGAGGCTGAATTGAGAGCTATGACTACAGTGACAACAGAGGTTACTTGGTTGAGGTGGCTACTTGCAGATTTTGGAGTGCCTGTGATGGGACCGATGACTCTTTTGTCTGACAGTACAAGTGCTATCAATATTGCCCGTGACCCAGTGAAGCATGAGCCCACCAAGCACATTGGTGTGGATGCTTCATACACTCGCTCACAGGTGCAGAAGAGAGTACTTGCTTTACAGTTTGTACCCTTAGAATTACAGATTGCTGACTTCTTTATAAAGCCACAGACTAGGGTATAACGTTTGAATTTTCTCTCCAAACTCAATGTGTGTGATCCACCATGAATTTGAGAGTGTGTGTGTGTGTGTATAACATATTCCTTTATAATATTATCTTGTACTCGCTATATATTATCTATTGGGCCTCGTGAATATACGCATACACGTAATATCCGTAACACAGACATCGACACTCTTAACCGTCGCTGCTATCCTTTTGAAATGCTGGGAAGGTCAGTGGTAGAGGTTCTCGTGCTGGCATGGGCGGCTCCAGGGGGGTGCCCGTGGTGTACGGGCACCCCCAAAAATAAATGTAATTTTTTTCTAACTAGGTATAAGAACTCAGCAGTTGGGCACTTGAGCTGGACATTTCAACAATTCAGCCTACCAGGCCACCAACTAGAGCAAGTCGCTAGGCACTAAGGTAGTGAGGCACCCACATCTTCCTAAGTCATTGTGCAATCGATCACAGAGAGTACTATCACAAAAGACTAGTTGTACAAGCTAGCGAAAGCTTTTGGCACTGTTCTGACGAAACGTTTCGGTTCTTGGCTTAGCCTTTTGTTCCTATCATGGTGTCATCTCAGCTAGCTATAATTGCCAACTGAAACAATCACTTCCTGATGCACACCTGCAGAGTACTAGTAATTTATCTCTGGGTACAATCATGGGCAGAGCTAGTAGGGGTGCTCGGACACATCAAAAAATCGAAAACATTTTCAGGGATTAGTTCTGCATTTGGACCATATTCATAGTACTCCTTGGTGTGCACTCTCTTGGAAGCTCATCTCACAACCCACGGCCCGCTCGTGCCTCCACCAGCCCACAACCATCTCATCACTCACCAGCCCACATCCATCTCTATCTCCAATACTCCAACTCCTCCCCAATTTGGTTCTCGCTCTCACTCGGCGGTCAAGCCAGAAGAGAGGAGGTGGCGGCGTGGCATCAGTGTGGGAGTAGCAAGCAGCAGTAGGCGACGCGCCACTCACTAAGACCAATGGTTTTGCAAGTGCGCATGGAGCAACTTTCATTTTTCTCACATATATATTATTATGCAAGTCATTTTCCAAATTGATTACTGTAGTAATGACATGTGAAAAGATACTAGTAGACAATTTCCTCTGTTCTTTTTTTCTTGACTTTTTTTTTACTTCTAACGGGCAAATTCCTGGCTTCGTTGGGCGATGCGTAGTTTGAACCAGTGAAAAAAAATTAGCGAAATTTTGGTGGTTACCGGCGAAAATCAGATCTACCGAACCCCTCTGGTAAAATTTCCAACCGGCCAAAAAATTTCGGATTTGTTAGTTTTTTTGACAAATATAAAGAAAGTTTGTAAACATATGCAAACACAAGAGTACATGTGCCGTGGTGGAAGCACCCTTAGTCTTGAAGAGGTTGGTTCTGGGTTCGAATCTCGGCTATGTATTTTTTTTCTGTATTTTTCGTTTTAACTTCACAAAAAAATTCAAATTTCGATTTGAAAATTTTGGCCGAAATCAATCCAAAAATTCCGGTAACTGCCGGTAACCGGGTCTATCACTAGGCTCCGAAATTTTTTCCCAACCGATAACTTTTTCCCTGGTTTAGCCTCTTCGTTGTGCCAATGGGCATCTCATCTCAGGCCAGGCCAACCTGTCCTCGACTCATCATCATACTCTGTCTACACCAAGTAATTAATTCATCACTGATCACTGCTACTGACGTTTCCTTGTTCAATAATAGTGCAGGTTAAGAAGCATACTTCCAACCTGATGGTTCAGGACATGTCGTTCGTTGGAAGTACGTGCTTGCTGGCTGGTGCTAATCACTCACCGGATCGGAAAAGCCAAGACAACACACGGATTATTTTTTTCTCGGCGCATGGACATCGTGGGCTCTGGTAGCTGCTCATTGTTTCCTCACTGTGCTTTTGTTTCTTATCCGTTTCATCGTCTAAGTAAAGCCTTGCTACAATCAAGTCGATATATATGTTCGAACCATCAATCATACAAGTGATCATGTAAAGTCTCGACACGATTAAGATGGAGATGCCTCTCCAAACCTAGTTTCAGAAAATAAAATAGATAAAATAGAAATAATACAAACTAGGCCTTCTTTGTATGACAGGTTGCAGCTGCCTTCTGCGTTTATGGGGCAAATGGGTAGGGCTCAGACCACTAACTGGATACAGTACCGTGTCAAGTGGATATATACTTCCACTGGTCGTGACACCAAAGCTGGCAATACATAGTGGAGCATGTCGTGATCGCGTTGATACTGTGCTTACAAGAGAGCTCTCGTACCATATTCATCAGTCTATTCAGCAAATGCCACTATAGTACATTTCATTTGTGTGACCTTGACATTGTCATATTGCTTTTCCATCATGCACCGTAAAAAAAAAACAAATAATAAATAAATAATCCCCCGAAATCTACAGTAGTAACTGGTCAACCTACAATTCCGAGAGCACAAAACCTTGATTCCTCGATCTAACACTGCAGTGCAAGCTGCAACTAACAAGAGTAGCCAAAGATTGCCAATAACACAAGGGAGTTTACAGGTATAGACATAACACTCCTCTAAAAAAAATTTATAGGCATAACACTAGGGAACCCTCGTTGTCTGATCAACAATACAGATCCTTTTAACAACTCTAATAAAGCTATAACGCACAAGTTCTAGAGGATTAGATTTACACAACTATTATCACATTCAGGGAGCTGCCTTGTTTGCATGCTCGTCAGACTATAAATGAACAACTGGGTGGACAATTTACATACGAATTTCGGCGCTGAGTTGCCCTAACCAATTAAATTTGGCTGCACGGGATTTTCCACTTCACAG
This sequence comes from Phyllostachys edulis, assembly GCA_036346405.1. NCBI lineage: Eukaryota > Viridiplantae > Streptophyta > Magnoliopsida > Poales > Poaceae > Phyllostachys > Phyllostachys edulis. The sequence goes on along the minus strand of CM070552.1, from coordinate 42,136,966 downwards.
CCTGTTGTCCTACAATTCAAGATTCATCAAATATTAGATCATAAGAATGGTTATACATGTTGGTAACAATGTCGGTGCAACAATCTTACATTTTAGTCAGTTACCATACATCTGCAGGAGTTCGCGTAAGGAACAACTAAAGCCAAATAATGATTAACTCACTATTAAATGTGGTGATGCCTAACTCATACAGAATCGGCGTATGTAGGGATTTTATGTTGTGTGAATCCCAGATGTGGTGTGGATGCGAGAATGTAAAATAAGATTTTTAAGTATCATGGAAAATTCTACGAAGTAGGAAGTTAGAATAGATACTAGGGAGATCTGACATCATGTGAAATATCAAGGTCTAATTCAGTAATTCTACCAATAGAATGAGAAAAAAAAACTCATGGCAAAAGTTGAGGTAATAACATATGTTGTTCCTTTGTATGTGAACTACTTTAGGACTTGAAATTTTACATGATCGTATATCAGTCTAGTAGCTCACTTTATTATTTTAGAATTTTTGGTTCACACTAAATTTAAGATTCACATTGATCATCTCTCCTAGTCTAGTTAATATAAATGATTGTAGCCTCTCTTTTTTATATAAACTTTGTTAGTATTAAGTACTAAACTAATCTTGCATACTATCATAAAAAGTTGCAAAATTGCAATGCAAACACAACATCAATGCAAACTTACTGAGAACAATGAGTTTCGTGCATCTCTACTCACAATGACTGTGATAGCTGACTCCAGTTCATCATCCGGTGTGGCTGCGGATGCCTATCCAAATAACTCCTACTAGAAATGTCAGCTTCATCAGCACCAAAAGTTTCTGAATGGCCTGATGCTGCAGGAGGCGACCAAACTGGGACCACACCGCCTTCTCTCCCGGTCCAGCTACTCGACGCCTCCGACACAGATGGCGCCAGAACATCTCGCATATGGTGCTGAGGTTGCTGAATGTTATTGTGTTGGTGAATGCCATTGGTTCTAACAGCATTGCCCGCAGTGATACGGATCATTTCTTCCCTCTCAGTTCGAGGCTCAAAATGCACATGGGATGGAACCTCTGCCCTACTGTCTTCACTGTTTCCCAAGTCGGCAGAAATATCTGTTTCAACCCTGTTCAGTGAAGACGTCATGGTAGGTACCATCTGATCATCGCGTCTCCGAGCGGTCGTCAGCACATTGGCTGTTACTCTGGCTGGCTCCCGATCGACTTCCATCTGTAATTCTTGAGGAAACTCGATTGGTGGAACCTCCGATGAGTCGCCAAGGCCTTCCTCCATCCCGTTGTCCATTGCGGCCCTGGATGCTGCCTCAAGCTGCCACATTTCTGACAGGGCTCCTTGCAGCCTAGCTTTGGCTGCATCTAGCTCAACTATGGGGAGAGGGTAATTGGAGCCTAACTCAACTCCTGCAGCTTGAAGCACGGACGCAGGTGCATCCCATGGGTGGTGTATCCATTCTGTCGGCAGCCTTGCAAGCTCAGGAAGCCACCGTCGGACGTACTCCCCATGTGGGTCAAACTTGTAGCCTTCGAGCTGACATTGTACAATTGAAATCACATGACAATTCATCAGTATTCAGTACTACTTGTCATCACTTAATTGGCTCATTTCTTCAGAAATTAATAGTTGCACGTACCTGAGGGTTGTCGATGCGGTCGAGCTCTCGGCCATCAGGAAGAGAGCCAGATATGTATTGCCAGCCTAGCGCATCACTCTCAAGATCAGCATCCAGTAAAGTGTCCCAAAAGTACTTCATCCCCCATCGCCACGGTAGTTGAAGAACCTTCACGAAGAAGCTTGACACCACCACACGTATCCGATCATGCAACCATCCTGTTGCCCACAGCTCCCTCATGCCGGCGTCAACAAGAGGATAACCAGTCCTTCCCTGCCGCCAAATCTTGAAGTAGCACTCATTAACCACCCAGGGGAAGAACCTCAGGTGTGCCAGGAGGGGCTTCTCATGGCTGCACGGATGGCTGAAGCTCAGATACCGTGAGTACTCCCGGAGGCCAATGGATCGGAGGAATAGGGTGCAGCTCTCCTCAGCCGCACGGTTGCCCTCGTCACTCCACACAAGCTGCTTCATTCGAACGAGATGGAAGACCTTGCGCACACTCAGCTCACCGAAATGCAGGTGAGGTGATAGCAGGGAGGTACTTGCGCTGTCTGCTTTCTTGCGGTTCACTGAGTAATCGATCAAAGGACCATTCAGGAAGGCCGTTAGCGCTTTGTCTGCGTTCTGCCAGCCCGGTGACCATGCCCGCGCAAGAAGCGCATTGCTTCCCCTCTCTGACTCGTCCTCAAAGATCAGATCGTCTGATGGGCACATTGATAAGTCACCTGTTGAAAATTTGTCAGTGAATCAACTGAAAATTTCATCCCAACATAAACTTGTAGTGTAGAGCTTGTTAGAACCAAAATGTTATGATTTACCAAAACAACACTAATGATTAGTAACTGCAGTGGCGGAGCTTGAACCAAAACTAGAGGGGGCCAATCTAGCTAACTGTGCTCCAAATCCTACTAACCACTTGTTAACTTGTTACTTGATTAGTGTATAAGTGGCAATAAGAGAGAGTGATTTCAATTTGAAAGGGGGGCTATGGCCCACTTTAGCCTAGCGTAAGCTCCGCCCCTGAGTAACTGGAACATTGTTCAGAACAAGTACAGACAATAAAACATTCTAACTGCATGAAATCTTCTTATCGATGTGTAGACTTCCAGTTACAAAATTGTACTGTGATTAATCAGGAATTCAAGAACAACATGAGTGACTGATATACCAGTGATCGGTACATTGTTCTGAAAAAGTAGAAATGAGAACTTTTCAATTTATGGTTCTTCCATCTCCAGCACCTGAATTGATCCTCTTAGGAGGCAGCAGCGGCGCAGGGGGATCATACGGCATGCTGAGGCACCTGTTCCAGAACGGCGTGAACATGGTGAACGAGTGGCCTTCCTCGTCGACGACCTCCCACGGTTCGTACAGCAGGTCCGCATTGAAAGATTGCACGACGATGCCCTCCGCCGTCAGCATCGCCTTCAGCCGGTGGTCCCTGACCAGCGAGATCGGGTCTGAAAGATGAAAGTGGCACAGTGTTAACTTAGTTAGATGAGGTCGTGATGCCTTCTGTACGTGAACGTACCATAAGATGTCAAGCCTTAAAAGCATGAATCCTTCATCTCGGGACAAGCAATTAATGGAGACTGGAATAGAAACTATAGTAGAAAGTACAAGTGCCTAAATGGGGTGTATAGCTAAATATGGGTTTGGACATATGGTTAGTGTCTCATTGAATTAGTTGGTTGGTGGCGGCAAGAACTTTTGGGAATTAAGGAGTTAGATGGCGAAATGTTCATATTATATTTAATGGTGAAAGTGTATAGGCGGATTGCTAAACTGGGAATTACTCCTTAAGACCACGGTTACTAAATTGGAAAGTAGATGGCGTGTGGAGTGTGGACAATGGAGGTATGTTAAGATATATGACATATCCTCTCGCAAAAAAAGAAGAAGATATGATATATCCAAGTAGTATCATATTAATACTGTTAGGATGATGGAGCAGATCTGGCTCAACTTGGAGCAAATCAGATAAAAAAAACTGAGAAAAGAAAAGGAGAAAGAAAGCGAAATAAATAACTTGCTTTATTTCATCTAGCCAATCCTAGTTCAAGAATTAGGCCTTAAAGCATGAACTTGTCAAAAATTCTGATCATCAATATCTACAGACAAACTTTTGATGCCCAATAACAATATAAAAAAGGCTTCTTTCAAAAAAGAAACACACAAAGACGAGCTAACACAAGCATATTCTACTGAAAAGAACCAAACCGTAGAGATGGTTGAAGAAGAGGTGCGTGGCGCCGGTGTTGCGGACGAGCTCGAGCAGCGCGACGACGGCGTCGGCCGACCTCCGAGTGACGAGTTTGCCGGCGCCGAGCCGGCGGAGCGAGGCGTCGAGGTGCTTCAGGCTCTGGCTGAGCCACCACCGCGACACGCGCCCCGGGTAGTACGGGCCGTCCTCCTCCGGCGCCCACACGTACGCCGGCACCACCTCCCCGCCGGCGCGTGCCGCCGCCGCCAGCGCCGGGTTGTCCTCCACCCTCAGGTCCCTCCGGAACCACACCACGATCCTCATCCCGGCATCCCCGCCGCCCATGGACGAGGACGAGACCGACATGGCAATCCAGTCCAATCCAAGAACCACCTGCTTGTCCAAGAAACCCCGACTTCTTGGATCAAGAGGACGTCAGGATACAATGAAGCCAAGAACTGGGCGCTCAACTTCAAAGACCACCCCTTTCTTCCTCTCGAGACTCCCAACAACAGTTGAGAGCTGCGCTGGGTTGGATTGGGTTTGCTGATTTCTGGTGTCCTCAAAGCGAGTGTACGCGCACGAGCTGGAGCAAATGAGTCCTTTTTTTCTCGTATTTTTTGGGCGTATTATTCGATTATTTTTGTTTGGTGATGGTGTTCTTGCAGTGGGCGTTTCTAGTTTTGCTTGGGACATCTGGTCCAATGGAGAGGGAAGTTGTGGATATCGGGATTGGTTGGTTGGATTTGATGTAACTTTTCCTCTTGTCCATTTATCTTGGTGACCCTTCTCCCCTCTCCCATAATATTCCTTCCATTTGTATGTACTTATTTTATTTTTGTGAAAAAATCAACTGAGCATAAAAGATTCCAAGCTAAATCTGGTCCTTAGATGGTACAAGTAAATTTTGTGAGGTCAAATGAACAATGTATTTGGTTGATGCCCCTAACAAACGGCGGCCGCAACCTCATCTCATTGTCTATTAGAATTCATGGAACAAACACTCATAGAAGCAGGCAAAATTTTTTTGTAAAGTTTGGCCAATTTGTATGGCAGTTTGCGCTCGTACACTATGAACTATGAGAAATAAACGAGTATTTCAACAAATTAAAGATAATGCCACATTAGTTCAACATCATATTCAGGACTTAATTAGCCTTTAGGCTCACCAGTCAAAGCCCAAGCATCAAACTTCTCTTTGCCAATGGAATCAACTCTTGCTTTAGCCTTTCTCATGTCATATTTCTTTGTATAGCTCTCCACTTTCTTTTGCTTTATTTCTTTCGTCTCGCTTGTAATTTCTGTTGACAACCATTTCATACAATGGTCATAAGGTAGAGACTTAGGTCAAAAAAATTATGTGCCATGTAGAAGTAGGTCACCATCAAATATATGTGGAACATGATTAAAAAAATGGCTATTCACCAAACAAATGCCAAAATATTGGCTACCCAAAATTTGGCAAATTAGTGTGGAGCCCGCCTGACCAGAAGTTGGTTCAAGACCGAGCCAAAAAAAAATCAAGACTCTGAAGTGCTGCATGACCAAACTTTACTGTTCGGAGTAGTTGTTCTTGTAACTAGAAGATTGTCCAGCTAATGTCCATATTTCTATGCCCTTCTATTGGGGCACACGGTGTGGCACGGCATGGGGTTAGGAATAAAAGAATTGCTCGTCATAAAATGAAAACAGGGTAGCCAAATACTGAAAATAGAGAAGAATAAAGTAATAACAGATAAAAAGAGGGAGCTAAAATCACAAACCACGGAGCATCCCCAAAAGATTGGAGCAATATAATTGTATGATTGTCAGTGGATAAGTTGTTTCTTGTGTTAGTCCCTGCTTAGCACACAACAAAATTATGGTGTCTGCCATGTTCAATCTAATGCGCCCCTTTGTTCTCTTGGCAAAATTAGATGCGTGCAACTTCAAAACATGACAATTTACAAAATGCCGCTCTAGAAAGCAAAATTAAATAAACGTCACTCCAAAACAATGTTCCTTGGCCTTTTCCCACTCTTGTCCTTCTTCCTCCCGTCGCAGTCGCCACCGCCGGTCCAACAAGCTCCAACAGTGCCACACCATCATGTAGGTGTTGCACTGCTGGTGTGGTTGGGGCCGCCCGACTAGATCGAAGTTGCGGCCTTGGCAGCAGCGGCTAAGGATGAAGAGGGAAAGCCGACGTGGAAGTTGTTCGTGGGGATCTCGATGGAGGAGAAGGAACTACATATGTGGATGATGGAGATCTGGCGCCGGAGAAGCCATTGGTGAAAGAGCAGTGAGCAAGAACAAGAGGACTAAAGTTTGAGGGGTGGCATATTGTCCAAAAAAAATAGAGTGCGTGTCTAAGAAAACAACATTTGGAGTGACATTTCTCCTCGTTCAATTTTGAGTGGCGCATGTTTTGAAGTGGCAAGAATACAATTTTGCCTTTGCTATTTTTCTTTGGAAGAAGTGTATATAACACCTTAAACTTTGCTCGAAAGTTCATTCAGCATCCTAAACTATGAAACTAGACATTTGACCTCTCAAACTTTGCAATCCGATTCAAATAACATCCTGACCTGGTTTTGCATGGTGGTATTGCTCACGTGGCACGATGAGTGAGCAGTTTTGCCACGTAGGATGACACGTTGATCAAGTTGGGTCCCCCCCCCCCAAACCACCGAATTACCAGTCACGCTTCCATGGTCGCTGCCCCTATAGCTCCTTTCTTCTCTATTTCGATTTGGGGGAGAAGCCCGTGTGGGTCCTACCTGCCATTCACCTAAATATGGCCAGCGTGTCATCCTACATGGCAAAATCGCTCATTCATCATGCCTGGCAGGCAATACAACCATACGAAACCGGGTCAAGGTGTTGTTTGAACGTGTTTGGAAAGTTCAACGGGTCAAATGTCTTGTTTTCATAATTCGCGGTGCTAGACAGACTTTCAAGCAAAATTTAGGGTGTTACATGGACTTTTTTCCCTTTTCTTTCTGTGTGCAAATAATTAACTAGCTCAAATTTACATTTCATTTGAAAATCTTGTCCATTGGTTCAAACCTTTCTTTACTAGTAAACACGAATCATTACTTCCCCTTTTGAGTAATTGTTGGAAAAGTAAGTTGGTTTTGCTTGGTGCCACCGGACTACCGATGTGTATCGTTTTATGATCAGGCAACATGCATGAACCAAAAGGATGAATTGAGCCAGAAAAAGCTTTGAAACTTTGACACATGGAGGCAGGGACCCATGCATGGCCTGCTGCTTTTGCAGCCAAATCCTAATGACGATTATATTCCTCTGTTGATGATAAGAGATCCTAGCTGCCTAAGCACATGATCGTGGCACGTCAGATGCAACAGCTCTGTCACCTCATGTTCGCAAAGTAGGATCACTGTTTCTGATCCTGTTCCAAAATAGGGAGAGCACAGGAAGCCTTTGCATCCGGCCTCCAAATTGGTAATTCGTTGTTCAACTAGTCACCAGTCAAATCAAATGGCATCTCCAGGCTAGCAGCAGTAGGTACAATACAAATATAGTAGTATTTGGAGAATACTGTGCAGTGTCTAGTGTGTACTAGTGCACGATAACGATTAGAGAAACTATACATGAAAAAAAAACCCTCTAGAACAAACTTGGAACAAGACGTCACGCACCATCTAGCATCCATGCATGTTGTTACACAATAATTTCGTTTCGCGTGGAGCAAACAAACACGAGAAAATGAAAAGGCAAATGCAAATTCAAGACTCAAAATCCTTCGCATTCAGTAAGAGTGAATATTGTAACGGATTTGCTATTTTTAAATGAAATTTCTTGGACATTTTTTTACCCATATTACAACAAAGAGAAAATTGCATTGTAGGTCACTAAACTTGCGAGGTTGTGCCACTTAGCTCCCTCAACTTGCAAGGTTATGCCACTTAGCTCCCGCGATTTGTATTTTACTTTCTCAGCATCTTAAACTTACAAGGTTGTGACAATTAGCTCCCTAAACTTGCGTTGAAACGAAGTTCGTCAGATGCGATGCCGGTTATTTCGTCCCCTCTGAGTCCAGTGGACTTGTCGTTGCCCCGTTTCGACCGTGTTTATCGTCCCCATCAACTCACGCCGATAAAAACGAATTCTTTAGGCTCGAGAACGCACTGTGTTCGCGTCTTCGCCGGAGCTCTACCATCACAGCTTACCGTCGTCCTCGCCCTTGCCTCTTCTGAGTCAGCAATGAGAGAAAGAAGTATATTTCCTAGGCCCGGATCAGCCCTTGCCTCTTCTGAGTCAGCAATGAGAGAAAGAAGTATATTCCCTAGGCCCGGATCAGCACAAGAGCTCAGAATTTACTTGGCGCGGGGCGAAAAGGCAGGGATAGGAGGTGAGGCGAGGTGAGCACGGGAGGTGAGAGGAGAGATGGATGCAGGAGCAAACAATGAGAGAGTGTGCACTCGTCTTTTCTTTTGCGTAGCAACACAACAGCAGTGGAGCACTGTATGCGTTTGGATTAATGGCTCACCGTGAGATGGCGAGATCATGACGATCTATTCTGATCTGATCTCATGGGAGCCGTCCATCCAAAATAGAACGGTGGATGGAGCATACGAAACAAAAACGCTTTATAGAACGCACGGCTCGTATCATTACCCTATATTAAATTCTCACGCTCCAATCGGGACTGAGAAGAAGGCAGAAAGCGTTCCGATAGTTGCACATATGGATGCGCGTGTTGTGCGTGGCAAACGCGCGAACGAACAAGAAGCCAGCGGCTATCCCAGATCATGCATGCATGCATGTCGCGGCGTGGAGGATCGATCCCGTATCCATTGTGGCAAACGCTGCGAACGAACAAGAAGCCAGCAGCTAACCATCGTCTATAGCTAGCATGGCATATATGTATGCGTACCGTGCGTTGCGGCACGTATTTTTCTTGGGTGCGCGTTTGAACGGGATGCCATTCGCGGGCGTCACTGTCGCCACCCCGTCGGCTTTGGCGTGGGTGCGGGTGCATAAAGTCGCTCGCGGCGACGGCGACGGCTTCGGCCGCGCGTGATTTCCACGATAGATACGTGTGCCCGCGGCCGGCTCCAGCTCTAGCTTGCCCCGTCCCTCCGCTTTGATGGGGTCCGCGTCGCCACTCGCCGGATGGGGACGTGGTGCTCATCTACAGCCAGGGGAATCCACTGAGAGGGGCTTCATTAGACTCAAGCATACTATAGGAAGGAAGATGAATTGCGATAATAATTCTTAATTGTATTGCCTGAGCCTTATAGGCATATATATAGAGTACAGGTGACTTAGAGATTAAGTCAATCTATTAGAGATATGGAAGGTTGCTAAAGATATGGAAGGAACCATATCGGATTCCTAATTGATTTTATTATATCTCTTATGATCTTGTCATACATGTATTAATTCTAACATCCCCACTACTACAAAAAGGGCTATCTTAGACGTCTCATCACAGACGGTTCCCCGAAACCGTTTGTATTAAATACAATCACAGACGGTTTTGGTTTAGCGCACGTCTGTGTTACTGGCTGCGGTAAAAACCATCTGTGAAGATGTAATATCACAGACGGTTCATGTTTAAAACTGTCTGTGAAATTATCACAGACGGTTCGGATTAAAACCCGTCTATGATATTTATTAATATCACAGACGGTTCATGTTCAAAACCGTCTGTGAAATATAACAGACAGTTCTTAACAAGAACCGTCAATGATATTAATAACTATCACAGACAGTTTGTAATCCGAACCATCTGTGATAATTCACAGACGGTTCTTGTTAAGAACTATCCGTGATAATTTTGTATGGCAGACGGTTTGTGGTTGGAAGTGTCTGTGATATATTCAATGCCGCTTCGCCTCCCGCGCGATGCGTCTCTTCATCTCCCGCACCGATGTTACTCTTTGCATGTTTTATAAGAATGATCATCCGCCACCGTACTCCTCACACATCGCTCTACTCTAAAGCACAAACAATATCATTCGCTATTGTACTCCTCATACATCGTTCTACTCTCAAGCATAAATAAAATGGCTCCCCACTCTTCTCCCCTGACACCGGCATTAATAGCCTACCTGGCCATCCTGTACAAGCACCTTGCCGACCGTACGCTGGCGAAAGCTACGAAAGGACACTGGGATTACAGTGTCCTCCCTCCTCAGGTGGACGTTATGCCAGGACATGTGATGGCGACGTTGCGCCGTCTAGACGACCTCCTCTGTCGTGTCTTCCAGGTGGTCTACAGCTTACGGCGAGCTAACCTCGCCATCAGTGTAGTCCTCGAGCAAGAGGTTGCACGTCTGCAGGAGGATTATCATCGCTTGGAATGCGATATCGAGGCAGCGAATGACCGAGTCGACCAAGCTAACACCCCTCAAGCAAGAGAAGAGGGCCTATGGACGCTTTTCTACTTGGCTCCTTAGGAGGAGCTTCTTTGGGCGAGTATGGAATGATCGCATCAACGGTTGGAAGTGTTTCAGGCTACCTGCGTTGATCTTGAACCCGCCATGCCGATAACGTCACCTACGAAGCATTGATAATGGAGATAGCAGGCTACTTGGGCCACTAGAAAAACTTGATCTTTTATTATTTTTACTTTTTAAAATGTTTTGTAAAAAACGACTGGCCATGCTGTTTGGCCATATGTAAATATAAAAAATGATATAAAAAATCCAATTTGAAGTTAAGTTACTGTCTATGCTGAACTTGTTTACTATCATAGGTGGTTTAGTTGAAAAAAATATCTGTGATATATCATTATCACAGATGGTTATTAACAAGAACCGTCTGTGATAATGAATACTTCACAGACGGTTTTTAAATATAACCGTCTGTAATATGTTTCACCAACGGTTTGTGGTTGGAACCGTCTGTGAAATATTTATTTATCATAGACAGTTGTTAATTAGAACTGTCTGTAATGTGTATCGCAGACGGTTATTAATAAGATCCGCCTCTGATAAGCACGACTGCTTTGAAGAAGACGGCGAGTACGCCTAAGAAAATAACCAAATCCACCACGAAGCAGGATTTTTATTTCAGGGGGTCGTCCACGCAACATAAGGAGGATGAGACAGCAGCCACCGCCAACCTCATCGAACACACACTCTCCTGGTAGCCATGCTTCTTGAACTCGCAGGGGCTGGTCATACCGCATACTGACCAGCTAGAGAATGCTAATGAATACAATTACGGTATGACCAGCCCCTGCAAGTTCAAGAAGCATGGTTGCCACGAGAGTGTGTCAGCTTCAATAAAGTAGGTCGTGGGTACCGTCTCATCACGTCATGCTGCGTGGACGACAACAAAAAAAAAAGATCATACTTAGTGGTGGGTTTGGTTGCTTTTTTAGCCGTACTCGTCATCTTCTTCAAAACAACTACATGAAAGACAAAGGAATACTAACCTTAGATCACCAAGAATAAATAGAAATACAAGCACACCTGAAAATCTACATTATTTCTTTCACCAAACGTGCCCCAGAGCCAGCCGCCTTCTTCAAACCAGCCGAGTATATATCAGAGACATTTCCCACTACAGATAGATCTAGATCTAACGGGACGACCAGATATTTAATGGCGCATATCACAAACGGTTTTGAATAAATACCGTCTGTGATAATTCAGAGACATGTCACAGACGGTTCTTGTTAATAACCGTCTGTGATACAGACTGTTCTAGTTAATAACCGTCTGTGATATGTATCACATACGATTCTTAACTAGAACGGTCTGTAGAGGTTCTTCACAAGAACCGTGTGAGGCCTACGATTATCACAGACGGTGGTTAACAAGAACCATCTCTGATAAGCGTTTTTTCCGAGGTTCCTCCACACAGCATGAGGAGGATGAGACAGCAGCCACGGCCAACCTGATCGAGCCTGCAAGTTCAAGAAATATGGCTGCCAGGAGAGCGCATGGGGAGGCTATTTCACTGGCATTCCTCCAGACACAACTGCAGGCCTCGGATGTGCCCAAGCAAGCCTGCAGTTGTGTCTGGAGGAATGCCAGCGAAATAGCCTCCTCATGCGCTCTCCTGCCAACCATGCTTCTTGAACTTGCAGGCTCGATGAAGTATGTCATGGTTGTTGTCTCATCCTCCTCATGCTGCGTGGATGACTCCCCGAAAAAAAGATCATGCAGCCGCATCAGAGACAAAGGAATACTAATCTTAGATCACCAAGAACAAATAGCAGATCTACAAGCACACTTGACAATCTATAGTATTTCTTTCACCAAACGTGCCCCTGAAGAATCTAGACCCTCCATTATGAATTTATTGAGTATTTTGGTAATTAATGACAATCGTCATTTGAAACTAACATTTTCCATGAGTTGGATAAATAGGTTATGTTCCATGATGATGGAGACTTTATATGACATCATGAGTTGATCGTCATCAAGTCAAGACTCGGGATGAAGGAAACCATCATGTGTTGATGGTGTTCAAGTCAAAATCCCGAAGTGGAGAAGACCTATCATGTGTTGATAGAGGTCAAGTGAAAGAGTGCATCATGGGTTGATGCATATTCAAGTCAAGAACTTGAGGTAAAGGAAATCATCATGTGTTGATGATTATCAAGTCAATGATCCGGTCTTGAAGAGAACGTGTGCGTCATCAAGCTTCAAGTGAATACTCAATGCAAAGGTATGACTAGCTAGGACTAAGGATATGTTCCTAGTCTTTTATCGGTCTTGGTGTTTGGATAGAAGACCAGATTGCTAGTATAGGTTGCCGCACTATTAAGAGGGGTCTTGACTAGTAGCTTAAGTGTGTCATGTGTTGATAGCTCGTTGTGCTTGATCTAGCTATTGTTAGCATGTTGCCAATATTTGTGAATGTGTTTTGCAAATAGTTAAGGCTCATGCATAATCCTTGCAGTATGTGACTTTAGTTTGCGAATGTGTTTTGCAAATAGTTTAAGTCCATGTACCTTATTCCTTGTAGCGTGATTCTAAAAGTTGGCAACTAGTTGAGAATCTCGTCTTCAACCCTTGTTTGTATCTTGTATCAATTGGCAAATGTGTTTTGCAAATTGAGTTGAAGTGATTTGCAAAAATCAACTTTTGTTTCCTGGTCCGGACTGACCACAGTTAGAAGTCCGGTCTGATCGGACCTCCGGGTCATGTGACCTGGTCAGTTTTTTCCGAAGAATGTGTTTCTTTGGTTTTGGTTGGAGCGGTTTGACCATCATGTGTTGGCCGGTCTGACCGGCGGGAGCCAGACTGACCATCATGTGTTGGCCGGTTTGACTGGACCTCCGGGTCAAGTGACTCGGTCAGCTTTTTCCAAAGGAGGTGTTTTCCGGAATTGCTCTTTGTTCTGTTGTGCAGTCTGACCGCCATGTGTTGGCCAGTCTGTCCGAGTTGGCGCGGACTGATCGACCATTGGTTGGCGGTCAGTCTGAACATGTGTCCAACGGCTAGTTTTATAGCCGTTGGAGCATGGCCAGTCTGACCGGCCATTGGTTGGCGGTCAGACCAGGCTTCGCTGATTTTCAGCGGTTTCTCTTCCAAACGGCTAGTTTTTGTGTGGGGGCTATAAATACCCACCTTGGCTGATTGTGGAAGAGGTTGTTGCTGTTGTTGCTAGTGCTATTCATTCCCTTGAGCAAAGAGCAAGCCCTCTCATCTCTTATGTGCATGTGTTGCACTTAGCGAGCAAACCCTATGTGCATGTGTTGCATTAGGTAGTGAACATATTGTGTATCCTTTAAGCTTAGACACTTGATTCGTTCAAGTGAGCGTCTCTGACTTGTTACTCTTAGTGTTTGCCGACACCTAGATGGCTTGGAGGAGTTGCGCCGGTGATCTTCTACAAGATGGTTGTGAGAAGACTTGGGCGGTTGTGAGTGGTTTGGTGCTCGCCTTCTCCAGAGTGGAGGAAGAGCAACCTCGAGTGGATCGATGTGTACTTGGTTCGTATTGGAGCCAGTCCAAGTGGTTGGATTTACCTCGAAGTTGTTGGCTCAACTGTGGAGCCGGTCCAATTTGGTTGGGCTTACCTCAACGTGGATTCAGAGAGACTGGCAAGTCTCCGAACACCACGGTAAAACATCATTGTGTCATTGTGGTTTATTCACTTGTGCTTTGTTTTGTGCAATTTACATTTCTTGTATTAAATTGCTTACATGTCTTTGTATTATTGCTATCTTTATCAATAGTATCATGTTGTCGGTGCACTTAGTAAAGACTAGTTGATTTAGGCTTTAATTGTGCAAAGCCGTATTGTTGTTAGCTTCCGCATTAGAAATTGGTTTTCGCCAAAGAAGTTTTTAAAACCGCCTATTCACCCCCCCCCCTCTAGTCGACCTCCTCGATCTTACAAGTGGTATAAAAGCTTGGTCTCTCATTCATTAGACTTAACCGTCTAGAGAGTAAAGAATAGCGACTATAGAGTTTATACACCCCGATAGGGTACCACTCTTTGATGGTTCAAATTATGCTTATTGAAAAATTAGAATGACCATCTATATGTTGGAAATATGCTCTAGAGGCAATCATAGAGATGATTATATTTTCTTATGTTCATAATATTGGATAAAATGTTATCTTGTTTCAAGAATAATATTGTTAATATTGATTATCAAGTATGTGACTTGATTATGAGACTCTATATTTCTGCGATAATTATTCTTATACGATCCCTGGTCGGAAACATATGAGGATACATATGAATAGACTAGCATATGTATTGGTTGATGACTATGTTTCACGGGTCATGGATATGGAGATATCAAACCAATAATATGGACACGTGTTAGAGAACATGATGTTGGATTAGACCCACCTTGAGACACTATTGAGATTGTTTTGATTCTATGTGTCGTTAGTTGGTCTCAAGCAATGTTGATGTATAATCCTTAGACCTGAGATCAGCATGGTTTCCTACATATGTAATAGCACTCTTAGGAGTTGCCAAACGCTACACCGTAACTGGGTAATTATAAAGGTAGCTTTCGGGTATGCTATGAAACATGCAGAGGAATGTAACTGGTCGAATATGGGATTTGCTCCTCCTAACATAATAGGAGAGATGTCTCTGGGCCCCTCGTTATGGTCGGATAAAGAAAGTGCATGGCCATGCCACTAGTAATCGAAGTGTTCGACCACGTGAAGTAATCCGACACTCGATCGAGAAAGTATTGAACAGTCCATGGATGACACAACATCTCACCGAGTTCAACTAGACATCGTGAGGCAAAGGAGTATACACGAGTAGGTCGCTTAGTTCGAATAGTTCTGGATGGTCGTATGGAGATCTGAGCTGGTCGTGAGACTAGTCGAATGTAATCCTGAGTGGTCGAAACACAGTCGTAAGGACTTACTGAACTGATCGTGACCAAATCTGGTGTCATATAGAGATAGGACACGGTCATAAGTGATGAGGACCTAATCATAGATCATATTGCATTAAGGTTCGTCCGATATAATTTGTGTGTATTCGGGAATCGCTATGTTATGCTAGGAGCCGCTACGACTCGTGATCGGAAAGGGTTTCCGAGTCACAACCGATTACGCATGAACCTACAGGGTCACACACTTAACGGGTTGGAACAAACTAATACGAATACAATTTGTTAAACGTGTTCGGATAGGATCCGTCACGAGCACTATATAAGGAGATGCATGAGGCTGTTGGGAGGTTCGCGTGAATCACCACCGAAACCCTAGCCGCCATCTTCCTGAGAGCTCTGCCGTGCGACTTGGTGCTATTACACCGGCGTACGGTTGATCCTTCCCTGAACGTGTGGATACCGTAAAGGCACTACTACGACTGTTGCGCTTGAGGACGATCCGCGTTCTTCACAAGGAACTACAGACGTTGCTGGAGGAGACGATCGACTCGTGAGGACGCTGGACGATCGACTACGACCACTACATCGACGCGCTCTACATTGGACCAGGCTGCTCCAACCCTTCTTCCGCTGCTCTGCGCGTCTGGTGGTAACGATCTGTGATCATCTACTTGCTTAGCTTCCTGGTTTGCATGGTAGAAATTTTTGATTTGTAGCTATCGTAGCCTACCCCGTGGCCCAACACTATATTAAGGCCATGGGCCCAAACCTATGGAGAATTTTTGATGCGGGTTTTGCTACTCTAATTGATCCACAAAACCCCACTCAAAGGGAAGAGAAAAACTTGCAACTCGATGCTCAAGCTTTAAATGTTCTATATAGCATTTTGAGTGTGGAGGAATTCAATAGAGTGAGTAATCTTGAAAATGCTCATGATGTTTGGACAACTCTTATAGAAATTCATGAGGGAACCTCCATGGTCAAGGAAGCTAAATTGCATGGGTTGAAACTCAAATATGAGTCATTTTCCATGTTGCCTCATGAGAGCATCAATGAGATGTATTCGAGAATGAACAACATAGTAAATGAGCTCAAATGCCTATCTTATGATTTAACCGATCTTGATATTGTGCGCAAGATGCTTAGGACTCTACCGAACAAATATAAGACCTTGGTGATATTATTTCTCAATTCATCCGAATTGCCAAGGATGACTCCTACCGCTCTTTTGGGCAATCTCATCACAAATGAGATGTACCAGAAAGACAAGGATGAGCTCAAGGAGGTAGCCTCAACTTCAAGCAAAAGAATTCATGCTTTCAAAGGCAAATATGATTCAAGTGAAGATGAGAATCAAAATAAGGAAGATGATGACACCGAAAAAGATATGATCACTCTCATAAATAAAATAGAAGAACTCATGAAGAGAGGTGACTCACACAAAAATTCAAGCACATCTTCAAATGCAAAGCACCACAACACTCTAAGGTGCTACAAATGTCAAAAAAGGGGGCACATTGCTTCAAAGTGTCCTTATGGTGGGGAAGATGAAGAAGAGCCCAAATCATCATCAAGAAAGAAGAATGATGAGAAAAGAAACACTTTGTCGGGCTAGCCATAAAGGATGATCCATCAAACCTCTCAAATGCAAAAGGTGCCCAAATCTCTTGTGACTAACATTCAAGAACCCAACCGAGTTTGGGTACCAAAAGGTGCTTAAATGATAAATAGGTGCTTGGAGAGGCATTGGAGGCTTGGCTTATTCATGAAGAGGTGGATTTCACCATGTACAAAATTAAAGCCAAGCTTAAGGATGATCATTTCATATCAAGAACCAATGCCATCTCGGTAACAAGTATTTACATTGAAGTATCTAGCCCTTTTACTTTGTGTAGGTTGCATTCTATGAAAATCTTTTTAAAAGGGTGTTCTTGCTCTTGTGCTAAATCTTTTTTATTAAAATCTTGAGCAAGATGGTATGTGGCACATTAAGGGGGAGTGCTAAATCATAATCATGCATATCACATCCCTAAGTGTGCCCAAATTGATTAAGTGCTAGTATTGTTTTTCAAAATTGAGCCTTTTAGCCAAAAGTCAAAATTTTCTTAACTATTAGCAATCCTCTGAAAAAACTAGTTGTAAAATGTATACAAATGCTATTCAAGGGTTTTCCAAAGGTTTTAGCTAAAAAAACCTATTTTAAACGAAAAATGACTTTCTAGCCAAAATTCTACATCATAATATCTTGTTTTTGACATAAACTAGATTTTTGTGTAAAATCTATTCCAAAAGGAATTTGAAAATCATCCCAAAAGGAAATTCCTAGAGTTGGCTATTCTAAACCTTTTTGGTATTCATGAGATTTTCAAAAGGCCAATCTAGCAAAAGTTATTTGATTTCGAAACTCGTCCAAAATCTTATTTTGACTGAAGTGGTCACTTTCTAGCACTTAAGTGAGTTTTACCATTTGAGCCAAATTTATTCACATGAATATGTCCATAATGGTATTAATGACTTATACATGAAAGTGAATGCTTTGAATTCAATCATATGCTCTTTTGGTACTTTTGAAGAAGTATCACTAAAAATAAGTTTCTTTTTGCGAAAACGAAAGCTTAATTCATAAAAACTATTTAAAAGTTGGATTTTTAATGGCTTTATAAGTGGGAAATGTTCCAGATATATTTATTTGGTTGATTATGTGAAAGTTTGGAGCAAAATACAACATTTCTCTCTTTTATCCAAAATCCAGAACTGAATTTGCAAACAAATTCAGTCTCAGCCGGACTGACAGGCTACCCCCCAGCGGTCTGACCGCAAGCCTTTGGTCTAACCACACTTTTGCCTCCGGTCTGACCGGACCTACAGAGACTTGGCTGTTTTGTCCAAAATTGTTAATTTTTAATTCCCCCAGCCATTCTCTTTGCTCCCCAAAGTCAAGTTAATCCTTGTTATCTTTGCAAGCTACTCTCAAGTATTTTTCTTGATTAAAAATGCTTTTTGATTCTTCAAGTAATATTCTTTCAAGTGGTAGATCCTTTTGATCATCTTGACATCGGTATGAGATTCATCTTTACAAGTGATATCAACTTATCCCTTCAAGTGGTATCTAATTTCATTCCTTGTCGATCTTATCTCTATTGACCAAGCTCATGTACTCTCCATGTACGAGTGGATTCTCTTTCCCTCTTCTCTTTAGATGCTTTCCTTGAAGATCTTTACGAGAGGAGTTCAAGCACTTTGCAATTTCATATCTTGTTGACACGTGGTATCCAAGTGATGTTTAATGACTATCTTGCAAGAGTGATCCACATATAGACTTTTTTGGTGCTTAATATCAAAGGGGGAGAAGTTGGTTGCAAATAATGGTCAAATGAGATAGTTTGAAGTCATCATGAATTTTGGATGGATATATTTTAAAGAGATGACAAAAAGGGAGATATTGATTTGATGGACAAAGCCTTTGTGTGTCAAAAGAGTGCAACCTTTGTGTAAAGGGGGGGGGGTGTTCTTAAAAGGGGTTTTCTTAGCAAAAATGAAAAGTGTTTTGGGCTTTGTTTAAAATGGGTCAATTATTATATCGGAAAACCTAATTTGCTATTTGCCAAAAATGATTTATGTATCTTTATGAATGCATGTTTTCTCATGAGCATGAGCTAAATTGTCTTATCCTTCAATTGTTGCATTCTTTGGATCCAAAACATATAATGTACTCCACCAAGAGTCAAACATGAATATGTGCATTTTGTTTAATTCCATATATTTTAATGCACACATTTAGGGGGAGTTCACTCTATGTTTTGACATTTCACTAGTATTGATCCCATTCTTCTATCCACTTATATTAAGGATCTCTACTTTGAAATGTATCCTTGAGTATATAAAGCTTGTGTAGTTGATATATACTCATGTTAATTCAATTTCAATTATTTGCAAGAGGATTGCCATCAATAACCAAAAAAGGGGGAGATTGAAGAATCTAGACCCGCCATTATGAGTTAATGGAGTATTTTGGTAATTAATGATAATTGTCATTTGGAACTAACATTTTCCATGAGTTGGATAAATAGGTTATGTTTCATGATGATGGAGACTTTGTATGACATCATGAGTTGATCGTCATCAAGTCAAGACTCGAGATGAAGAAAATCATCATGTGTTGATGGTGTTCAAGTCAAGATCCTGAAGTGGAGAAGACCTATCAGGTGTTGATGGAGGTCAAGTGAAAGAGTGTATCATGGGTTGATGTATATTTAAGTCAAGAACTTGAAGTAAAGGAAATCATCATGTGTTGATGATTATCAAGTCAATGACCCGGTCTTGAAGAGAAGGTGTGCGTCATCAAGCTTCAAATGAATGCTCAATGCAAAGGTATGACTATCTAGGGCTAAAGATGTGTTCCTACTCTTTTACCGGTCTTCGTGTTTGGATGGAAGACCGGATTGCTAGTATAGGTTGCTGTACTATTAAGAGGGTTCTTGACTAGTAGCTTGAGTGTGTCATGTGTTGATAGCTCGTTGTGCTTGATCTAGCACTTGTTAGCTTGTTGCTAATATTTGTGAATGTGTTTTGTAAATAGTTGAGGCTCATGCATGATCCTTGCAGCATGTGACTTTAGTTTGCAAATGTGCTTTGCAAATGGTTTAAGTCCATGTACCTTATTCCTTGTAGCATGATTTTAAAAGTTGGTAAATGTGTTTTGCAACTTGTTGAGAATCTCGCATTCAACCTTTATTCGCATCTTGCATCAATTGGCAAATGTGTTTTGCAAATTGAGTTGAAGCGATTTGCAAAAATCAACTTTTGTTTCCTGGTCCGGACTGACCGCAGTTAGAAGTCCAGTCTGACCGGACCTCCGGGTCATGTGACCCGGTCAGCTTTTTCTAGAGAATGTGTTTTTTTTGTTTTGGTTGGAGCGGTCTGACCACCATGTGTTGGTCGGTCTGACCGACGGGTGTCAGACTGAACACCATGTGTTGGCCGGTCTAACCGGACCTCCGGGTCAAGTGACCCGATCAGCTTTTTCCAGAGAAGTTGTTTTCTGGAATTGCTCTTTGTTCTGTTGTGCGGTCTGACCGCCATGTGTTGTTCAGTCTGATCGGGTTGGCGCGGACTGACCGGCCATTGGTTGGCGATTAGTCCGAAGATGTGTCCAACGGCTAGTTTTATAGCCATTGGAGCATAGCCGGTTTGATCGGCCATTGGTTGGCGGTCAAGACGGGCTTCGCTGATTATCAGCAGTTTCTCTTCCAAACGGCTAGTTTTTATGTGTGGGCTATAAATACCCATCTTGGCTGGTTGTGGAAGAGGTTGTTGCTGTTGTTGCTAGTGCTATTTATTCCCTTGAGCAAAGAGCAAGCCCTCTCATCTCTTATGTGCATGTGTTGCGCTTAGTGAGCTTAGAGAGCAAACCCTAAGTGCATGTGTTGCATTAGGTAGTGGATTGTGTATCCATTGAGCTTAGACACTTGATTCGTTCAAGTGAGCGTCTCCGACTTGTTACTCTTGGTGTTTGCCGACACCTAGACGGTTTGGAGAAGTTGCGCCGGTGATCTTCTACAAGAAAGTTGTGAGAAGACTCAGGCAGTTGTGAGTGGTTTGGTGCTCGCCATCTCCGGAGTGGAGTAAGAGCAACTCCGAGTGGATTGAGTTGTTGGTTCGTATTGGATCCGGTCCAAGTAGTTGGACTTACCTCGGAGGTGTTGGCTCAATTGTGGAGCCGGTCCAATTTGGTTGGGCTTACCTCAACGTGGATTAGGGGAGACCAGCAAGTCTCTGAACACCACGGTGAAACATCATTGTGTCATTGTGGTTTGTTCTCTTGTGCTTTTCTTTGTGCAATTTACATTTCATGTATTAAATTGCTTACATGTCGGTGTATGATTGCTATCTTTATCAGTAGTATCATGTTGTTGGTGCACTTAGTAAAGACTAGTTGATTTAGGTTTTAATTGTGCAAAACCGTATTGTTGCTAGCTTCTGCATTAGAAATCGGTTTTAGCCAAATAAGTTTTTAAAACCATCAACCCCCTCTAGTTGGCCTCCTCGATCTTACAAGTGGTATCAGAGGTTAGTCTCTCATTCATTAGACTTAACCGTCTAAAGAGTAAAGGATGGTGACTATAGAGTTTATGCACCCCGGTAGGGCACCACTCTTTGATGGTTCAAATTATGCTTATTGAAAAATTAGAATAACCATCATAAGAGCCTCAAATACATCTTCACCTAATTCAAATACATCTTCACCCAATCAGATCTCAACCTCAGGCAACGAAGATGGCTGGAGCTCATCAAGGACTATGACTTGGACCTCAACTACCACCCGGGCAAGACCAATGTGGCAGCTGATGCACTAAGCAGGAAGTCTTACTGTAACCACATTGTGACCCATGGAGGCAACCTGCTCTCTTTGAAGAACTTGAGGAGCTTAATCTAGAGATAGTGCCACAAGGGAGCCTCTCAGCCTTAGAGGTCCACCCAACCTTGGAAGAAAGGATCAAGGCCGCACAAGCAGGGAATACCAGCACCGACAGGCTCCAACAGCTCATGGAGCAAGGGAAGGCCTTCAAAATGACAAAGGATGATCAGGGCATCCTACGATATGGAAGGTGCCTTTTTGTGCCCCATCATCCGGATCTGAAAGAGCTGATCCTCAAGGAGGCCCACAAATCAGCATACTCAATTCATCTGGGCGGCACCAAAATGTACCAAGACCTGAAGCAATGCTACTGGTGGCCACAAATGAAGAGAGACATTGCAGTGTACGTAGCACGTTGCGATGTGTGCCAGCGGATCAAAGCTGAGCACCAGAAGCCTGCCGGTCTATTGCAGCCCCTACGAGTAGCTGAGTGGAAATGGGAAGAAATCAGCATGGACTTCATTACTAGTCTGCCAAGACCAGGTTGGGGTATAATTCGGTCTGGGTCATTGTGGATAGATTGACTAAGACTGCCCATTTCATTCTGTGAAGACCACCTACAAAGGTGACAAGCTAGCAAAGCTATACATGTCTCGGATAGTCAGTCTACATGGGGTGCCCAAGCGAATTGACTCAGACAGAGACTCACAGTCCATCTCCCATTTCTAGGACAGTCTTCATGATGCCTTGGGTACCTATCTGGCCTTCAGCACAGCGTACCACCCTCAAACCGATGGTCGGACTGAGAGGGTGAACCAAGTCCTGGAGGACATGCTTTGGGCTTGCGCTGTAGAGTTCATTGCTGATTGGGAGAAGTGCCTCCCATATGCCGAATTTGCATACAACAATTGCTATCAGTCTAGTCTGAAGATGTCCCCCTTTGAAGCCCTGTATGGAAGACAATACCGAACACCTCTTGACGAGGATCTAATAATCCTCATTTTATCTTTTATCTATAATTCTTATTATAAGTAAATATGATGTCATATGGTCCCTAGGTATACCCCTTAAATTTACAAGGGAGAAGCCTACTAGGTGGTCGTAAGTTCTTCTACGACCACCCCCATAGTCGTAAGTCTTGCTACGATTACCTTATTGTCGTAAGTTATTCTACGATCACTACCCAGTCGTAAGTTATCCTATGACTACCCTATAGTCGTAAGTCTTGCTACGATTACCTTATGGTCGTAAGTTCTTCTACGACCAGGTTAGCTACGACCACCTTATGATCAATAATACCTACAGGCGAGTGGGTCCAATTGATTAAGGAATCCAAACAATCAACATACGCTGTTATTATGCGAAATAATAACACGCAATACCCCATTATCTCTGACAAGTAACTACCAGGCGGCGTGAAGGAGTTACCATCCCGATGATTACTGCAAATGTGCGCCCGTTACTGGATTTGATGAGGCGTCTCCGCAACAGGGGAAAATGACTATTCCTTCACGACTATATAAAGGCGACGGTCAAAGAGGGATGGGGACAAGGCAATTGAGGCGTATACACACGCTATCAAGGGCTATCAGGAAGACAAGTGCGATTATCTGTAATAGTCTTAGTTTTTCTCTTGATTGTTCAGAATACACTCAATACCATACACACACAGGAGTATGGTTGTTATTCTCTCCGGAGAAGGTCTGAACCTGTATAAAAATACCCGTGTCAATCTCTCTGCGTGGTTCAATTCTAGGAGACCCCCCCCCCGAATCAAACAATCTTTACGTAAGATCGGTTCTAAAACACCGACAGTTGGCGCCGACCGTGGGGAACTTCCGGTAAATTCTTGTCAACATACTCTCTTTTTCCCAAATCTCATGCACTCATGGCAGGAGAATGGAACGAGGAGAACTGGTTTGACTTGGCAGATTACGCAAACGTCGACATGGATGCCGGTTTCGATTACGAACCGAGTATCGACTCATCCGATGGTGTTGCTGCCTCCAGGGATCTTTCCGCAGATCCAGGAGACCATGCCACTGATGGAGTTGAGGAGGGATCCCTATCCCCCACAACAGTACGTCCAACAGAGGAATCAATCCTCTCAAAGGACAAGGGTCAATCCGATCAGGACTACACCCGGGTGGACTCACAACACGACGAGAGTTTTTCCTCCAAGTGTCCGAGTCCCCCTAAGGCAGTCCGACTTGGTGAGACAAGTTCTAGAAGCCACCATTCCAGGACTTCACCAGCATCTGGTGATCCTCTCTCTTCAGATGACCCAAAGAGAGCGGGATCAAGCATGCTTTCCTGCAAATTCGATCATCTCTCTGCAGATCACACCTGCGGATGGAGACGGTTATAATCTAGAGTTCCCCTACCTGGAGGGGATTACTCCAAGTCGCCAGATGGTGTCTCTCGACTACTCCTCAAGCGGGGAGGCCTCGAGCGCAAGTGAGAATCATCAACGGGAGGTCTTCGTCCTTCCCTCAGATCAAGGTCACTCTCCTAGAGACCAAGCTAGGGACACTCCCCGAAAATCACGCACTGCGCCCCCTCGTGGCAATGGCAAGGGCACCACCGATGGCGGACAGGACCAACACCTTCATGAACGCGAGGGAAATCCTCGACATACTCGCACTCCATTGAGGCAGTCTCAAGAGTTTGACATGGAAGATCTTAAGGCTATTCGACGAAAGAAGATTGCAGCCCAGAAGAATCTACCTGGGCGCATCCAATATCAATCAGAGGAAACTCAAGAACTCCAGCACATCAATGACTTGCTCAAGAATCCAACTCGAGAGCTCGCCCGAGCGCCAGGCTACGATCTCTTCGTCGAAGAGATCGCACAAAGGCTTCGAACCACGATGGCAAGACTGGACGCACCTCGCCGACATCATTCAGGAAGTCGTAGCAATATGACTTCTTCAGCTACCAATCGATCAAATATTTCACCACGGAGAAATCGGCGCAACAGCAAGTCACATCGATCTCCTGCTCGAAAAAATGTCTTTCGAGCGACTGACGAACAACAAACCCCTAGGAGAGGTGATCGTTCACCATTCCGATATGGATATCTGCAGCAGCAGATGGACTATGAGGAGTATTCCCCTTGTAGGACCGAGACCTTTTACAGGTCGGGTCAACCTATTACTGGGTATCGTCGAATACGACCACCCGGTGATGTTAACCCTTCTTTCCTGCAAAGGAGGCGTCAAGAAGTTATTACCGGGTGTCGGGCATTCTCGCCCGACCTCCGAGCTGTTCACTGGCCACCTCGTTTTCGACCAGTGAACATGGAGAAGTTTGATGGATCCCAAAATCCCATCGAATTCCTTCAAATCTATACAACAGCTGTCCGAGCAGTAGGAGGAGGAGAGCATGTAATGGCGAATTACCTTCCAACTGTGCTCAAAGGGTCTGTTCGATCGTGGTTACTGAACCAACCACTCGAGTCGATTTATTCTTGGCAACATCTCTGCGACTTTCTACTGGCGAACTTCCAAGGCACACACAATCGCCCCGGGAAGGAGGACGACTTGCACCGGATGAGACAAAACGACCATGAGACCTTGCGCCAATTCATCAAGCGCTTTAGTCAGGTTCGTAATTCAATTCCGGAAGTTTCTGACTCATCTGTCATCAGGGCTTTCAAGCAAGGAGTCCGTAGTAGAAGGATAACAAAGAATATCGCTCTGAATCCTCTCACCACCGTCGCCGAACTCTTTGAGATGGCCGATCGATATGCAACTACTTCTGAGGCGGTCGAGTGGAACAATACAATCGATCGAGAAGACAATACCTCTCGAGAGCCAGGCGAAGTTGGTAAAAAGAAGGATAAGAAAGCAAAAAGTCCAAGAACAAGGCGAAGGGTCAAAAACCCCAAGCTAACGGTTCCAAAGAGGTCTTGGCTGTGGATGACAAAGAACCACGCATCTCCAAGCCACACTCCGACCGAGGCAAAGGTAAGCGCCCCGATCGGAAGAACGATAAGCCTAGGTGGTGTCCTTTCCATAAAAGGAAGGACATGACCTTCAAGAATCGCCGGTCTTCCAACGAAAGCTCGAGGACTACTACAACGGCAAGGGACCACTTTCCACTCTCGAGCAGGTAGGACAAACGAGTGGTCATAAGTCATCAGATGACGATGAGGAGATGCTGCCCAGATCCGCAACACACCGCCGAGCACATCTACGGGATCATCGGCATACGAATCAAAGCAACACTCAAAGTCAGCGAACGTGAGGTAAACTCCATAGATCCTCCTCTCGTCAATAAATTACCGAAGTGGTCGGAAGTCACCATCTCTTTTGAGAGGGACGATTGCCCAATTCCATCGACTCGACCAGGTCGATATCCGATCGTGGTCGAACCCACCATCAATAATTATCGGGTCAATCGAGTTTTGGTTGATGGTGGTAGCTCGTTAAACATCTTATTTACGAGTGCCTTGGACGAGATGCAAGTACTCAGGACTAAGGTAAGACCGGTACGATACTATTTTCATGGTATTGTACCGGGGTCTTCAGCCAAACCTATTGGCCAAGTTTCTCTTCCTTTAACATTTGGTTCACCAAGTAATTTCAGGACAGAGAAAATCTCATTTGATGTGATCGATTTCGATACGGCATATAACGCCATACTCGGACGACCAACTTGGGAAAAATTCTTAATGGCTACTCATTACGGGTATCAATGTATTAAGATGCCATGTCCCAAAGGAGTAATCACAATTCATTGTGACAAGAAGATGGCGCATACCTGCGACCGTCGATCCTCGAGATGGTTGGACAAATACCAACTCGAGAAGAAAGTCACCTTCAACCAAAAAGTCGGCCTAAAGTCGCACCAAAGCCGAACGACAAGGTCAAAGAGGTTCCTTTGGACACAGGGAGCCCTCAAGATCGTTACAGACGGGATACTTCCGACCCCAAGTAGGAAGACGCCTCATCACCTTCCTCCGAGCTAATGCAGATGTCTTCGCGTGGCAAGCATCCGACATGCCCAGAGTCCACAGGGAGGTGATCGAGCACAGGCTAGCTTTACGGCCTAACAAAGTATCCATAAAACAAAAATTACGGAGATTTGCCCCCGATCGACGAGATGCTATTAAATCGAATTGATAAGCTACTTAAAGCGTGCTTTATAAGAGAAGTCAACCACCCGAGTGGTTGGCTAATCCTGTAATGGTTAGGAAGTCAAACGGCAAATGACGTATGTGCGTAGACTTCACTGATCTTAATAAAGCTTGTCCAAAAGATGATTTTCCTTTACCTCGTATTGATCAGTTGGTTGATTCTACTGCAGGTTGTGAAATGTTAAGTTTTTTAGATGCATATTCTGGATACCACCAGATCAATATGTGTCTAGACGATGAAGAGAAGACCGCATTTATTACACCATTTGAAATATTTTGCTATGTCAAAATGCCATTTGGTCTAAAAGATACTGGCGCTTCTTTTCAATGCTTGATGCAACCGACTTTTTCATCTCAACTAGGCCGAAACCTAGAGGCCTATGTTGATGATCTAGTTGTTAAAAGCATGAAGAGACTTAATCATACCACTGACCTACAAGAAACATTCGACAACCTCAGAAAACATCGCTTAAAACTCAATCCTGAGAAGTGTGTGTTCGGAATCTCTTCAGAAAAATTGCTTGGGTTCCTAGTATCTCATGACGAGGAATCAAGCAAATCCAAAAAGATAAAGGCCATTCTCCAAATGCCCTCCAACCACAAGGAAAGAAGTCCAGAAACTCACAGGGTGCATGGCGGCTTTAAGTCGTTTCATCGCACGACTAGGAGAAAAGGGACTACCTTTCTTTAAACTTCTAAGGAAACACGAAGGTTTTAAGTGGTCGAACGAGGCAAACGCTGCCTTTGAGGATGTCAAGAGGTATCTTACGAGTGCTCCTATTTTGGTTTCTCCGAGGCCAGAAGAAACGCTCTTAATTTACCTACCTGCCACGTCACAGGCAGTAAGCGCAGTACTGGTCGTAGAACGTGAAAATGTACAACGACCGGTTTACTACGTAAGTGAAGTTTTACACGGGCCTAAGGAGCATTACCCTCAGGTCCAGAAGCTTCTATATGCCCTCCTCATGTCTTCAAGGAAACTACGGCATTATTTTTAGGCGCACAAAATAGCTGTGTCGTCTGAGTTTCCCTTGGAAGCGATCCTCCAGAATAGGGAAACAACGGGACACATGGCAAAATGGTCAGTCGAACCTGGGGAGTTCGACCTTCATTTCGTGTCCCGAACGACCGTTAAATCCCAGATCTTAGCAGACTTTGTCGCTGAATGGACAAATCTTGAACCTGTTCAGGACCCCCAGTACGATTCCCACGACCAGTGGACGATGTACTTTGACGGGTCGCTTACTCTAAGTGGCTCGAGGTCAGTGGTCTGGTATTCCTAGGAGAGACCTTAAAGTATGCCATACAATTAAACTTTTAGGCCACTAACAACGTGGCGTATCACGAAGGTTTGCTAGGCGGCATACGAAGCTCTGGCGCTCTCGATTCGCCGACTACTCGTGAGAGGAGACTCTCAACTAGTCATGAATCAAGTCGGAAAGAGTACGGTGCTCTAACCCGACAATGTCTCGGTACTTATCGGAAGTGCGTAAGCTAGAAAAGCATTTTTAGGTTTCGAGACACAATTCATCCTCGAAGGATAATTTCCTCGCATCAACCGGCTTGCTCGAATAGCTTATTCCCGATCCGTAGTACCAAAAGGAGTCTTCTTGGAACAACTCCTAAACCTTCACTGTCGATGAACCAGAGACACCTCCTATTGAGACGGCCTCTCTAGAATACGAGGATACCTGGATGGCTCCCATCTATGAGTATCTTTAGAAGGGTTTCGTACCCGAAGACGATCCCGAGGCAGATCGTTTATCCCGAAAAGCTAAAATATATACTTTGGTTGAAGGAGTCCTCTATAAACGAGGTACTCAAGGGGTGCTCATGCGATGCATTCCGCAAAGCAAAGAATTAACACTCCTTCACGACATACACTGTGGCATCTGTGGAAATCATGCTTCCTATAGAACGCTAGCCGGTAAGGCCTTTCGACAAGGTTTTTACTGGCCAACAGCCATGTACGATGCTAAAGAGTTGGTTAAAAAGTGTGTCCAATGCCAATTTCATAGCAGGCAAATACACCAACCAGCTCAAGCATTACAAACGATACATCTATCTTGGCCTTTTGCGACCTAGGGTCTCGATATCCCAGGACCGTTCCCCAAAGCTCCAGGAGGTTTCGAGTTCCTTTTTGTGGCTATTGATACGTTCACAAAATGGATTGAAGCCGAACCTGTGACTGGGATAACAACGTAAGTGGCAAAACGGTTCATGACGAGATGCGTAATTACTCGATTTGGAGTACCGAGTCGAATAATTACAGATAATGGTAAGCAATTTTCGAGCGCAAAATTTCAGGAATTTTGCGACGAGTTGGGTACCAAGTTATGTTATGCTTCTGTGGCCCATCCCCAAAGCAATGGGGCAGTCGAACGTGCGAACAACCAAATAATACGAGGAATTAAAGCCCGAGTCTTCGACCAGCTCATCAAGCGCTCGGGGGCTTGGGTACAAGAATTATCCTCCGTATTATGGGCAGTTCGTACGACTACTAGTCGAGCTACAGTGAAACTCCTTTTTCTGGTCTTGAGTCGGCCATGCTTCCTCCTAACTAAAGATACGGTCAACACGAAGTGAAACCTTCAATGACTCCAACCAGGAACAAATTCGAGCAGATGACATTAACCTACTCGAAGAAAGGAGAAACCAGGCCTTAATCCGTTCAACAGTCTACCAACAAGCCCTGCGTAGATACTACGATCGTAAGGTCCAACCTCGCAGACCTTCTCAGAGGTGACTTGGTATTGAGGCTCGCCAATCCAAGTCTAATCGAACAAACTTTCTCCCAAGTGGGAAGGTCCTTACACAAGGATCGGGTTACTCGGCGAGTCAAGACGATTGGCAATGGAGGACTGCCAGGTTCTCTCGAATTCTTAGAACATCGACTAGTTACGCAAGTTTTATGTGTAACCAGCTATTAAGACAATAAAGACTCAGGTTCTTTCTATCTCTATTGTCTTACTTTTGAGTAGTGCTTTCATAATCTTTCGACTCTATTCCAAACACCTAGTTTTCTTTACACTGGTCGAAAGGCAAGTAACATCACCTAGTCGAAGCCTCTCCTCTCTGCATGTGGTCTTGCCCACTAGAAGGAGCTTCCTAGTGTCGACTCGTTACTCACTTTTGCCGCCAATACAAAGAGCTCGGGTTTTATTTGGTCGAAGTATTTTTAAAGCCAGCTCTTTTCACCTTAGTTTATTTCTTCAGTTAT
This sequence comes from Phyllostachys edulis, assembly GCA_036346405.1. Taxonomy (NCBI): domain Eukaryota; kingdom Viridiplantae; phylum Streptophyta; class Magnoliopsida; order Poales; family Poaceae; genus Phyllostachys; species Phyllostachys edulis. The sequence continues at coordinate 42,107,144 of CM070552.1, read as the reverse complement.
TTTGAAAAATACTCTAAGCAGAGTGTACTTTCTTAGATTTATTCAACTGTCTTTGGTGTACTCGATCCGTCTCAACTGGTCGGAGAAAGAAACACATCTAGTCGAAGTCTCTCCTCTCTGCACGTGGTCCTGCCCACTAGAAGGAACTTCCTAGCATTGTTCAGTTTCCTACTTTCGCTACCAGGACAGATTTATCGCGTCCACCAAGGAAGGATGAACGAATTTTTTGAAGTCCTCTAAACGTTTGCTTAACTCAAGTTGCCGTTCTTGATTTGATTAACCAGTCGGAGATTGTAACATCACCTAGTCGAAGACTTTTCTCTCTGACGTCCTCACCTAATCGGAAGGAACTTCCTAGTGTTGATTCGCTCCTACTTTTTCGACCAAAGGCATGACAATCGTGACCAAAAACTACAAGTTAACCAAACCTTTACTTTTAGAAACCCTTTTAACACTATTTACTTAGTTTGTCTAAACAAACTTAGCAAATAGTCGGGGGCTAGGATAAAGTTATTAATTTGACTTCAATTCTTAGTCTTTCTTTCATTAATTATCTTTTGAGTTACTAACTACTCGACAAGATGGTTTGCAGGAAATAAGATGGATTATATAATACATCAACAAAAGCTTGTTTTTACAAGATGGTTTGCAGGAAACAAGATGGATTATATAATACATCAACAAAAGCTTGTTTTTCACAGGTTTCTTACAAACTACTCAAGAGGAGAGCCCAACAAGATCTCCTCTCGAGACCTTCCCGCTAACCGGTTGCATTTCTTCCATAAGACGACTTGCTTTCGCCTCGTAAGCGGTCGAAGTCGACTTCGATTAGTCAGACATTAAGGTTGGGGTCACGAGCTTCAAGTTTTGCCAATGCATAGCTTATCGCACCTTCGACCGCCTCCTTGATTGATTCAGCTTGGTTGGCCTTCAGAGTGGTCACCAGTTCTTGCAAAGTCCTCGACTTGTTCCCCAATAGTACTTATGTGGCGGCTATTGTATCATCTTGAGGAGTTTTTCCTTACTACATAGCTCACTAAGTATATTGTTCAGAGCATGATGTTGTCTTGAAGATTAATCTTCACCGACTTCATCTCCTGCTGTTACGAAGTCGAAGCCTCGCGGAGTTGTTTGTTTTCACCACTTGCTCAAAAAGAATAAGACCGGTCAAGCAAAAATAAACTCCTAGAGGAGAAAACAAAAATAATCACAGTAAAAGAATTCCTTACCGCTAGTCGAGAATCTAACTTCTTGATTTCTTCATTATGGGAAGCAATGGTCTCAAAGATGCCGCTCCTCCCATAATTTGATGTCCTTTGCATTTTCCTAGCAATGCGATACGGTCTCTTCAAGGATCATGGATTTTTCCTCGATCTCTAGTTTCGAGCCTTCCCAATTCGAGCTCAATTTCTAAAAAAGAAATGGGAGTTAGAAAAGGGAAAGAACTCGTAAAGGACTACTGGTAAAGAATTGCTTACCTGCTCGTCGAGATCTCAGCCTCTCGTGAATAACCAAAGTTTTATCTTTGACTTCATTTTGAAGCTTTCTCATGTCATCTTCTTTTTCTAAAAAGAAGCAAGAGTTAGGTAAAGATCAACAACATAAGCAAATCTTAAGTTCAAACTTCTCGCTTAGCTTTTCCTCGCATTTTTCCATTCTTGAGTTAGCCTCTTGAAGCTTCTTCAAGAGGTCTCCAACCTTTTCCCCTAGTTTTCTCAACTCCTCTTTTTCATAATCGAGCGAGTCGGCCAGGGTCTTTTCATCGCTATTTAACCTATAAAGGTTAAAAATAGACATGAACACTATTTAACTAGTCGTAAGTCTTTCTACGACTAGCATCTAGTCGTGAGTTTTTCCACGATAAGCCTCATAGACACTGTATAAATAGTCAAACTCTAAAACGACTATGAATAACAGTGACTTACCACCTCTCTTTGTTCATGAGTTCCGCTTTTTCTGTCAGAGTTCTATGAGTTGTCGGTGCTATTCACCAACAGTGGCAATTTGTTCCAGAGCTTTCTGCAAAAACAAAGACAGTGAGAAGCAAGGGAAGGCCACATATATAAGTATCCTTAAATACTTACATTCATGGTCGACCGAGCAAACATCGAGTAAACCAACGATGGACTCTTTAGCTCGTCTATCTTCGCGACTTGATCCCACCAATCCTTCTCAAGACGCTCATTGTCAAAAGTTTCCCCTCTATTGGGAATATCTTTGGGATGAGGGACTCGATCGCGAGATCTAAAAGCTGAAGACCCTACAATGGAAGCGGGCCCAAAGAAATCAGCACAAAAGTTGAAATATTCTTCGCCTTGATTCTCAGAATTACAGCTTTCTCTTTTGATGCACGGAGGAACGTCTTCAACGACTTCCTTTCCAGCATGGTGGTCAAGAACATCACCACCTTGGCCAGAGGCTTCTACAGCTGCCTATGCTGTCTCCACGACCATCTCAGTGGTCGTAGCTACTACCTCAGTGATCATAGCTACTATCCCAGTGATTGTGGTAACCACTTTAGGAGCCATGACTTCCTCTACTACCCGGGTCGTAGATGATCCTTCGACCACTTCCGCTGTCACCTCTCCAACTGCTGGAGAGGCGGCAATGGGCTTCTCGATAGAAGCGTCCTCGAGGGCTGAAGGAGTCAGGCTAAAATTAACAAAAGGAAATCAGGTCAGGTTGTGAAAAGCAAAAAGTAAATGTTGTTCTTACACTTTAGTTTCCTTCACATACCTCTGCATCCTGGACCTGACTAGGAACTTAGGAGTCATCTTCCCGACGGAAGATTTCTTCAACTTCTTTTCTACGACCACGTCTGGTCGGAGTTCAAGTTGAAGAATGGGCTCAGCCACGACCACGTCTGGTCGTGGATCTTGAATAGGAACCATCTCTCTGGTCTCCTGACTTTCCGGATGGCCGAGATCAGTCTCAACCACACCAAGAGCAGCGCTACCCTCAATTGTAGGCTCTGTTGGATCAGTATTGTCCTTCACAAAAGACATAAAGTCCTTCCAGTTCTCCTTTTCTAGTTGCTTGACAAAACTAGGAGTGGCAGAAACTGTGAAAGTTTTCTTGTCATAATAAAAAGGTACCTTGGCCTTGCGGGCTTTGCGCCTAAGAGGTTCTTCGGCCTCCTCAGTTTCAGCTGCTTCAACCTCGGCTTCTGTTGCAGCCGTTTCCTTGGCCTTGCGGGCTTTGCGCCTAAGAGGTTCTTTAGCCTCCTCAGCTTTAGCTGCTTCAACCTCGGCTTCTGTTGCAACCGTGTCTGTCGCAAACTTTGCCGAGGATCTGGTCGAAATAAAGGAACTCGAGCTTGCTCCTCCCTTGTCGGCGACTTTCGTGAGTCGACGCTTTTTAGTCGGAGGAGCTGAGCCCTTGTCCATTATCATCCCTGCACCGATGGTTATCAGTTCGACCTCTTCGTCGTCCTGACGGTTTTCCATGCCTACTTCTGTAAAGAAAAATAGGAAAGGAAGAATCAATGACCGGACGTAAGATTTTCTACGACCATTATCCAGTCGTAAGTTTTTCTACAACATTTCCTTGATTGTAAGATTTTCTACGATCACTACCTAGTCGTAAGTTCTTTCTACGACTATGAAGTCCTAAGGATAAAATCAACTCTTGATTACCTTTAGGCGCTCCATCTTTTCCTTTGCGGATAAAACCGCAAGGATTTGAGGAACCGCCACTCTGAGTGGCGGAGACTTCTCACAAATGAGTTTGACTCGAACATCAATCTCTGCTTGTGAAAGATCTGTGTAAACAGATAAAGATATTTATTAGACAATTTTGAAGAAGACCAAACCGAGAGCTAAGTCGAAGATTCACTTACCCTCCTCGTAGTCCCTGGTCGGATCTTTTGGCCCTGTGTACCTCTACATAGGAGGTACTCGTTTCTTCAAAGGGCTAATTCGACGTGTGATGAAATCCTTCACCACATGCCATCCGGTTAGCCCCTCCTCTCTCAAGTCCTTCATGGCTCGAATGAAGGGGGCAATCCGGCTAATATCCTTGGGAGTCGAATCCCATGAAGAATTCTTTTTGGTAGCCTTCCCCTCGAAAGTAAGGCTGTCTTCTTGGGTGATTTTCTCGTAAAACCACCTCTTCCTCCATCCTGGCCACGAAGATTTGGTAAACATCTGAATATACTCCCTCGACTTCAAGTCATGGAGCTTCAGACCACAACTTCCAGCGATTCCAGATTGTCGGGCCATTCCATAATAATATTGGAAAAGCTCGAGATCCGCCAGAATTCCCAGGTACGCCTCACACAAGTACACGAATACACTTAGCATAGTGATGGAATTAGGACCGAGGTTCACTAATTCCACCCCAAAGTGCTCGAGTACAAGTGTGAGAAAGGCGTAAGGCAATCGAAGGTCAGACTCACAATATGCCCGAAGACGGATTTGCCCAGTCTCCCCGATGGCTAATCTTTGTCAAACGCCAGAAACCATTTCACGAGAACTTTCTCGAATCTTCCCGACGCCGACTAGGGCCTAAATTCTTCAAGATCCATCTCCGACTCAGCCCACTCAGAAACTTTCCTGGCCATCTCTCTCAGAAAGAGGAGATTTTTGTTTGGGTTGGCGGCGGAGAAGGCACGATTGAGTTGGTGGCGGAGAAGACAAGAACTCGATGAACAGCGAGAGCGATTTGGGGAAAAGTAGAAAACCAAGTTTTACCTCCGGTAAGTATTTATAACCGTATGCCCGGGCTTAAGGCGTGGCATTCCAAAGGTTGCCACCGCTTCGGGAACCGCTCCAACGGACAGACTTGTGAGAGTTGTTTGCGATTCTCTAACATGTCCGTTCAAGAAAATCAGGTTCGTTTTTACACCTCAAGCAAAATTACTTTCTTGGTCAGATCTTTTTGACCAAATGAAATATTAATCGGAAAGGTTTTTCTTTCGATCACCATACTACGACCACCTCGTGATCGTAGGAGTTTTCTACGACCATTTGATAGTCGTAAGCAACCTTCTTGACCAAGCATATTTCTGGTCAAAGTAGTACACAAATGTTGAAGAGTTTTTCCTTCGACCACCTTTCTCGAATTCTCTCGTGGTCAGAAGACCATCTATGACTCCTTCACCAAGTAAGTTACTTTCACTTGAAGCTGGGGGGCTAGATGATGAGGATCTAATAATCCTCATTTTATCTTTTATCTATAATTCTTATTATAAGTAAATATGATGTCATATGGTCCCTGGGTATACCCCTTAAATTTACAAGGGAGAAGCCTACTAGGTGGTCGTAAGTTCTTCTACGACCACCCCCATAGTCGTAAGTCTTGCTACGACTACCTTATGGTCGTAAGTTCTCCTACGATCACTACCAGTCGTAAGTTATCCTACGACTACCCCATAGTCGTAAGTCTTGCTACGACTACCTTATGGTCGTAAGTTCTTCTACGACCAGGTCAGCTACGACCACCTTATGATCAATAAAACCTACAAGCGAGTGGGTCCAATTGATTAAGGAATCCAAACAGTCAACATACGCTGTTATTATGCAAAATAATAACACGCAATACCCCATTATCTCTGACAAGTAACTGCCAGGCGGTGTGAAGGAGTTACCATCCCGATGATTACTGCAAACGTGCGCCCGTTACTGGATTTGATGAGGCGTCTCCGCAACAGGGGGAAAAGGCTATTCCTTCACGACTATATAAAGGCGATGGTCAGAGAGGGAAGGGGACAAGGCAATTGAGGCGTACACACACGCTATCAGGAAGACAAGTGCGATTATCTGTTATAGTCTTAGTTTTTCTCTTGATTGTTCAGAATACACTCAATACCATACACACACAGGAGTAGGGTTGTTATTCTCTCCGGAGAAGGCCTGAACCTGTATAAAAATACCCGTGTCAATCTCTCTACGTGGTTCAATTCTAGGAGACCCCCCGAATCAAACAATCTTTACGTAAGATCGGTTCTAAAACACTGACACCTCTGTTGTGGTCCGAAGCCGAAGAAGGGTACCTCTTCGAACCAGACTGCTGAAAAGAAGCTAAAGACAAGGTACGTCTCATCTGAAACCGACTACTGGCGGCACAATCAAGACAGAAGAGCTACGCTAACTGTCGTCGCAGAGAGTTGAAGTTCAACATAGGAGACTTTGTCTACCTAAAGGTTTCCCCTCTCAGAGGAACTAGAAGATTCAAGGTCAAAGGGAAGTTGGCATCGAGATATGTAGGGCCATACCAGATTGTCGCCAAGAAAGGAGAAGTGGCTTACCAGCTGGAGCTACCCGAGCAGTTATCCGATGTACACAATGTGTTCCACGTATCCCAACTCAGGAAATGCCTCCGTGTGCCTGAAGAGCAAACTCGACTAGAAGACATTGAACTGGGCAAGGATTTGTCGTATGCCGAGCACCCAGTCGAAATCTTAGAAGCGGTAGAAAAGCAGACAAGGAACCAGGTATATCACTTGTGCAAGGTCAGATGGAGCAACCACACAGAAGCCGAAGCTACGTGGGAGCGTGAAGACTTGTTAAAAATAGAATACCCCCAGTTATTTTGTAAATAACAATGACCTGATAGACCACAGTAATTTCTACGACCTCCCCTAGTCGTAAGGGTCCCAAAGACCACCTCATCATTATAAGTTTGGCATGACCATCCCTGGTCGTAAGCATTCCTACGACCACTACCTGGTCGTGAACTCCTCCACGACCAGTTCTGGCCTTAGGCTCTCCTACGACCACTTCATAGTCGTAGGAGGTCTTTTTACCCTGAATCTCGGGGTCGAGATTCTTTTAAGGGGGTAGGGTTTGTAACAGCCCAAAAATCCATAAGGCAAAAATATGGGATTTTTAAAACTTTTTATGTAAGTACTACTCTCGCACGTCTTGCTTGCCCTTTCAAGTCTTCATTGGACTGCATCGTATGTTCTCTTGAGGACTGCATCATACTTTCTTATTTGGAATGTCATTCGGCATCCAATGCTCGTCACTCCAACCATCACAACCTCTACACTATGTTGCCCATACCGTCAACAATACCAACCACTCCGACCACCCCTCCTGGTCAGGCTGTACGCTTCTATATAGTTGCTCCAAGTCCTTCTTGCCTCCTGCTGCTTTTCTTTGCCATTCTAGTGCTCGCCTCATTTTCTTCCTTCCCTAAGTGATCTTGAGCTCCAGTCAAGCCCAAGCGCTCGCTTCAGCCGAGCGCCGTCACCTCGCCGCCATCACCATCAATGCCATCGGGGTCGTCTTTGGCCTCGTACTTCCTCCCCTCCGACCAGAAGACCTCAGGACATCTCTTCAGGACCACCTATCCGCTTCCATGGAGCTGCCCTGAAGATTGAAGACCACCCTCCTTCTTCGAGCCACTACTGGAGCACGGAGTTCCTCTCGCTGTCACGGTCCACCATCGTCAGCCCAGTTCCGGCTAGCTCACTTCCCCAGCTCAGTGCCGGTACGTTTCTAGTGGCTCAGATAATCCTCTTGGTTCGAGCTACCCTATTCTTTCTTCCATGTTTCTCTGGATCTTTCTTTGGCTTCCATTGGCTTGTTCGATCGCGTTAAAGCAATCGAACCTTTGCTTCTTTCGATTACTGTTGTGTAGTCGAAGACTTCTCTCATTCGACTATGCACGGTTAAAAGTCCTTTCTATGACCTCCCCCGAGTCATAACCTTTCTGCGACCTCCCCAGGTCATAACCTCTCCATGACCTCCCTTGGTCCTAACACTGTCACGACCTCCCTTGGTGGTAGCACTCTCGCGACCTCCCCTAGTCGTAGCACTTCTGCGACCTCCCTTGGTCGTACACTTCCGCGACCTCCCCAGGTCGTACACTTCCAAGACCTCCCACTGGTCACAACACTTTCACGACCCCCCCCCCACTGGTCTAAACACTTCCGCGACCTCCGAGTGGTCCTGGCCTTTTTGCAAAGACCACTCTCCTGGTCTTTTTTTTTTGCAAAGACCACCCTCCTGGCCTTTTTGCAAAGACCACCCTCCTGATCACAGTACCTCCGCGATCTCCCCTGGTCATAGTACCTCCGCAACCTCCCTTGGTCAATGTAATTCCGCGACCTCCCCTGGTCATAGTATCTCCGCGACCTCCCCTGGTCACAGTAAACTCTGCGACCTCCTCTGGTTACAGTACCTCCGTGACCACGCACTGGGCATAACACCTCCGCGACCTCCCCTGGTCACAATACCTACCGGATGTGGGTGTTTCCTTTCAAAGGATTTCCTATCATTGAATGCATTTGGATTTATTTGAGTTGATTTGATTATTGATTTCAAATTGAGTTTTTCAGGGTTTATTTGACTCTTGGTTATTTCCGCGTATATAGAAGCCGAAGCGACCGAAGAACCTCCGGTTGATCCAGGACAAGATCAGCAGAACCTCGACCAAGGCGAGTCAACACTTTTGATCATATTGCACCTACCTTTTGCAAATTATGTTGCTTTAAATTATGAAATTGCATTGCTAAGTTTTAACAAACTATGTTGGTCTAGCTCATAGTTAATGCCTTAACAATAATTGTGTATAAACATCCCATCCTTGAATTTGGACATTATCCTTTGTCACCCTAGACTCAATGGATTACAAACTAGCTAATAAGTCTGTATCTAAGTGTCATGCTTAGCCTTGCTTAGATACAATGTCATGCGGGCATTAAACTGCCCGACCACAATCATTAAAAATGTTTTTGAAAGTGATTTGGGGTAGTTGAGACTGGGAGCCTGGCTGGTATGTTGGACTAAAGAATATTTTCAAAACAAAGCAAAACCTGAAAACTGTTTTCGACTCGGGTGGTTGGAAAGAGTGGTTGGTGTCGGGGGCATGAGAGAATGTTGGTATGTGGATGTACCACCCGAGTCAATTAAGGACCGAATCTTGGAATGATCTCTCATGCAAAAACAGTGCAACTACAAGTCTATAATGGGTACGAACTGGCTAACTAATTTGTTCGTCTCAGCGTGGCTTCACCATTGGCGGGTGTGTGGCGTGGGTAAGGGTAATGGAGCCACAGGAAAACCACACGGCGCAAGAGGGGGCCTCCTGGGAGTGTGGCTCCGGGCGGTGAAACCTTAGCAGGTGGAGTTGCGTCGAGGTTGAGCATTGTAAAGGCCTTGTGGTAATCTCCCCTTGATTCACACATCTAAGAAAACATGTGTATATATCAAGATGATTACCTCTTGTGGTTAAAGTGTGCGGACTCTGCAGAGTAAGAAAACTATCATGATAGCCGTGTTTCACACCAAGAGCGGTGCCGAGAACTTGCTTGATATAGCTTTCATTTTACAAAACCATTTGTGATGAAAAGGGAAGGTCAAAGGTGGGACCTGTGGATTTGAGAAAGCCCGGTTGGGGACCATTGGAACAACTGCCTGGGGACCAAGGGTAAATATGGGATGTTCTCGAGCATTGGGTGGATGGAGCCACTCAATGGTATAGGAGGTGGGACCTCCACTAGTACTTTACAAAATCAAAACCCATTTATAAAAACAGATTGTTAAAAAGGCTAAGTCTCAGGATTTTCTACTACTTACCTATTTCAAACTTGGCTTTGTGCAAATAAAAGAACTCTAAAACTTCTCTTGATTAGCCCTGTATCTATACAATTTGCATTGTGTGTTAGCTCGCGAGTACGGTTATGTACTCAGGCTCGTCCATTATAATCTTTCAGACCCAAGCAACCAAGACCCCTACGACTACTACTACTCGGAGGTTGCACCAGAAGATGATGAAGCTTAGGTCGGACCCCGATCGCTTGTTCGTAAGGCAGAGTGAATGGATCCACTGCAACTCATTTTACTTCCACACTTATCTTTTGATTCTGCACTCTAACTCTTGTAAGATTTCCATTTCATGGCTCTTTTGTAAAACAATTGGCCACACGGCTGTTATGCATATATATATATATATATATATATATATATATATATATATATATATATATATATATATATATATATATATATATATATGTTAAGTTGTGTGCTTGTATTTTCTTAATTGTTCATACGAGCACTAGTCGCATCGAGCACAAACCGCATTGAGCGTAGTCATACCACTCAGGACCTCCTATACCCTTTTGTCGTATCCTCAGGACCTCTTGTACCCTTTTGTCGCTATCTCAGGACCTCCTCAGGAACTCCCCTGGACGTCTCTACAGTGTCCCTCAGGACCTCCCAAGGATGTCTCTACGGTACTCCTCAGGACCTCCCCAGGATGTCTCTACAGTGTTCCTCAGGACCTCCCCAGGATGTCTCTACAGTGTTCCTCAGGACCTCCCCAGGATGTCTCTATGGTACTCCTCAGGACCTCCCCAGGATGTCTCTACAGTGTTCCTCAAGACCTCCCCAGGATGTCTCTACAGTGTTCCTCAGGACCTTCCCAGGACATCTCTACAGTATTCCTCAGGACCTTCCCAAGACCGCTACAAGACTTCCTTAGGACCTCTTCAAGACCTCCCAGGATCTCCTCTAGACGACTTCAGGACCTCCTCAGGGTTCCTGCAGGACATCTCTGTGACCTTCGGGACCTCTTCAAGACCTCAGAATTCCTTTTTCAACCAAGTTTGGTCGCAAATATGGACCCGATCGTAGGTTTGCTCTTGGTTATGGAAATGGTCCAAGAATGCATCTGTGTGTGCTATCTACTGATCCATGGAATAGCACAGTTGACACAGAGGATTCCAAATTCCAAAGAAATTTGGGGTCTAACAGAGATGGCCTCAACTTCAAGCAAAAGAATTTATGCTTTCAAAGCCTAATATGATTCAAGTGAACATGAGGGTCAAAATGAGGAAGATGATGACAAAAGAAACACTTTGTCAGGCTAGCCATAAAGGATGATCCATCAAACCTCTCAAATGCAAATGAGGCTCCATCACTATTTGACATATCTACATGCTTCATGGCAAAAGGTAATAATGAGGTAAATGATGATGATGAGCCTTCGTATGATGATTTGATGGATATGCTGGATGACTTGAATGAATACCTTGGCAAGGAGAAGTCAAAATTCAAAGTCTTGAAGAAAGATTTTTTTCTCTTAAGGATTCTTATGATGAGCTAAAAGTAGCTCATGAGACTCTCCTTCTCAAGAATCTCATCAAGTCCATGATGGATATAGGCATTACATGTAATTTATTAGATGATATGACATGTATAACTCCTAGTCCTTGCATTTCATCTAAGGTTAGCATATCCACCTCTTGTGATGATTTGCTACATAATCCTTGTAGCTCAAAAATAGATGTTTGTACTTCCTCTATGCTTGTTGAGACTAACCTTGTAGAGGAAAACAAAGAGCTCAAGGTCCAAGTCACAAAATTAAAAAATGACTTGGAAAGAAGTTTCAATGGGAAGGCCACTCTCGATGAGATATTGATCAAGCAAAGATGCTTGCAAGACAAGGCTGTCATCCTTGTTTGAACTGTTGAAATTGAAGGCAAGCAATGGTTGGTCCGACAAGAGTTTCACGGTGTTATTAGGCCTCCTAGCAAATATCCTTCCAGAGGGAAACGTGTTGCCCAGAACCACATACCAAGCCAAGAAGGTTCTTTGTCCATTGGGAATGGAAGTAGAACGAATACATGTATGTCTGAACGATTGTATCCTCTACCGTAAAGAGTATGTAGACATGCATGTATGTCCAGTGTGTAAAGCATCCCGATACAAGCGTAAGAATTACTCCGATGACGACGAGGGCATCAAGGTGAAGTAAGGACCTCCTGCTAAGGTGTTGTGGTATTTTTCTATAATTCCCCGTTTGAAGCGTTTATTTGCGAACCAAAAGGAGGCACGATTACTGCGTTGGCACTCGGAGGAGCGTAAGAAAGATGGAAAGATAAGACGCCATGCTGATTCTGCCCAATGGAGAAACTTTGATAGGAGCTTCGAAGACTTCGGTGCGGAACCGAGGAATATAAGGTTTGGGTTGAATACAGATGGAATGAATCCTTTCGGTAACATGAGCAGCCGACATAGCATCTGGCCCGTGAATCTATGTATGTGCAACCTTCCTCCTTGGCTGTGTATGAAGCGGAAGTACATTTTGATGTCACTACTTATCCAAGGGCCAAAGTAACCTAGGAACGATATTGATGTGTACCCAGCACCATTGTTGGAAGGTCTTGTGACACTGTGGAACGAAGGGGTACAGGTATGGGATGCGTACAAATGAGAGAAATTCACTTTACGCACCATGTTGTTCTGCATCATCAATGATTTTTCTATCCTTGGTAACCATCGGGGTTCAGTACAAAAAGAGCCAAAGCATGTCCGCACTGCTTACATGATATTGAGAGTGTGTGGCTGAACAACTCGCGCAAAACTGTGTACATGCGTAACCGTAGGTTCCTTCCCAGGTATCACCCCTACCGCAAGATGGAGAAACAATTCAACAGAAATATAGAGGACGGTTCAGCTCCAATGGCTTTTAGAGGGAAAGTGGTCTATGATATGGTCAAGGATATCGATGTTGTGCTTGGAAGAAACGTAAATTGAGGACCTGTCAGAAGAACATCTGGAAGAAACGATCACTTTTTTTGGGATTTACCTTATTGGGAGTACTTAGAAGTTCGCCATTGCATCGACGTTATGCACGTGGAGAAGAATGTATGTGATAGCTTGATTGGTCTCTTGCTGAACATTCATGACAAAGAGACCGATAAAGGACAAACGTACCTTCTCCCAACTTGCTACACTCTATCCAAGGTCGAGAGAAAGGAACTGTGCCAGAGCTTACATGGTGTGAAAGTTCCGTCCGGTTACTCCGCCAGTATGAAGAAACTTGTTTCTATGGAAGATTTGAAATTAATTGGTATGAAGTCTCATGATTGTCATGTGCTAATGACACAAATACTTCTTGTTGTAATTAGAAGTATTTTGCCGAACAAGGTCTGAGTGGCAATCATGAGGCTATGTTATTTCTTTAACTCAATTGCTAAGAAGGTCATCGATCCCGAAGGACTAGATGCTCTGCAGGCCGAGGTGGTGATGACTCTATGTCATCTTGAGATGTATTTTCCTCCGTCATTTTTTGATATCATGGTCCATCTCATTGTTCACCTTGTGAAAGAGATAAAGATATGCGGCCCTGTGTTCCTACATCATATGCACCCGTTCGAGAGGTACATGGGAATTCTTAAGTCCTATGTACAGAATCGATCTCAATTGGAGGGCACAATCATCGAAGGTTATGCAACCGAAGAGGTTATTGAGTTCCGCGTCAACTACATGGCTCAGGTGGAACTGATAAGTATGCCTCTATCTCATCATGAGGGGAGGCTGGAGGGTATCGGGACCATCGGAAGGAAAGCAATCACTCCTGATTTTGACGTGTACGCTCAAGCCCATTTCACAGTCTTGCAACACATGACCCAAGTTTCCCCGTACATCGACGAGCATAAAGATATAGTACACCAATAGAATCCAGGCCGGTCGGAGGTTTGGATCACGAGAGAGCACAGCCGTCGGTTCAACACATGGTTAGAGGTGCGATTCACTGGGAGGCCATCATCAAGTGATGATATGCTGCCATGGTTGGCAAAAGGGCTAAAATTTACAATTGTGACATGGCAAGGATACGACATAAATGGGTACACATTTTATACGACAACTCAGGATAGGAAGAGCACAGTCCAGAACAACGGTGTCCGCATAGATGCATTTCATGAGCAGTTCAATACCGCTGGGTTGAGCTCCTACTATGGGTTCGTAGAGGAGATTTGGGAGCTCGACTACATACTTTTTAAGATCCCCCTATTTTGGTATCATTGGGTCAAACTTCCATAGGGTGTGAAGGTCGACAAGTACGGCGTCACTACTGTGGACCTCGAATGTGTCGGATACAAGGACGAACCATTCATACTCGCTAAGCAAGTTGTTCAAGTTTTTTATATAATGGACTCGACAAATAAGAACCGCCACGTAGTTCTTCATGGAAAAAGAAGGATTGTTGGAGTTGAGAATGTCGTGGATGAGGAAGAGTACAATCAATTTGATGAGTTGCCTCCTTTTGGAGATGGCATCAGGCTCGAGGAAGAACTTGGAGAGGAAGCTAGCTATATGCGCGTCGATCATCGTGAAGTGCTATTTTTTAAAACGAAATAGAAAGTAGAATGATCCCACATGATGACACCTATTTTGAAAATTATTCCATTGTAATTAAGAAACTCGGCATATAATTAAGGAATTATTCCATGTAATTGATTTACTAATTAGGAAATTATTCCATCTGTGATTGTATCTGCTTTCTTGTTTTTAGAGGGCATGGCTAGCATTTCCTGAGGTTAGCCGAAAAAAGAAATATTTTTAGCTATAGAAGGAACTATCACATGCGGTTTAGTGGAATAAACCGTCTGTGATATATGTAGCATAGACAATCCTAAGGTGCTAAAACATTTCACCTCCCGCACACACGTCAAAAATTTCCCCCACCCACGCATCACATATGGTTCCATAATAAAACTGTTTGTGATACTTATCACACACGGTTCTTAAAATAAAATCGTCTGTGATATGCTCACTTATCACAGACGGTCCTAGAATAGAACCGTTTGTGATATGCTCGCTTATCGCAGATAGTCCTAGAATAAAACCGTATGTGATATGCTCACTTATCACATACGGTTCTTTAAGAGAATCGTATATGATATACAATATCATAGACGGTTCTTTAGTAGAACCGTCTGTGATATGCATTGATAAGTAGGGCCCTGCTAGGGTTTGCGTCCTTACTCCTCAGAGCTCACTCTCCGGTCTGCCTCCCCAGCGCCCTTACTTCCCGTATTCCTCCCGAGCCTCCTCTCTCTGTGCCGTTGTCCCCACATTGTCCTCCTCCTCTACGCTACCGTCATCCCCGAGCCTCCTCTCTCTGCACTATTGTCCCCCCGAGCCTCTTCTCTTTGCACCGTCGTCCCCACACCGTACTCCTCCCCTACGTCACCGTCATCCCCACCCTCATCCTCCCCGTGCCGATGTCCTCCCTCTGCGACCCCCGACCTCGACGACGCCTTGCTCCCCCAACTTCAACTCCCTCTTCATCCATGCCTAACGTCAAGGTACAAGCACATCGCTTTAGATTGTGCTAGTCGAAGTTTTAAATTCTGCTGATTTGATTGACTTTAGCACTGAGAGATATTGCTTAGTAATGTTGTGGGAGGTACGAGCTCACCGCTTTGGTAGCTTCTGTTCACTGTGATTATTGTTCTGTCATTGTTTATATTCCTATCAATTGAAATATTGTGTAGTTGGTTCAATTGAAATATTGAGAGTGAACTCTCAATTGATGATTTATTTTGTTGTGAAGTTCTATCTTTTGAGCATTTTATCCTGATTGATGCAGTACTAATTTGTTGATCTTGCAGAAATATCATTTATTGATGCAGTACTGATTTGTTAATCTTGCGAGATAGCAAGTAAGCGAGATGGCGTCCGTACCGTCTTCACTGCCGTCATCGATGTCACCGAATGCATCTGGATCTCAAAGGAAAGTGCTACCTAAGCGACATGCCAGAGGAATATCGAAAATTCCTATGGGTTGAATGACCATCACGGCCGTTAGTACTGCTTGGGTCCTTTTGCTTCGCGAGAAGCAGCGGCAGTATTCCGGACCACCTGCGGTATACATGGAAGGCAACGGATCCCCATCACCACACAGAAGTGGAAGTATCTGATGGCCGTAGAGAAAGTGCAGCTGTGGACTGAAATTACAACGTCGTTCAATATTCTAGGAGAAGTCTCCGAACTCGTGCGATGGCAGGCGTTCCTCTCGATGGGACACGCTTGTAAGACCTTCAAGAGCAAACTTATCATGGAGTACGTGAACAAGGATCGGACGCCCTGCACGAAGTATCGTTTCGTGTCGTTGGATATATGAGACGTCTTTGTGCAGATGAAAACGACGGACGAATTTCAGCAGCAAAGTGCGGCGCACAAGGCTATCCAGGCACAAAACATTCACCCCCACAGACTCGGCACCACTGGGTACGCGGGTAAAATCTAGGGATGGATGAGTGAGGACGATGTGGCAATCCAGTCACAGGTCTCCCCACCATTTGATGTGATCACAGATGAGCGCACCTGAAACTGGTTAAGAGGGAGGGCCACAATCACATCGTTGGATGCCATCTCTTTCACAAACCTGGCAGACGAGGAAGTGTCCCAATACCTAGTAAGATATGTCGAACTACTTAGTTGTTAATAAGTTCATAACTTTGTAAGGTCTAAAATAACATGATGGCCTCTTGTACCCGGGTCGCACACGAGGCCTTGAGGTTTACGTACCTTAGAGGCATAGATTCCCACACGACTCTGAGGCGTATAGGAGTCAGAAGAGATCCAAGGCCGAACGCGAGGAACAGTTGAAAGAGAAGATTAGTGCAGAGATTAGTGCATAATTTCAAGGACAGATAACATCATTGTAGGAACAAATGAATCAACTCATCTACCCGTCGCAAGCCCCCCCTGGTGATTTTGGGAGCCAGTCCTCCTCAACATCGGAGTAGCGTCGCATCCATGCCTGCACTTTCTAAACTTGGCAGCGTCCAATTACCTATCGACGTCATCCAGGTAATATACATCTCTAGAATACTCTAAAAATAGACCTGTAGGACGCATTAGCTAATTGTGTATCATTTTGTACGTGCCCACGCCCTGCAGGCTCCAAGTGAGGCTGGTTGGGTCTATTTCTGTTGAGGCTAGGCGGGGGGTGGTGTATCCATGCCAGAAAGGGATAGTGGTGCACAGTGCCCAACTGGCACAGGGTTACGCCAAGGTCTAGGTGGACATGGTATATGATAATTTGATGGACATCCCGCTGGAGAAGTGCCCGAACAAAGAGATCATAATACTAGGGGATGCCTTGCACACTTATGTCCAGTGGCCCAAGAGCGACATCGCCCTTAACCCTGCAGTCCCGCGATCTCCACACGACGACCATGCCTCTCCAACAATACCCTCATGACTCCACCTCAACCCCCACTTCAGAAGGCCTCTGTATCAGTTACCGTGGAGACGACGCCTAATAAACAAGAAAAGCTTGTCGAGTCGTCTTCCAGGAAGACAAATAGCACGCGAGGCGCTAAGGCCAAATCAAAGAAGATTAAAGCACCTCACAACCCCGGCACGTACTCCCTTGGAATACCGTTGGTCTCCGACACAATATTACATCACGCTGGTTTGGCTTACGGGACTTTGCATGCCTGGTACATGCGACAGACTGACGAGGTGAGGGAAGATCGGTTTGCTGGATTCACCGTCAGCTACGCGGAGAACCATTTCCTCCGCAAGGCGGGCTACTTCATCGTGGGCTTAGAAGACTTATTTGATCTATTAAACATCAGCACCCTCGACGCCTCATTTCTACGATGCTGAACACTGTAAGTATATACAATCAAGTTTTACATTCACGCAATACCAATAAATGTCATAACTCATTGCTTATGTATAGATACAAGATGCAAGAAGCCCGGCGATCACGACAACCGGTGGGTTTCCTCGACCCACAATTGATATTTGAGCAATGCATCACCCAAGATGCATCCTACGTCGAGAAGTACATAACGAGGAGATTGCTTACTCACCGTGACAAGGACTACATACTGGTGTCCTATAACCAGGAGTAAGTGCTTCACTACTTGCTATACAAATTTCATTTGTTCTTTATACGCAACACGAACTTAAGTTTAATGACTATAGCGACATACTCATAGGTTCCACTGGATCATTTTAGCCATTGTATCAAAGTGGAACAATGTAATATTCCTTGATTCCCTAGTCGACAAAAACTACGACTTCACCATTGTGCAAAAATTACTCGACATATATGCTCATTTCCTCCATACGTAACTCTATTGTAATCTTCCTTCATTTGAAATGCTCGAGGATAACTTTTTGGAATCACGTAGGTCGTTTAGCACCTATATTGCTGGGAGAGGGATACACAAGGAACGGAGCGCTACACTACGACACAGGATGAAATTTCCGGTACCCGTTACAGCACAATAATCTTATATCACACTTCATAACCTAGTCTCTCGAACCGACTATACATATATCCTATATCACACTTCTATTTTTGCAGTGCCACCAGCAACTACTACAAGGCAACGTATGTGCATTCTACGTTTGTCGTCATATGCTGGAAATCATGAGTGCTACGACGAAGGATCCAGAGGTTTGTCAGTCAATCCTATATAATTATGAATTTAAATTTATATGCTTACTACTTTACTCTTATTAGCGACAGGGCATGACAATCGAAGAAAGTGTCTACCATCTGGACTTACTCGCGGACTTTCGAGGACAGCTCGCGAACTTCATTAGTGGGGATATCATTCACCAGAATGGAGAGTTTCACCCCAGCGACACCGATTTATTGTAATTCACTTTGAGTTGTAATTTAAATCACTTTGTAATTGATATTGAGTTTTTAAATCACTTTGAGCTGTTCTATATCAAATCAATTGTGATATATCTGTTTTCTGTTTACTTGTTTTTCGAGGGCATGGCTAGCATTACCTGAGGCTAGCCAAAAAAACAAAAAACCGTCTATGAATGCATACTATCATAGACGGCTATCACTAAAAAACCGCATGTGATATGTATCCAATCACAGACGACTACCACCAACAAAGCGTCTATGATATGTATCCAATCATAGATGGCTGCCACCTACAAACCGTCTGTGATATGTCAGAAATCACATACGGCTGTTTTTACTAACCATCTGCGATATATATACAATCACAGACGGCTACTATTAACAACCGTCTGTGATATATATACAATTACAGACGGCTACTACTAACACCCGTCTGTAATACGTATCCAATCACAGACAGCTACCTCCAACAACCGTCTATGATATGTCAGATATCACAGACGGCTACTACCAAAAACCGTTTGTGATATCAATGATATCACAAACGGTTATTTTTACTAACTGTCTGTGTTATGTATCTAATCACAGATAGTTGGTACATATAACCGTCTGTAATAGTTGGTCTTCACAGACGGTTTATACTAGAAAACTATATGTGTTGTTGCATATCACAGACGGCTCAAAAACCGTCTGTGATAACCGCCTGTTATCACAGACACATAAAATTAGACGGTTCAGAAACCGTCTGTGATGACCCTTTCTGTAGTAGTGTCCCCTGCAGTCTGAGCGGGAGCGTTGCGGACGCTCAGGCTGGAGAAGAAGCCGATGAGGATGCTTAAGCTGGAGAAGAAGCCGACGAGAAGTGTCATGCAAAGAACCATTGGTGAAGTTGTCTGCCATCGAGGTAGTTGTCAAAGTATGTTGCCGATGATGAAGAGGGGCATCGTTGACAAAGAAGTTGTGGGAGATCGCCGTAGACGAAGATGACATCGATGTAGCGAGAAGACAATGTCAAAGGTGTCGTAGTCGAAGAAGGTTGCTGTAGTCAACGCAACACAGGTCAGCCACTAGTGACGAGGAAGAAGCAGGAGAAGTAGTAGTGGGAGAACTCAACAACAGTGACGGTGCGCAGATCGGTGCAAGAGAGAGGACCGAACAACATGACAGTTGCCAGAGTAGGCGGGTGGTGCACCAGATACAACCAATAGAGAGGAGGAAAGGGATACTGGAGTCTAATCTGTGTTGACTGTTGATAACAGCAGGGGACGGCAGCAAAAGGATGGCCACAGCAAAGAAAGGCACGGCAGTGATTGTCATGCGCGGAGAAGAAAAGGAGCGGCAGTGGCTGTGACGCCAATGGAAGGAGGCGTCTGCAGACTGCAGGTGCAGGTTGCTCGACCAAACCAAGATGAACAAGAAAGGAGGACAGCACACAATCTGCATGCATGTGTCCATAGGGGAGCCGCATGGAGGGTAGTAGTGGATTGACCTGGCACGGTAAGCAAAGAGCGGATTAGATGTAGCAGCATAGAAGAGGATAGGACCGGCATGCATTTACGCCGACTGGACGCGGCCGAGAAGATCAGACCCAAAAACCAAATTCAGAAGAACGATAGAAGGCGATCATGATCGATCGCCGTCGCTGGAGTCGATCGATCGCCGGTACAGGAAGTCGACGCTGGTGACGCTGGCGGGCTCGGACCAGCAGCCGTCACCGTCCAACCGGTGCACGGTGAGGCTCCTCGTCTCCACCACCACGGCCGGCGCCCAGAGCTCGCCGTGCGCCGAGACAGCGTGGAATGCCCCGCGCAAGAACGGGAGGGGTGCTGGAGGGGACTAGACTCTTGTTGGCAAGGTCCACAGCGAACGCTCCAGGTGGCAAGGCCACCTCGGCGGTGGACAAACTCGCCGGTGCTCGTCTGGTTGGCCGCGGGCCAGTGCGCACATAAGACGTACAGCCGGCGGCCGTCGGGTGCCAGCGCGGCCTTGGCGTTGTTGAAGACCATGCTCTCGTCGTCGTCTGGGGACACGCCGCGGAAGGGCTGAAGCATGTCATTGCTGTGGCCGATGACAAGGCCTGAAGCGGTGCAGGCGGAAGAAACGCGCATGCAGGAAGAAGAAACGCGCATACATGCAGAACGAGGAATGGAGGCATGCATGTTATGCAGCCATGCAAACGGAAAGGACACGAGATGGCTCGAATCAAGAAACAGAGAGGTAAAAATTGATGGCGGCGTCGCGGCGTGACAATGGGCGAGATGACGAAGCGGCGGTCAATCACGGTTGACAGGCATGGTCGGCAATGGAGAAGAGGCTAAGGGCATATATAACAGTTTGTCTTTTAGAGTTGTCTCTAAAGGTTTTAACTCATCTACAGACAACATTAAAGGCAATATCTCAAATAATTTATCTATAAAATCATTCATTTTCAACACAACTTCTCTCTATACACACTCACCATTTGCGATGGTTTACGTGCCCAGCTTGTCTCTTATATAAGAGATGATATATTCTCTCTCCTCCAACTAGATTTTTGAGTGATATGGTAGCTAAGATCCGAGTTATTGATCGGCGAAAAAGAAACCAATCTATTTGATCGGAGGGGAGATCGTCTATCTACAATACGCAGCCCCCAGGAGATTACATTGCCTCTCCTCGGGGGCGGTGTGCAGCGGAATTTGGTGGTGGCTAGGAACAGGCTCAGATGCAAACCCGCTCTGATACCATGTACCATATTGAGTTGTATGCACCAAATAGTTCGTCCAAAAGCTTAAACTGATGGGAAAAGATGGACAATTCACTTATACTTCAACACTCACCCTAACGTGTAGGCTCCCATAGGCCTAAGACGTGGAATAGAAATAGGCTACAATTATTTTCTTTAATTGCGTCAACTGGGTCTTGAACTTAAGACTTCTTGGCTCTGATACCATATTGAGTTGCATGCACCAATCAGTTCATCCAAAAGCTTAAACTGATAAGAAAATACGGACAATTCACTTATACTTCGACACCTACCATCCACGTCGGGCATAGGTGTTGTGTTGCCAAAGAAGAACAAAGGGAGAAAGGAATGACAAAACGAAGAGGAACAAGTTGGGGAATGAATTTGCGGGCTTGTACCGAAGCCTAGAAGGCCACAAGGCCAAAGTGTGGCCTCCCACCTCACAGCCCCACCCGGGCACCCCACGTTCCCCAGTCCTCACCTAGCCAATCGATCGAAGCAATCCACGAGGCTATGAGAGCCGAGACCAAGCAGTCGGTGCGCACCTGAGAAGTTGAGGAAGAAATAAAGAAACCCTAGGTGGGTGGTGGTGAGAGGCTGGCAGCGGCTTAGTTGTGTAGCGTGAGGAGGAGGAGGGGAGGGGCGTGGGCCAAGCGGAGAAGTCGGCATTGTAGGCCACGGCAAAGCTCTGACTACGCGGCGGCGCTTTGGTCAAAGCAAGAAGACCGACGATTTGCCGATTTGGGTCGCCGAGCAATGGGCACTGAGTCTGGATCGTGGTTCACAGAGACTAGATGCCGGAGGTAGGAGGTACTCGACCGCATAACCGTGGTATATTAATATTTTCTTTCATTATTTGCTCTTTTACTTCTTTTATTCTTTAGCATATAGCCATATACCGGTATATATTGTATAGTTAGTATTTAATAATATACTTGTATTTTTCGTAGTTTTGCGATAACGAAGAAATAGACTTTGTGTAACTATTTCACAAGCAATTCAAGTAATACTCCACCAACTGTTGAGAGCACAACTCAACTAAAGAAGCTTCGACTAGAATCCTAATGAAATTATTGTCAATCCAACTTATCGCATACCAATAGAAGATTATGTCAATGACATTAGAGATCAAGTGAGGAGGCTATCTTTGTTGAATGATCCGGCTCGAGCAATTGGGCATGCCTTTCCAACAGCATTGGATGGTAAAGTGTGGATGTGAGAACACGAGGTATTTAACTCGTAATATTTAACCATCTAATTGGTCCTGGCATTACAAATCAAATATCCCGCTCTCGGTGTATTGTATACCTCCTAGGAGCGGTACACATACACATTTACAAAATTTAAAGCATCAATCTCATACACAAGTTATTACAATACCGAGTCTTCATAACTTACAACACATAAGTCATTCAAAGTTCATATTACACAAATATAGCCGACCGGCCAAATAAATTGACAAAGTACCAAAACGCATCGGATATAACAAGCCATAAGATGGCAATGAACAAAAGCCAATCGGCTGCCCTTACCCACAAGGAATCCGATCGAAAATCCGCCGAGCTAGTCGTCCTACACGAAGTCGGTCTCACAATAGTTGATCCCTTGAGGATCAACCTCCTCTGAAATTACAGCAACTGGGTTGAGTACAAAGTTGTACTCACAAGTCTTACAAGCAAAACAAATATATAGATGCATTCATGTATCAAAGGAAAGGCCACTACACTAAGCAATTTTCAGTATAAAGTAGTTTTCTTTGCAACTTGCCAAATCTGTTTTTAAATGTTTAAATAACAGTGAGACAACATTTATGAACATAACTAACATCCTAGAGATGACTTTCCAATAGCCACCACAACATAGCACGAATTACCCATTCATACCACCTGATTCCAAGTTTTATCGAAAATGTTATAAGTCTAATTCTTGCACGACCTAACCAAGTATGTCCATAACCTAGGACAAGGCTAATCAAATAGTTTGAACCCTGCAGGGGTGTACAACTTTTCCCATATGTCAGACCGCTTCTTTTGCCGAGCTATTTAACACACTTCCTTATGTATGCCGGTAGAGCTAAGTCCTACGAGACGTTTTCTAATATAATGCATTAACTACGAGTCACCCGCATGGGGTGAAACCCTCCGTGAACAGCCCTTGTGTGTGCAGACGGGGCTCCCACGGAGAACCCACACGTTGTGTTAGAGACATCGGCCTAGCCTTAGCAACTGCTAATACTCCTTGGGCTGGTGGACCTAGACAGGAACCCACCCCGCACATCCAACACACACAGAACATTTTTTTAACACAACACACACACACCACCTACGACTCGGAGCTAACACACGCCAAAGTATTAAGTTAAGAGGGGTTCCATATGTCCCTCATGTGGATGCACACAAAAGTGCTTGGATTAGTGACACAATTAATTCGGTCCTTGTTGACTCGGGCACGAGCCACACACCCAAATACCACACCAACAACCATTTGCTCGGGTCCAAAATATTTTATTTTCAGTTTTAGTTTTCCAAATACATTATACACATGAGTACCCTGACCCCAAGTATTTAGAATGATGATACAATGACCATCGCCAAAGCGACGATCCCCATTCTACCGTTCTAAGCATTGCTAAGTAAACGACTCGTATACTACATACATATAAATAACCAGAGTCCATCCATCGGACTCTAAATCATTAGCAATAATCTAACTTAGGCTCAGTAGAAATGAGAATATTTACCTACAGCTCATGCATCTATTCGGATTAACTACTCCTAATGAAAATTAACATCAAAATAGCACATGAACACATACATTTGCAATCAAGATAATTTCATCAAAAGTAATAGGAGCAATATGATCAAAAGGGAGGGTTGATTGCCTTGCTGGAGATACTCAACTTGCTGCAGAGGAGTACTCTCGTATATAATAGAATCATCGAAACCTAGGGAAAGAATCGAAAAGAACAATAAGAACGAATAACACCGAATAAACACAAAAAATCAAAATCATCCGAAAATCATGAAATTACACAGAAGGTACAACATGATTTTAAATGAATTTAGAAACAAAAAACATTTGATTTGGATGTCGCAAGCAAAAGTTATAGCCTAAACCATTTCTGTCGGAAGAGATAATCCATAAAATAGCCTTCGGTTACTGTTCACTGATTCGACTACACGTGGTCGAAAGGAGGTTTCGACTACCTGGTCGAAAAGAGGTTGTAGGTGGTCAAAGAAGGTGGTCGTGGGTGGTCAGAAGAAGCTTGGTGCCGTTAATGGGCAACGACGGCGACGACAACTTCACTGAGGGGACGATGACTTGAGCGAAAGTGACGCGGCAGAGGAAATGCCCCTTTCGGCAGGAGACGAAGAAGAAACTTAATTGTGGTGGTCCCTGTGAACCAAAACCAAATTGGGTTAGAGGATAAGTTCCTTGCGTCCAGGAACACAAGATGATGCAGATAGAGAGGAGGGAGTGGCACGGTAACGGCGACGATGATGAGGTGGCGCGCCGGCCGTGAACTCGGAGCTCCACTCCACTTGCGTTCGGGCTCAGGGGAAGCAAGAAGGAAGTAGGGGATGAGCGGGGTGAGAAATGGCGAAGCAAAAGAGGTCCAGAGAGCTACGAGGTCTCTTAAATAGGCGACGGGCGGAGGGCTCACGAGGAGAGGCCGACGGGGTGAGCTCAGTTCAAGGACGCCCATGAGCAACAGGGGCAGGTGGGAGAGGTGACCGGGGCGTTAATGCTGAGCTAAGGCATGGTCGGCGTTGGTAGCTGAGGGAGGTGACGTCAATTAATGCGCACATGCCCAAAGCGATGACTTGCAACAGCGGTGATGCACGCGAGCGCTGGCGGCATAGGCGCGGCGAAGAAGACGGTGACCAAGCAAGGAGGTGACTGACAAGAGGGTCTGGTCGGACCTGGTCGGAGGGTCTGGTCAGAATTGAGTGGTTCTGGTCGAAACCAAGTGGTTCTGGTCAAAACCAAGTTGGGTGGTCGAAATCGAGTGCCTGGTCGAAATCGAGTTGGGTGGTCGAAATCGAGTGCTTGGTCAAAATCGAGTTGGTGATCGAAATCGAGTGCCTAATCGAAATCGAGCTGGGTGGTCGAAATCTAGTGCCTGGTCAAAATCGAGTAGGGTCAACTCGATTGGTTTGACCGAGTGGATTTCAAAAGGCTGAGAGGGTTGTGAATTTTTAGACAAAGTTCTAAAGCCCTGAAAATTCTAAAATTTTTAAGGGAGGCTTCTGACAAAGTGTAGACCCTAGTGTAATTTTTTGAGAGTTTTTAGAGAAATAAATTTTTCTGAAGAAAAGTTTTAAGTCTCTGGTTTAGGTGTTTGACCAAGGATTAACTGGTTTGACTGGCCATTTTTTTAAAAAAAAAAAGCAAAAATAATTCTAGAAATTATGAAAAAATTTAGGTGAGTCAAAAAGATGTTCTAGAACGTAGGAAAATTATTCTCAAAGACTGATCACAAGATTTTGCTTCAAAAGTTTTAAAGGACTATCTGCTAAGTGAGTTGAAGCATAAGTTTTTCAAAATTCACCAAGACCAATGAATGAAAATCCAGATAATTCAATTGACAACTTGATGCATCAAAAGTTTTAAATTCTTCTCATTTTTTATACATTTGAAATACAAACCCATATTTGGGATGTTACAGTGGAGATCCTTTCAAGAATTATAGTTTGATCAATTCGATTGGTTAGAATATAGTGTGGAAAATGATGTCATGTTTTGTGTTTCTGTTATTTTCTTTTCAAGAAATCGACACAACCTAACATATTTGGATTGTACCAGAGTAAAATACTATGCTTGTATCAATTTAGTTTAGTCCTCTAACCTCAGCCTCTATTTTTATCCAACTTCGTTGTTGTCTACAGCTACTAGCGCATGACGTGCCCACGTTACACGCATGCCCACTCTAACCATCTCCCCAAAAAAACCATAGCACCTTGTATATCCCAGCCGCCGCCTGCGTGGAGAACCTCTCCATTTTTGGCCCCTCTCCTCGTGTGGGGAAAAAAACTTATGTCAATAGTGTATTTATTGTCGTTTCTTAGCTATGTCACGTTAACAAAATCCTACGTGAAGGAGAGAGAGTACATATTGTCTATTCCTGAAGAGACTATCGTGCATAAAAAACAAAACATGATACATTAATCTACTCTAGCTGACATGTAGGTCTGTTTCAAAGGAAAATTATAAAATATAAATGTTGGAGAGTGTGCTAGAGACTATCTATTAGACATGTTATCTCTAAAGATGATGTAACATATACTAGATATAAGGTTATCTCTGACTATTAGAGATGCCCTTAGACTCGAACCGACGAAACAACTTCATTAATCACATAACGGCGGTGTCTATTCTGTTGCGGGTGTTTGTCTTTTTCGTATATCACGGATGCGTTTGAGTTTGATTCAGTTCGCAACTTCTGTTTACGCCATACAATATGGTTTTATCTGTTCGAACTCATATATGAGTGCCAGTTATCTGTTTTTGTTGTACATCACAATGTAAGACTCGGTTATAGTTTTTCAGTTTAGAAAAAAAAAGACTCGGTTAAAAAAAAACAAGTTAGGGAATAGGGATATCATCTGCTTGGACCAACAGGAGTGGCCCGGATTGGTAAAGTTGTCATTTTGTGGGCACATGCAAGTATGTGGAAGGTGACAGCCCATGTAGCCCGAGAGTGTGCGGTTTGGTGGGGCCTTTTCTGTGAGTCCATGCTGGCCCTGAATGGACGAAACGGATATTTCTTCTTCGTTTTGTTTAAGTTGGTCCTCACATAATTTTAGCAAAGAACCTTACCATACAATATGGAGCATAAAAAGAGGTTTACTCAAAAGAAATTGAAACGAATATATTGAGATATGCTGAAAACACTTGCCAACCTTTACTGATCAGAATCCTAACAACTATACCGACTTCTCACCTAAAGTGTTTCCTACGGACTATGGAGTGTATAGTAGCTTGCCAGACTTGCAAACAATCCCCCCAAAAAAACCTCTTTCGAAAAAAAATAGTTAATTTAGTCATATTTGGCCCGTATTTAGCTTACATCGAAAGCCTGATCGTGAGGCTTACAACTTAGAAGCCAAAAGGCGAACTTTCGACATTGAGTGCCGAAAGCATTTGGGTTTGGTAAATGATGGCTAGCTTCTATAGTTCCAGGGGCGGAGGCAACACTGGTGCATGTAGGGGCATGCGCATCGGCTCCATCGGCCGTGCCCCTGCAAACCCCGCATGCTGCATCTCCTCCGCATGGTCATTCAATGGAGGAAGCACCGGCTGGCTGGCGATGGTGCAAGCAGCAGCCAAGAGCCCAAGAAGGAAGGCGCAGAAGCACGGCAAGGAAGAACTGCAAGGAAGAAACACTCAGCAGTCAGCACTGGTAGCATATTTGGGCCGCTTGGGTCATATTCTTTGCATAATCCAATGTTATAGGCCCATTTTCGCAATCGTCAAATCCCCAAATCCCCATTCGGCTACAACTCATTCGGCCACTCCCCAAAATCCCCATCTCTCAAATCCTAATTCACAGCAACTCACTTGGGCACACCGCACACGCGGCCGACAGTGATGGCGGGGGCGAGGCGGCGAGGCGCACTGGGGGGAGGGAGGGAGGAGGAGGAGGGGAGGACAGAGGACGGAGCTGTGCCAGTACCACTGAGGGCGAGGCGGCGAGCCTTAGCAACCGAGAGGTTGAGACGGCCGGTGGCCGAGGTCGAGCCGGCCGGGCCGGTACGCAAAGAAGAAGCAAAGTAATCATGAATCCAAGGCCCGAGTAGGAGGCCGAGGCGGCGCGCCGAGCAGCAGGGAGGCGCAGTCAAGACGCCTAAGAGGAGGCGGTGACCGGAGGACTGAGCCGCCGCCACTAAGCCAACTCAAGGGGTGGCGCCATCGCCGCCAAGAAATGGGAAAGGAGCCACCGCGATCAAGCAGCGTAAGAACTGAAGAAGGAAATAGAAGAAATAGGGATTGGGGATTGGAGAATGTGTTATGTGTGTCTTGAGTCACTGAGTATATGATCACAATTCACAACTAAGAAGGTGAGCTGAGGTATAATTCATAACTCACTCAGTTAATATCAATGATAATATCAACGTGATGTTGTGAATAGAATATGTGATGTTGTATTGTTATCTACTTGTCTAGTCTAGTTACATGTATTTAGTTTTAGTACTCATGGATTATATACAATTTATTGTAGATTTATAAAAGATGGACAAACGAACTTTGCATAGTTATTTCTTGAACAATCTAAATACAAGTATTACTCCTCAAACCAACGAGAGCACAACTCAACCAAAGAAGCATCGGATTGATTTTAATCCCGATGACACCATTGCCGATCCAGCATGTCGTATACCAATTGAAGATTATCCCAGTGAAATTAGAGATCAAGTGAGGAGGACATATTTGTTGAAGGGTCCAACTAGACCAATTGGCCATGTTTTTCCAAAGAAAATGATGGATTGTTGGAGATCCTTTCAAGAAGCATGGTTCAACAAATTTGATTGGTTGGAATATAGTGTGTCAAAGGATGCCTTCTTTTGTTTCTATTGCTTTCTTTTCAAGAGTCCGTCACATCCTCATTATTTTGGCAATGATGCATTCACAAAAGTTGGGTTTATTAATTGGAGGAAGGCTTTGAAAAGTTTGAATGACCATGTTGGTGGACCTAGTAGTACCCATAGCTTTTGTAGGCAAGCATGTGAGAATTTCAATAATCAAAGATTAAGTGTGTCACGTAAATTAGATGCTCGTGGTAAGGTGGACGAAGTTGTATATAAAATTCGTCTAACTGCTTCTCTAGATTGTGCAAGATTTCTCCTAATGCAAGGTGAAGCTTTCTGTGGATATGATGAATCTGCTACTTCCATCAACAAGGAAAATTTTAAGGAGTTGTTGGAGTGGTATACAGATAAGAAGGAAGAAGTAAGAAGGCATTTGATGTAGCTCCTAGGTATTGTACCATGACTTCTCCTTGGATTCAAAAAGACCTTGCAAAAGCTTGTGCGGAAGAGGTCACTAAGGTGATTATGGGTGAGATTGGAGATAAGAATTTTTCAGTGCTTATTGATGAATCTCGAGATGTATCAATAAAGGAGCAAATGGCTGTGATTATGAGGTTAGTAGTTGGTTTTATATTTTTAATTATACCATTTATGCATTGTGTGTCCTAACTTGCATATCCTGTGACATGCAGATTTGTTAGCAACCAAGGGAAGGTTAGGGAAAGGTTTCTTAAACTTGTACATGTCAAAGAGTGTACTTCTGCTGCATTGAAGGGTGCATTGCTTGGTGTGCTTGTAGGACATGATTTATCTCTTTCGAGGCTTCGTAGGCAAGGATACGATGGAGCTTCAAATATGAGAGGGGAATTTAACGGCTTGCAAAGACAGATTCAAGATGAAAATCCGTATGCTTTCTATATCCATTGTTTTGCCCATCAGTTGCAATTAGCAGTTGTCACCATCTCGAGTAGTGTCAAAGCTATTGCTGATTTCTTCAATTATATTCCCCTAGTAGTGAACACTGTTAGTTCATCTTGCAAGAGGATGGATACTTTGATTGAAAAGCATCGTGAAGTCTTATTGTAGAAGGTGCAGAATGGCTTGATTCTCACTGGAATGGGGTTGCATTAGGAAACTAGCCTAGCTAGACTTGGAGATACTAGATGGGGCTCACATAACAAAACCTTGCTCCGTTTGTATGAAATGTGGGAGGCAACTGAGGAGGTGCTAGAAATTGTAAGTGATGATAGTCATCAACCATCCAATTCTAGTGGAGCATATGGTTTGATAAGAAAAATGGAAACCTTTGAATTTGTGTTCATATTGCATTTGATGTTGGACTTGTTGTGCATTACAAATGAATTATCACATGAATTCTAAAAGAAGGATCTAGACATTGTTCATGCCATGGGTTTGATTATGGATGTGAAAGAGAACTTGCAAAACATGAGGGATAATGGGTGGGAGCCATTGCTCGAGCAAGCAAAAAGCTTTTGTGAAGCAAATGGCATCACTGTTCCGGATATAGATGAAAGCACCCCAATTATGGGTCAAATGTCACGTCGAGGCTATAGAGTGACTCAAGATCATTTTTATAGAGTTGACATCTTCTATGTGGCTATCGATGCCACTAAGTTAGAGATAAATCATCGCTTTAATGATGTTTCTACAGAGCTATTGATATGTATGTCTTATCTTGATCCAAGGAACTCATTCTCCAAGTTTGATGTGGACAAGCTTTTGCGACTTGTTGAGATTTATGCTGATGATTCCACCATAGGTGGTCGTATATTGTTAAGAACTCAGCTTCAAAACTACATTCTCAATGTTAGGAGAAGTGTAGAATTCCGTGGATGTCGAGACCCTGCAAGGCTCGCCGAAAAGATGGTTGAAACTAGAAACGACAAAACATTCTCATTGGTCTATCGTCTCATTGAGCTAACATAGATTCTTCCTATGGCAACAGCATTAGTTGAAAGAATCTTTTCGGCAATGAAAATTATTAAGACAGACTTGCGCAACAAAGTCTCCGATGAATGGCTCAATGACTTGATGGTGTGCTACACTGAGCGAGAGATATTCAAAAAAATTGATGATAAAACAATCATGGATCGTTTTCAACAGATGAAATCTCGTAGAATGGATTTGCCTCCCGCTCCTAGTCATAGCTAGCGGTTTTGCGGTATGTTCCATACTTCCATTTCATTTCAATGTTTGTAATTAGTCATAATTTTCTGATTGTCACGCTAATTTAGCTACTATTGTTCCACAGATTGCTACTCACATGTATTTATACACATTTGGATTGATATGTTCATTAGCCAGGTACTACCTTAAGTTCATTTTACATTCTCACTTTGTCTCTTATTTATTTATGTATGAATTTGAATTGCATTAGACATTCAAATGTATTATGTATGTTTTGTACAATTTTATTATATTAGCTTGAGCACCCCCTCTATCTCTGTCCTGCGTTCGCCACTGTATAGTTCTATATATGGTGGTGGTTCACAGACGAAGATGAAAGAGTGAATGAGACTTATAGAAAGCTAAAGTAGAAACGTCCGTGTGTTCTTATAAAAAAGTAGAGAAGTCGTGTCCTAATCATCTGCATCTAAAGCCCGCTTAGAATGCATGATTCTCGTAAGTTCAATCAATCTTGAATGCCCTCAGATAAAATATGTTTGTAGCCGGTTAACCCTACGGCCCTACTGGACACCTTTCATACAATATCTCTTTGGTGATTACTGCTCCCTCCGGTCATAAAAGAATGTCGTTTTAGATATCAATACGGTTCCTAAGACGCAACTTTAACTACTAATTTCTCCCACTCTGTCCACAAATGTAAGTCGTTGTGGGATCCGTGTGGTCAATGTTTTAAAACTTTGACCATTTATATGTGCTAAAATATATAAATTGACTTTATTAAAATAATGCTGCTAGATTAGCCTCGCAAAATACCTTCATAATATGTTATTTTTATTATTTTTGCTAGTATATTATAATACAAAACTATAGTCAAAGTCGTGCGTTGGATACCATTAAAAAGTAAAAAACGACCTACATTTGCAGAGGGATGAAGTATTATAATGTATTTACAAAATCCAATAACTATAGTCAAAGTCGTGCATCAGATACCATTAAAAGTACTTTTCGAGACAAGTATAATTTTTATGTATCCAATCTATATATTTAAAAAAACATCGGTAACAAAAAAATGTATGTATCACAAAACGACATTCTTCCATCACAAAAGAGATTACTATTATTTTTTTTCCCTTGTTTACTTATTCCACTAGCAATAGTACTCCCATCAGTAGTAATGGACTGAAGCGCAACCATCTACCACAGTACCACCCTAGTAATTAACCGTACAACTTCTCCAGTCTAAAACTCAGATAGAGGTAGCCAAATAGGTCATTCGGACCAGCACGGCACAGGCTAGATTAGGTTCGGCTAACTAAACGGGCCATGTCATGCCGTCCCAGGCATAGCACGCCGGCCTCTTCAGCCGTGTTGGGCACAATTATCCTGGCCGACACCGCTGCCTCCGCACTGCACCGACCGCCTCCTCTGCTCCCCGGGCGTGCCGTGCCACCCAGACCGGCCCAAAGCACAGGACTATTAGCCCCGCCTAGGCACGGTACGACCTGACACTTTCTACGTGTCAGGCCAGCAGGGCCCGGCCTAGCGTGTAGTCGCCGTCGTGCCGTGCCTAGGCCGGGGTGCCGACCCAAGCACCGCACGCTAGGCCAGGTCGTGTCAGTCCGCCCTGTACACAATGTCAGGTCGTGTCGTGTCTAAGCTAGGCTAACAGTCCCATGCTTCGGGCCGACCCACGTGGCACGACCCATCTAACCACCTCTACTCTAAGACCATGTTTGGTTGATCCACAATACCGACCCATCCAGGCAATTAGATTTTGGTTCAAATTCTTGCCCTGTGGATCATGGTCGGTAATGAACCTCCCACACACGAAGGATTTTTTGGGCTCATTTAGCATGTTTTTGAAGCGAAGTAGCAAAATAACCCCTCGCGAATGAAATGGCAAAAATGGCGTCCCTACCGCGTGAAAAATGACATGGTAGGGGGTCTGCTGCGCACCTAGAGCACAGGAGGATATGTGGCGACCACCCATCCTTCGACAGGTAGCTCGCCGCTAACCCATTCCGCAGCACGCTGCTTCCCGCTAACCCATTCCACAGCAGGTAGCTCGAGCATCGCGGCCTACCGCGGACTGGGTTAGTGGTAGGTCGCTTGCCGTGTCTTGGTGCATGGCAGACCCCCTTCCGTGGTGTTTTTGCACTGCAAAGGTGTTATTTTTGTGGTTCATGAAGAAAAAAGTGCAATCCACTAGATGGAAAAAGGATGTTTAGTTGCACCGGCACAAGTGAACAGTGGTGACGTGAATGTGAATTGGATGAGACATATCAACAAATATTCATGGAAATGTGAATTGGATGGGGAAACTAAAAGTGACGCAAACGGAAAATGGTCAGCAACTAAACACAATGAATGAGTGGATTAAGACTTAACAAAACACACTAAAAATACTGAATTAAGCTACTACAAAGATGATTTTTTGTGGCTTTTTCGGTGTATTGGACAGACAAATAATCTACTAAATTATGGGTAAAAAGAGATTCTACCAAGTGGCTTGGAATCTGATACCACGATGATACGGGGTGGCCCGATCTCCTCGAGTAGAACCGTAGATAAATAGTACTTGATGACGAACAACGCTCAGCTGTACACCACACACTAGTGCACGGACTTGCAGCTCTATGATATTCGCCAACACGCACCAGGATGATCGCCGCGAGACCACGAGCGGAGATCGTCAATCCCTCAATTCCCAGCAGAAAAGCAAACATGACCTTGACTTGCAAAATGAACAACAGATCGCCTAATTCTTTCTTAGAAATCCTCGCATAAAAATCTTGTATGAAAGAACAAGCAAACACTTGGTTTTCAATTCTTTTGCATAAACGTGGTCTGTTCATAGAATTCCATGTGCTAGCTATTTGTAACCGACAAGCCCAATGCTCTCGGCTATTTGACATGGGCGAAATAGGAAAGAGCTATCAGCTGATTGATTGTTTCCAAATCCTTGACTAGCTATTGCTAAAAATAAAAAAACATATCTAAAGTGTTTGGTTGCTTCAGCTTGAAGTCCCATACATGAATACATGGGGCCACCTCCAAGCTACGTGAGTGCATGTGACCATCTCCAAGTTATACGTGAATACATGGGGCCACCTCCAAGCTACGTGAGTGCATGTGACCATCTCCAAGTTATACGTGAATACATGGGGCCACCTCCAAGCTACGTGAGTGCATGTGGCCATCTCCAAGTTATGTGAGTGCATGATGCGGCTTGATGTATGGCGAGCACATGTTATGGTTGGCTGCTTCCTTTTGACGATCTCAACGTGTAGACTCGCGGAAGCGCCGAGCCCATTTCCCGTCTTCTTGTGCTTGTGCTGGAATCACCAATAGGCACAGTGGCATCGACTCCTGTACCACCTGCGACAGCTCTTCTTCTCCTTCCTCAAACCTGAGAACAAGTAAAGTACAAACGTTAGGTAGTACAAAATGCTCGCTAGAATTAATAACATGCTCTTTAAGAAACAAGGTCACCTGATCATGCATCTTCTTAGCTCGAGTTCGAGTGATAGGTCCCAGAGGCAAGTCTATTATAATATCGTCACCATGTGCTTGTGTAGGAGGAGAAGAAGATGGAGTGATAGGGATGCCCTCATCATCCTCCCTCTCTTAAAAAGGCGTCGTCCTCAACGCGGGATCATCACCATCGAAGAACAGACACAAATCGGCTACATTAAATGTAGAGCTCACACCATAGTCATCCCCTGGTAGCTCAATCTTGTAAGCATTGTCATTTATCTTTGCAAGCACCTTAAAAGGTCCATCTCCTCTTGGCAGCAACTTGGATTTGCACCTATCCGGAAAGCGATCCTTACGATAGTGTACCCACACTAAATTGCCTGGCTGGAATAGCATCTTCTTTCGTTTCTTGTTCGCCTTGTCAGCATAGTACTTCACTTTGCGCTCAATTTCTGCTTTCACCTTGATGTGCAATTTCTTCGTGTATTCAGTTCTCTTTGACACCTCCATATTTGTTCGATGTTGAGTTGGAAGCGGCAGCAAATCAAGTGGCGTAATAGGCTTGAAACCATACACCACCTCAAACGGGCATATCTGTGTAGTAGAGTGGACGGCTCTGTTGTAGGCGAACTTCATGTACGGCAAACAGTCCTCCCACACCTTGATATTTTTGTTGATCAGGGTCCTCAGCAGCATCGAAAGTGTGCGGTTCACCACCTCCGTTTGACCATCAATTTGGGGATAACAAGTTGTGCTGAATAACAACCTTGTCCCCGGCTTCCCCTAAAGCGTCTTCCAAAAATAACTCATGAATTTGACATCACGATCTGAGACAATGGTCCTAGGCACGCCATGCAACCTCACGACCTCCCTAAGGAGGCGATGGCCAGTGGGGGCAGCGTCGCGATAGAGCAGAGCAGAGAGCTGGGTGGCGCCACGGTCGAGAGGATGCATGGGGTGGCCGGCGGCGGAGAGGAGCGCGTGGGGAAGGCGAAGGTGGCTAGGGCTAGGCGGTTCTTCATCAAGGCCGGGAGCGGGACCGACTTGCGGGCGGCTCATTGGGGGACTAATCATGGAGAGATAGAGCAAAGAGGCGCTGGGCCACTCAGCTGGGGAGCTGTTTTCCTCGGGCCGGGCCGTAAATCTCAGGCCTAGCCGTAGTAAACTGAAAACTTGAGTGTATGCATAGTAAACATTTCTACTACTATTCTCTCCGGGCCTCGGGCTGTTGCCCAACCGGCCCGAGGCCCATCTCCACCCCTGTCGATAGTCCAATCTCTCATCCTCTGTGGGATCCTCCACAAAATTAGCAAATGGAGTAGTATCATCCTCATCACTAGCTAAAATATACCCATCATAAGTAAGTATCATAACTTTATTATTTGGACAATATTTCTGAAAATGACCAACTCCCTTGCACTTGTAGCACGTCAGATCACGTGAACGACCTGTAGAACCCATCAAAGATGTCGTGCTAGCAGTGGGCACCGGTGGTTGGCGCACCGGTGGCGGCGTACTAGCTGTCTTCCTCTGTGCTGAACTGTGTGTTGCTGAATTACCCCTGGACGGAGTGGCCTTGCCTGGCTGTCCCGTGTTGTATGGAGGTGCCATACTCACTAAATAATGTTGTCGTGCAGCATACTTATCATCTTCAATTACCTGTTTCTCAGCCTCACGTGCCAGATACATCAACTCGACCATGATGTTATATTGATGATGATTAATGATCCGTCGAATAGCATAATTCATCCCAGCAAGAAAGCGAGCCATCACTTGTTCCTCATTCTCACGCACATCAGCATGTATAATAATCCGCCCAATCTTTTTATAATACTCATCAACTGATTTCAACCCTTCTCGCAACCCAATCAGCTTCTTATGCAATGAGCGCTTGTAATGTTTAGGTACAAAGTGCGCGCATCTATCGCTTCAGCTCATCCCATGTAACAACACGTGACTCGTGTCGCTCCATACACTGTTGCACACTATGCTCCCACCATGTAGTAGCATATCCGTCCAAAGCAGCAACGGCAAGATCCAACTTACGCTAATTAGAATAGCGGTTCATGTGGAACAGCTTATAAACTTTTAGCTCCTATGCAAGATGAACCTCCACCTCTGTAGTACCCTCAAAGGACGGCATTGTGAACTTGGGCTTTGCAACCAGATCATCGGCGTCCTCATCGCGTCGATAATTGCATGCATACTGATTATGCTGGTGACGTGGCAAGTAGTTGGTGAACACGGACTCGTCGCCGTCGTCGTCATCGTGGTAAATGCTACGGCCTCCTCTGTGGGCGCCATAGTAGGCACCCCCATAGGCACCATCGTGGACGCCATCTTTGGCACCCGGGTGGGCGTCACCTCCTCTAGCGCCGTTGCCACGGCCGCGCCCTTGTGCAGGGGGACGCGCCGCGACCTTGGCAATAGCACGGTGATGTTGCGCCGCCTCATGTACACACGCTTGTCCGTCGAGTTGTCGTTGGTGTGGTTCATCCTCGCCTTTGCCGCTTCAGCGCAGCCTCCGCGATCCGCCTCATCGCTGCTCGACAGAGGTGTACACTCGCGACGCCACGCGTGTACCCAACTGCACCAAAGCGGTGAGCTTGGCAATGGCGTCCAGCAGCACCTTGTGGTTGTCATCGACGGTTACGGGCAGCTTCTGGAAATCCGTCCCCAGGCCATCCAGGTTGTTTTGGACACGCTCAAGGTCGCCGTGCACCTGGTCAACCTCCGCCCGGAACTCATCCCAGAGCGTGGCACGAAGTGTAAGGTAGTGCATCTTGGTGACTGGATTAGTAAGTTTGCCATCAAGATCCTTGTCATGCTCGCTTCCTGACATAGTCATAGTAGAAAAAATACCAAGTGAAAATATATGTGGAAAATAAGTGGGAATCTCTCAACTACTGTTCTGAAACAAAGCAAGTTTTATAGTTCTGAAGTAAATTAAGAGTGGCAAAAACTTACACTCGTAGCAACGAATGACCTACTAAGATTGTGCAAGCGAATACCAAGAATGACAGTCAATACATGACACGGATGTTTTTGCTGGAGCTAGGTGAGGAAAACAACCTAACAAATTCAGAATTGAAGGTTGTCGAGCTAGGTAACAATCCAAATGAGACTCACAATGCCTAATTGTCGATCATATGATTTAAGTGAGGAATGAACAGTAACACATGCACAATGATAAAGAGACTATTGCAATCAAAGGAATGAGCGATAAAAGAACAATTTTGTATAGAGGTGAACACTCGTATTGAAAAAGTCCAAGGAGAGACGCTAGCTAGTACTCAAAAGTTGTATATGAGGGCACAAGATTGCTCAAAATTATGGTACACGAACAGTGGCGGAGATAAATATAGAAAAATGCTCCAACATAAGAATTTAACTCTATGACCGAAACTTTTGCTTTCGTTCCTTTTTTTCTCTGTTTTTTTCTTTCACAGCTGATTTTTTTTACACATGACCACCTTACTCACGACCACAGCTATTGTTGTTAACACTATGGCCAAGCACTACTAACTCACAGCCTTCTTGCTGAATTTTTTTCTTTGTGAACTCACAGCCAACGACCAAAATAGCAATGAACTAGATATGATGTACACCTTGGCGTACCAATTAATACCAAAAATGTTTTCTTTTACATTTTGTTCTCTCAGCCAACTACTAAGAAATAGCATGGATTACTGTATACTTATACCACAAATGTAGGAGCAGTCCCTCGAGCACAACAACAAACTAGTCTCAATAGGTATGAAAGTTTCGCGAACGGACAAATGGGTTCACGAAGAAAAACGTTGTGAGAATCCGGGGTATTTAACTTGTAATACTTAACCATTAAGATGATTTAAGCATTACAAATCAAATATCACGATTCTCGGCGATATGTACTTCCTGTATGCAAGACACATACCCCATACAAAAATTATGCATCAATTCCATTCAACACATAGAATCCAAAGCACAACTAAGCAATTCAAAAGACATACAATATAGAGTTATTACAAAAGGGCCGACCGCCAACCGACAACTAAAGAGTCTTAAATAACAATGAAGCAAGGTGCCATAAGATGGCGATAAACAAAAGCCAATTAGTGTGCCTTAACCCACAAGGCAACCAACCGCCACCAACCTAGTTGTCGAAACCATCAAGACATCTCGCAAAAAGTGGAACCCTTGGGGTTCAACTTCCTCCTCTCAGAATAATTTATTAAGCAAAGCAAATGAGTACAAAAATGTACTCGCAAGACTTACGTGTAGAGTAACATGCCTATATAAATAGCTACATGCAAGCTTATTTAAGTGGAGGAGGCTCTAGACCTATTTTCAGCATAAAGCAAGTTTTCATTTGCAATAATATAATAGATTGAAAGCAGTTTTACAATCTGATTTTATTTGACAAAAACAGCGATAAGAAAGTAACAATAATAAAAAGACATCCTGGAAGTGGCTAACCCAATAGTCATCACAACAAATAGCATGAATTCCCCATTCATACCACCCACATCAAGTTTTAATTAAATGTTGTAGTCTAGTTCTCACGGGGCGTATTTAAGCGTGTCCATAACCTAGGACGAGGCTATTAGAATAGTTTGAACCCTGCAGGGGTGTACCAATTTACCCACATGTCAGACCGCTCCTTAATGCCACGCGATAAAGCACACTTCCTTTGGTATGTCGGCAGAGCTAAGTCCTACGAGGCGTTTCCAATATTGTGCATTAACTACGAGTCACCCATATGGGAGGAAGCCCCATATGTTGATGCAGAGTCATCAAAGATGCTCACCTCCTTATAAAGGACGATGCTCCTTGCAGTGGGTAACCACCACTACTGCTCACCCAAACACACACAAGTTTCTTTTTCAACACAATGCACACAACCACCATGCGACCCGGAGCTAACACACGCCAAAGTACTAAGTCAAGAGAGGTCCCATATCCCTCTCATGTGGTTAGTACGCAAATTGCTCGGTACGGTGGCGCAAGTAACTCGGTCTTTGATTGACTTGGGCACCATTCCATCACACCATAAGATCACACCATCAACCATTGCGCCCAAGTCTCAAACTTTTCATTTTTATTTTCAGTTTTTGACTTTATAAAGTAACCAAGCACAAGGTGCTGAGCATAATGATAATAATAATTTTGTGTGATCAAAGTTATCGACTAAGTCGATAACCGCCCAATTCTACCGGTAGCTAAGCATTTCTAAGCATGACACCGAAAGACAATAAAAGAGCATAATTAAATCATCGGGCTCTAATTCACCAGTGATATTAATAACTTATGTTTTGTGGCAGGGGATAACAATTTAAGGGCAACCATGCAATAGGAATAGCTACCTCTAATAGGAAAAATTACTTTGACACAAAAGCATGCATACATACAATTTGTAAACAAAATATTAGACTTCAAAGTAACAGGACATTTATGATCAAACTGCTTGCCTTGCTGAGGATGATTATCTTGCTGCAGAGGGTCACTCGTGCAATCAATAATTTCATTGGAACCTAGCGAAAGAATCGAAAGCACAATAAGAAGCGAATAAAACCGAAAAGACCCAAAAATTCAACTTCATCCAAAAATTATGAAAAATTCACAGAAGGTAGAGCATGATTTTAGATGAATTTATCAACAAGAATCCATTTATTTGGATGTTCCATGCAAAAGTTATGATGGTTTGAAAGTCAGTTTTCCAGAAAATCCAATTTAATTGTCACCGGTTACTGTTCATCCAATTAATTATTTTGGTGAAAATTTTCAGAGCAGTGGTGCACTTGAAATTTTTATGGTAGGCACAGCACCTCATGAGATGAACAATGGAATTTGATTCACCTCATTTGGAGCAAAGATGAATTTTCTATGATTTTTCAAAGTTATGAAAGTAGTACACAAGTTTCATGCAAAATAAGATTTTCAACAACAGAATCATGCTCACAACCTATTTTACAATAAACTACACTAACAGAGGATTCTAAAAAAATTGAGTTTGCTCTTTTTGGAGTTACAGAGAAATACTTATGCATTTTTGAAGTTAAAACAATTTTTAATGCAACAATATAACTAAACCTAAAGTAATTTTGCCAAATGTGATTTCTGGAACAGTAACATGGTTCAAACCTTTTTTATATTAAAGTACATTTGAAAAGGAAACTAAAAAAAATTGAATCATCAATTTTGGAGCTAATATGAATTTTATGCAATTTTGAAATTTAACCAATTTTCAGTTCACAAATAAAGCATTTCGGAAATTATAATAACATACAATACTTTTTATACCCAGCCTACTCTAGCCAAAGTGACTGACCAGTGGGGTCACTAGAACAGTGCCATTTTCTATTTAACCTATGGATTTAACGACCTAACAAGTGGGGCCCACGAGTCATCGACATCGGTGCAAGACAAAATAAAGTGGACCAAAGTCCACAAAGACAAAGGCACGCCGACGGTGTGGCTTACTATGAACTAATGGCCTCAGGCCCACCCGCAAGTGACTCAAGAAACCTGCTAATCATTGGATTCCGACAAAGATTTGGTTTTAAATGCTAATGTTCAACATTAACTCCTAATCACTCCGCCACAGAGTCGTCCGAGCGTGCACGCAATCGACTACGTGTCATGAAGTTTCTCGGCACTTCGCCGGCGAGCGGGCACGGCAGCGCGCGGTGGGTGGTCAAACGAAAGCTCGCGACTATAAGACCGATGGCACCAAATGGCGAGACTATGGTGGCTGACGCCAGGCGGCGGCAAGAAGGAGCGGAGGAGATTCTACGGGAACATGGCATATCGCGGAAAAGAGACGCCCGCGGCAATTAAGCGCGCGCATGAGCAACAAGGGGGCTCCATGGACTTACTGGGATGACCCGGAGGTGGAGAGGCTGCTGGAGTTGAGCCGGCGACGAAGAACAGCGGCGGCGGAGATGGTGCTACCGAGGAGGGGTCGATCTGGTGAAGGAGACAAAGAGTGAGTGGTAGAGAGAGCTTAAGTGAGGCCCAACGTTGGTGAAAATGAAGGCAATCGGGAAATGCCTTACCGGATCGGCGCCGGAGAAGAAAAGGGTGCTCACGGCCGTGAAAGGGGAAAAAATAAATTCCGAGAGCTCCTACGACCGAAATACAAAATTGGTTGAGGGGTTCTCCTCCTAAGACCAAAAGGCGCATGGTGACGCACTTAAGGGAGAGGAAAACTCACCGGAGGGGAAGATGGCAACCGGGGGTGGTCGTGGGCGTGCTCTGGACGTGATGAAGACACACTGAAGAACTGAGAGCTACAAGGCAATGTAGAAGCGGGCATTAGCCAAAATGGAGATGGCATCGAAGGGTGAGTATGAGGGACATCAAAGGGTTGAGCTTACCCGGGCGATGAACAAAAGAGAGCGCCTTCTCCCTCAGCCACCGAGAGGGAGAATGGTCAAAAAAGGAATGATGCGAGACGACTTAAGCTCGGGTAATGGACGAAAGAGAGGCAGCGTTAGGAGGTGAAGCTCCAGGACTGGTCGACGAGGGCGGTGGGTTGACGCCGTGCCCGTGCGTTGACAGAGTTGGCAGCGCGGCGCAGCGACGTGGCGCACGAACTCTGCCTGCTTGCCAGCACGAGGTAGACAACGCACCTGACAGCCCGGGCCCACGACGCAGAGACACAACATGAGAGCGAGAGGTGTCGACGCGAGCCGTTGGATCGAGATCCTACGATCGACGTCGTGCGCGCGATTTTAACCCAGGCCGAAATAGTACACGCTCGTGACCGTAGATGCGCGATCGGACGGCTGCATGTGTTGGTGCATTTAGTGGGTTAGACCGAGCCAGGTCGACTTTGGGTTTGAGTCGGGCTCAGGTCTGAGCCCGATGAATAGTGATTTCAGATTTTGATTTAAAAAGGCTGAGAAGATAGGGATTTTTTGGAGGTAGCTCCGAAGCTCCAAAAATTCTGAAATTTTTATGGAAGCTTGCTAGATCAGAGAACAACCTTTTTTATTTTTCCAGAAATTTTTATGTACTACATTGTTCTCCAGAAAATTCACAAACTGCTGGGCTAGGGTTTGACCAGAATTCAAACTGGTTTGACTAGCTCTTTTGAAATAGCAAATAAAATCTAAAAATTATGAGATTTTTCAGAGAGGTTACTAAGATGATCTAGATGATAGAAAAATATTTCCAGAGGATTATCATAAGACTTGATCATGGAGTTTTTAAGGACAACAACTTCCATCAATAGAAACATTGATCTTAGCAAATAGGAAAATCCTAGGGGGAAATTTCTAGAAAATTTCAAATGACATCATGAGGCATCAAAAGTTTTAATTTATCCTCATTTTATTATATTTGAAACACACACCATTGTTTGGGATGTTACAAACGTGCAATCCACTAGATGGAAAAAGAATGTTTAGTTGCACTAGCACAAGTGAATAGTGGTGACGCGAATGTGAATTGGATGAGACGTATCAACAAATATTCATGGGAACGTGAATTGGATGGAGAAACTAAAAGTGATGCGAATGGAAAACGGCCAGCAACTAAATACAATGAATGAGTGGATTATGACCTAACAAAACACACTAAAAATACTGAATTAAACTACAACGAAGACGATTTTTTGTGGCTTTTTTGGTGTATAGGACAGAAAAATAATCTACTAAATTACGGATAAAAAGAGATTCTACCGAGTGGCCTGGAATCTGATACCACGATGATACGGGGTGGCCCAATCTTCTCGAGTAGAACCATGGATAAATAGTACTTGACGACGAACAACACTCAGTTGTACACCACACACTAGTGCACGGGTTTGCAGCTCTATGAATATTCGCCAACATGCACCAGGATAATCACCGCGAGACCACAAGCGGAGATCGCTAAGCCCTCAATTCCCAGCGGAAAAGCAAACTTGACCTTGACTTGCAGAACGAACAACGGACCACCTAATTCTTTCTCAGAAATCCTCGCACAAAAATCTTGTATGAAAGAACAAGCAAACACTTGGTTTTCAATTCTTTTGCATAAACGTGGTCTATTCATATAATTCCATGTGCTAGCTATTTGTAACCGACAAGCCCAATGCTCTCGGCTATTTGACATGGCCGGAATAGGAAAGAGCTATCGGCTGATTGATTGTTTCCAAATCCTTCACTAGCTATTGCTAAAAATAAAAAACATTTCTAAAGTGTTCGGTTGCTTCAGCTTGAAGTCCCGTACATAAATACATGGGGCCAACTCCAAGCTACGTGAGTGCATGTGACCATCTCCAAGTTATACATGAATACATGGGGCCACCTCCAAGCTACGTGAGTGCATGTGGCCATCTCCAAGTTATGTGAGTGCATGATACGGCTTGATGTATGGTGAGCACGTGTTATGGTTGGCTACTTCCTTTTGACGATCTCGACGTGTAGACTCACGGCAGCGTTGAGCCCATTTCCCCTCTTCTTGTACTTGTGCTGGAATCACCAATAGGCACAGTGGCACCGACTC
This sequence comes from Phyllostachys edulis, assembly GCA_036346405.1. Classification (NCBI taxonomy): domain Eukaryota; kingdom Viridiplantae; phylum Streptophyta; class Magnoliopsida; order Poales; family Poaceae; genus Phyllostachys; species Phyllostachys edulis. The sequence continues at coordinate 42,063,422 of CM070552.1, read as the reverse complement.
CTGTACCACCTGCGACAGCTCTTCTTCTCCTTCCCCAAACCTGAGAACAAGTAAACTACAAGCATTAGGTAGTATAAAACGCTCGATAGAATTAATAATATGCTCTTTAAGAAATAATGTCACCTGATCATGCATCTTCTTAGCTCGAGCTCGAGTGATAAGTCTCGAAGGCAAGTCTATTATAATATCATCACCATATGCTTGTGTAGGAGGAGAATAAGATGGAGTGATAGGGATGCCCTCATCAACTCGAGTAAAAGAGTAAAGATAGATAGAGACAGATAGAGACAGATTACTTAATCTATAATCTAGCATGTGGTCCAATACAGTGTTAAAGAATATCATCCATATTAAATTGATAAATTAACAAAGATTGTCCTATTTGATCGGGTACACGGGATACAATATAGCTTACTCGTCCGAGCCATTACTTTCTGCTCGCTGCGTCCATGTCTGCGTCCTTGTTTTGTGTCGAGCTTGTCCCTTGGGATATGTCACCCGGTCCAGAGAGCGCCTGTCGGATCGGAGCGGGTAGGGAGACTATTGTATTTGTTGAGTGGGCGGAGGTGCACCAACAAGTTGACTCGGAGGAAGCTGAGTCTGGTAAACGTCGATGTCATCCTGCTGAGACATGCTGAACTAGGGGCCACCTACAATGAAGTCATGAATGAGGGACGGAATAAATCCATTCCCGAATTTTCCGCCCCCAAGGTATGATGTCTGCAACTCTGGGCGTGCAGAGGAGCTCTAGCCTTGAACGTCCTGTGTGCCAGTGAAGCCAGAGGAGCTCTGGCCTTGAACATCCTGTGTGCCAGCAAACTCGGAGGAGCTTTGCCCTGCGTACGCTCTAAACCCTGCGGACGGTCCAAACCTCGCGTATGCTCCAAACCCCGTGCACTGCTGTCTTGTAGGAGTTGGGAGTCCCGTATCCTCGTCACTGGACGGATGGCCGTCACCCCCACAGTCAACCGATGGCTGCAAGATAGAACAATGTTAGTCAAAAATAAATAGTATGGACGTAAACTGAGAATCTCGTACCTCCCGGATGTGCAGTGCAAATGATCGAGGGGGAGTGCTAGTCTGTGTACGGGGTGCGGATGGCAGAAGTGTTGCATCCCAATGGACCTGCGATGGGAGAACGACATGATGTAAGCGGAACATAAGGCATAACCAAAAAACAGCATGTAGATTTGTACGTAACTTACCTCCCCACCGATCTGACCCGCGGATGACCGACATGGAGCGCTACAATGCTGACCGGTCTCGCTAGGTCGTGATGATTTGGCAGGTGAGCACGGTCCCCCCTTCCCACTTGTTGCCTGGTGCGCAGGACGTCATCTGTCAAATGGTCGCAGCTCATGTTCTTTATTATGTTCTCTGACTCTGCCAAGATGTACTTCAAAGTTTTCAACAACTCTAGTGTTGTGTCTGAGCTGCGGATGACGGTATCAGATGCTTTGCAATGCGCTGTGGCCGTTCCAACTGAAGTGAGAGACAAAACATGTTCAGCAACGAAGAGTACAAATATCAACAATGAAATGACCGGAGGTTGTATGTGTCTCATGGTGTCGTCATGCCGCGAAGTGTTGTATCGATCGTACGAGTGACCGAGGCTCTCCTAGTGCGTCACATGCTCCGGACGCTTTGGCGAAGTATGGGTGAGTTTGGTGCACGACCGTGGTACGTACCACTGTATATACTCACAGTATGTCCGTACGTCGTACGGTCGCTGCTCCAGCAAGTCCTTGATGTGCATCGTCTCCATCCAGGCCATAATCCACTTGTGCTGGAATGCTCGCCAGTCCTCAGCATGTCGGCCCACCCTCGATTGCCAGCATTCTGAAAGGATTGATGTTAGAACAGAGGACATAGGTATGAAGTGTAAACATTACTCGGGCGAGAGTTGGACTCACAAGTGGACGACTCGCTGCAGCATCCTGCCGTCAAGAGGGGGCACAACCGGGTACAAATTGAATTACCGCATTAGGCTTCATCATATGTGTAAACACCAGGTGGCATGTCATCGCCCAAAGTCCGGTGTTCTGCGTGCATTGCAAGGATAGCCTGTGTGGCACTACTGAGGCCACGAAGTCCGGGGTCCATGGAGCACAGATGATATCGTTGTCGTGCAACAACTCGAACTCATCATGGAACAATGAGTAACACCTCGTCGGTCTGTCCTTCGCCCAGCGTAGGACAGTGGTAGTCCACCAGGTGCCCATGGTGGGCTCGTTTATCGAGTCCCGCAACTTGTGATATGGGTGCACTGCTCTGTGGAAGGACAGCCGCCCAACAGGGAAGGGCTCCCAACTCCACAATTGCAGGAGCACATAGCAATAGGCAAGGTTGGGTTTGACACCGATGTCGCGCCTCGAAGCGTCACACAACCCTATGTAAGTGGCACGAGGACTACCGATCCTCAATCAGATCGAGGCATCGCCCACCTCCGTGATCGCCCAAAGACTTCGGTTGGTACATCCAATCATCCTGTGATGTGGGAAACATGACAGGATGATTGGATGCATCCGAACAACGTCGTTGGGTGCATCCTCTGGGCATTGGCTGAAAAGCCTCAACCAAGTCCGAGGGACGCCATGAGCACTGCCCCGCACAGTATCTTAACTCGTTTCCCTTGGCCTTCCACCGCCTTACGGACAACCCGAACAAGTGGCTCACCCCGGATCGGGAGACCGGTCAGGAATAAAACGTCCTGTAGGGTGATCATCATCTCACCCCACCGAAAGTGGAACGTGTGCATCTTAGACCTCCACCGGCCAACAAGTGTTAATAGTAGGCTGCCGTCTAGTGTGAACTGGCGTCCGACGGAGACCAGCCTCGCGAAGGGCAACAAGCCCGTGTGCCGGAGGATGGGGACGTAGCGAGCGTCTAGCTCCCAGCATTCCCTCCCGACCCGAAGCGCCAAGGGTGGAGGGTCATCCGCTTTCCCGTCAATCCACGACTCGCGTCAGTGATTCTCGTCGTAGAAGTGTTCCAGAAGCTCCGGTAGAGGCATGTCTTGCAAGACATGGAAGAGACAGACTATTAGTGAAAAAATTGATGATGACGATAGGTTATTACAAATTATAAATTACGCATAAATACAAATAACATGTGTTACGCAATGACATCTACATTAGTCACGGCTGATTTAATTACAATGAACAAAATAGCACTAAAATAATTATCACTAATTAATGAAAGCAATTTAATCACGTCTTATAAAATACGACTAAATTATTTACTACTAATTAATGACTGTTAATTTATTAAGACTTAATTCCAACTGACTATTTCGGACTAATTAATTGAGTACAACAATGTTCTTATGACTAATTAATTAGTAAAACGATGTAGTTAGGACTAATTAATAGGATTCCCTCCCGTGTCGCTCTTGCATGCATGCATGGATGTTAGGACCCAAAAATGTAATTCTGAACCCTCTGTATATAATGCACTAGTCCAGGATCACGCTAGTGCACACAGTGTCAACATAGATGAATATCGATCCACACAAGATGATTAATAGCATAAACGAGTAATTTGATTAACAAATAACCATTTTGACCTTATGGTCGAGTTTACATTTATTAAGCCACGCAGGGCTGGCAATAGAGAAATAAACAACAGCGGAACAAAACTAAACTCCAGCGGAATACCATCAATTCACCACAGGCAACCAACTGGGATCAAGACCTAACGATCAGCAACTTCGTAGAACTCCTCGAAAACAGGTGAAGACTCATCCACTTCTGTTGATTGATTATAGCAAGCATGAGTACACAACCGTACTCGCAAGTCATACCACAGAATGCAATTTATAGATGATGGCTTATTCCAAAGGAATGACTTATGTGGTTCTTTTGTAGAAGTGCAACATTTGCAATTTGAATATGAATAATAGATTAAAACATGAAGTACAACAAATAAATAATATTAATTTTAATAGTTTGGTTTCACAAAGAACACAAAACCTAATCAAGTTATTCATATAGCTATATGACTTAGTTTACATAGCTCCCTTCCCAAAGGTTTTATGAACACTACCCCTCATGTGAAATCCCCAAGCATATCCATGACTGCAGACGCGGCTATTCAAATAGATTGAGTTAACACTCTGCAGAGCTTGTACGCTCTACCCACACGATATAACCAGTGTAGCTAGCACTAATCACAACAAAACGTTTCAGAAACTTCATCTCAAACATTGATACTCCCGATGTGCTTTACCACCAGACTAACCCACACAAAAAGCCAGTCCGACACACATTGTTGGACCTGAAGACGACAAACCGTTCATAAATGTGTACTACCTGGTAGTCCACACCTCCACCCTTTCACACAGCCTAACCTACTGCCTGAGTAATCAATACCAAGAATCCATAACTTACTAAGTTAGGCCTATCCCATACTAGGCATGTGGTCGTACAGTAAGACCCAGTTCAATGGCACATAAAGTTAAGTCCTTAATTGACAAAGGCAAGACTTCTAATTTCTAACTATGCCGCACATATTAACATTCCCATTCACACAGCCAACATGTCACACAGTATCCACCACTTGCCTCAGTCTAAAACCTTTACCACCCAGTTGGTTAAGTGCAACACATGCTATTAACGAGTAATAGCACACAGTACACACAGTTTTATCACAAAGTTCCATAATCACTTAGTCAGATTCATATTTGCATCTTACATGAAATGATGACTCGTGGCATGGCTAAGCAATCTAATCGTATCTAACCAACCCACGTTGGTGCTACGATAATACCAACTAAATAATGAACCAATCTAGGGTGACAAAAGATTATGACATAACAACAGACAAGGTGGATATAACAAATTAGATTAATAACTGCACCCAAAAGCATTTAAATAAATACTTTGAAAACTGAGTTCAATATGATCAAAGGTCTAACTTGCCTTGGAATAAGTACAGGTACTGATTTTGCTCTTGAAGCACTGCTTCTTCTTCAAGGTTCTCCAAAGTATCAACGTCTACTTGCAAACGAAGTAAACAAACAAAATAAATAAATAACAGAGATGAAACAAACTCCAAAAATTAAATAAAAATCTCAAATAAATATATCTCGAATTTAGATGAATTTAGAAATTTGAATGGGCTCACTCGATTTCGGATGCAAAAGATATGGGCTTTGGAAGTTTAAATCTAAAGAAAAATACCCTAAATCTGATTTATTTGAATTTCCAAATTATTTTCCAAAGGAAAAAATCGGATTATGACGCAATGTTGATGTGAGCCCTGGGAATTATGAAATTAAAAGAAATAAAAGAAAAACTGACATGTGGGACCCACATGTCAGTGGCTCGGCTCACGGTAGACCAAGTCTACCAAACCGATCGGATCTGAGGAAGGTGGACTAGACACGCGAGCGCTAATGAGGCTGACACGCATGTGACATGTAGGACGACACGCAGGCAAGGCGCTGATGTGGCTGCCAACGTGGACAACCACATCAAATCGACGATAGTGGAGCTCGGAAACCAAGGCCTCGGTGAACGGCGGTGCTTCGCCGGCAATGGGTGGTACCAGGAGGTAGAGGGTGATGCGGGGATCTCGCAGGTGTGCTCACGAGTGGTCGAGGATGACTAAGGCGACTGGTGGCAAGGTTTGAGCGGTGGAGGCGTCACAGGCTCGACAGGCTAGGCTCTCCGATGATGCTCCAGCGAAACCAAGGCGACCATGAGGTAGCCCTTGCTCTTGCAACGCCGAGCTGCAGACCACAAGGCTCAGGCAGCGCTGACGGCGAAGCAATGGCTCGTCGGAGTTGGCGGTGGTGCAAAACCTTTCTCGAGCTCCAACAAGCTAGCTAGGTTCTAAGGCCGAACTTTGGCACAAGGGAGGGATGCGAGGACGAGGCTTGTTCTCCCTTTATATGCGTTTACGGAGGAGTCCGAGGCGCAAACGCCCAAATCGGCCAGTGGTGGAGGAGTTTGTTTCGAGGATGACTCGAAGACGAAGAACAGTAACCCTAGGTGGGACCCACACGTCAGTGGCGGAGACGCCATGAAGTTCGCGTGGCAAACGGCAAGAAGCGAGACCGACCAAATGGGGTTAAGATCACATCAAGGCGAGGAAAGGAGAGGCGACATCGCGGGGCCGAATGTTAGTTGGAGGTGGGGCACGCGCGCAGGCGAGTGGGTTGCACAGTAACTGGCCAAGACGGAGTAGGGTTGGGTTTTGGCCCAATCCAATATCTAAGATTTTATTTGGTTTTTCTTTTTAGTAAATAGCAGAAAATCCAAATGAACAATAGAAAATAGCAATTGAAGTTGAAAAAATTCTATAAAATATATCCAAGCACATAGAATCCAAATAAAAATAGTTTTGACAATTGTTGATATTGAGATTATTCAAATTAAACTGTCTTGGTACTAAAAGTCCAAGTTAAGCTTTTAAACTAAATTCAAATAAATCCAAATGGTGAATTTTCAACTACTAACTAATCAATTGATTTTTAAAGCTCAGAAAATTAGGATGTTACAATGGACAAGGAAGTGATGGAGGTGACTGGCTAGACATGGATGACTGGATGGGCGTCAAGGTCACTTTTTGACATGATACTATGAAAAAAATTAAGTCCATATCATTCCAAATTTAAGTAAACATGCCTTAATTATGCTACTAGCACTTGTATTTGCATATTCGCATTTGAAAGGGCATGTACACTTTATGTCATGGATGAATTTCTCTTTTACTTCAGTAGGTAGTACATCAAAGCTTCACTACGCAATTTATTAAGACTTAATTCCGACTAACTATTTCAGGCTAATTAATTGAGTAAAGCAATGTACTTATGACTAATTAATTAAATGGTAACTAATTAACTACGCCTAAAAAATTACAACTAATAAATTATTTCACTACGAATAATTTACTAACCACAAAATTTTAAAAATAAATAACGTACGAGGAGAAACATACCTGCTGAAATAATTGCTAATGACGATGGCAAAGAATTATAAGTCTCCGGAAAACCGAAACCGAAACAACGAGAAAGCGAGAGAGCGAGTGAGAGCAGCGAGAATGCGAAGTGAAATCGCACTCTCCTGCGATTAAATAGACGATGAGAGGGTGTTGCGGAGGGAATTGGATTCCCTCCCGCACTAATTTATTGCATGGATGCATGCATGAGGACAAGGACACGATGGAGGTGATGGATTAGAGGGTTGAGGTGACGGCAAGGAGACGGGCGTGCGGTGCGATCGGGAGGAGCTGTGCGTCCAGCTGCCCACGGGCCGAACGTGGCTGACATGGACAGGCGACCGGCCGGCCACAGGCCGGGCGAGGCCGACGTGGAACGCATCCGGGCGCCCACAGGCCGGACGAGCCGAGCTAGCGCGTATTCAGCTATCCTCGAGCTGGACGATGTGAATCCGATCGGACAAGGCAACATATCGTGCGAGCATCGGGTCCGGCCGATGACCATACAAATAAGGCGACAATTTTACTATTTCTACGCGGGACGCTACTTCCGGAAAAAAAAAGACTAAGCAACTGTATTATTTGCGCCAAAAATTCTTAAATACCACAACGCTTAAAAACCACAACGCTCGTCATCAAGACCTGGTCAACAGAAAATCCATCGCTGCCAGCCTGCCATGTGCCATGACGTACGGTCTCCCCAGTCCCAGCCTGTCCGCCTCGCGTTCCCTGCCCTCCGGTCTATAGACCCGGTTTCCCGAAAGACCAGCACCAGACGGTCCATCCCGTAGACAAGGAAGTCAAACCGGCGCACCCCACTTGGCCACTTGCCTCCCCACTAAGTCTTTAATTTCCGCGCCCCGCTACCCCCACTATACCGCCACGTAACCACAGTCAATGATGGATGGGGGCCACGTCAGTGGGCCCACCAGTCGGTGGCTCGAGAGGGGATTTCGCGCTTGGACCCGTCAAGTATGACCGCTCCTGTTTCCCCGATTGTCCCCTGAGCTGACTCATTTGCGCAAACCGAGTCTACAGAGTAGAGGGATTTATAGTCGTCGATGGTGCTTCGAGTTGGCATCGTAGTAGCTTGACAAGGGTTGGTGTATGAACCGGGTGTACATCCGTGTGGCCAGCCGGCTGCTCTCTGTTCAGTGTTGACCCTTGGAAAAGCCGATCCCATAGACTTCTTCGTCCCGACGCGCAAGCCCGACGATTTTTTTTTTTTGATAAAAACGAAGCCACAAAGAAGAGGTCGGCTTCTTCACTTCGACCGCTCAAAGCTCTGGCCTCTGTACTCTTCCTCTCCTTTTCGAATCTTTGAGCTCTAGGAGTGCTGGATCGATCGGTAAGTTGATCTGCTCCGCTTTTGCTGCTGGATCTGCGGTGGTCGAAATTTTCACTCACTTTTTGCTTGCAGGTGCGAAATTCCATGAAAGAGGCGCGGTTTTGGGACGGCCGTCGTGACCAAAGTCGAGCCTTGTGGTGTCCCGACGAGTGGAGGGGTGTAGGTGGCGGTGGAGGCTTCTGATTTTTCCCCCTTTCAGTTATTTTATTTTGTATTTTTAGTTCTTGGATTGGAATCGTGAGGGAGTTTAAAAGATATGGCAAGGTTTTGCTGCTTCGGTGCTGGTTGCTCCGAGGTAAGCCCAATTTTGATCTGTTGCTGTAGCGCCGTATTTTCTTCACGAATTACATGTTTCGTCTGCATGGAATTATCTTGTAATTTTGCTAATTAAGTATGTATTAGGATGAGAATTAGAGCAAATAACATAAAAGGCCATTATTAGTTCTCAGCTTCGGTTGAAATGATTTTCGTTAATTGTTAAGTAGACCTGCTCTAAGCTCCAGTTGGAAGCACTTAGAAGTAATTTGGTTCATGAGCTTATCATCTGCTCACGTCACTTTTAACTAAATATTCAGAAACTCTAACGAATGCAACCAATATTATGTTTGCATTTTAGCTATATTAGTTTAATCTTGCTGACTGCTCTGCTTGAATATAGTTGACAGGGCATGCATCAACCACCTCTGGTAAAGGGAAAGGCTGTCAGGGCCAAGTCAAGGTTAGCTATGGGTTTAACCTTGTAAGAGGGATGACAAATCATCCTATGGAGGATTATCATGTAGCAGAACTCTCTGAAGTGAAAGGAAATGAGCTTGGTCTTTTTGCTATTTTTGATGGTCATCTAGGAGATACCGTTCCTGCGTACTTACAAAAGAATTTGTTTCCAAATATTTTGAATGAGGTGAGTTTTTTGGCGTTTGTTTTGATAAGAAAGGTTACATTCACTAGCATTTGTGGTGATCTTATTTTTTTATCGTGTCATTTCAGGAAGAGTTTTGGACACATCCCGATAGAGCAATTACAAAAGCTTATGAAAAGACAGATCAGGCTATTCTGTCACATACTCCAGATTTGGGACAAGGTGGCTCCACTGCTGTAACTGCCATTCTTATAAACGGCAGGAAGTTGTGGGTAGCTAATGTTGGGGATTCACGAGCTGTTCTTTGGAAACGCGGTGAGCCCATACAGATGTCGATTGACCATGATCCAAATGTTGAGCGTGGTGCTATTGAAAATAGGGGTGGCTTTGTTTCGAACATGCCAGGTGGGTCACTAATTCTTTAAAAAAATATTATCTTGAATTCCTGATTGAAATGGTTGTCGCACCCGGTCATTCGTTTGATGTAAACCTCTAAATACATAATCGTTGTGAAATTTTTTAGGTATTTGAAAATGAAAAAGGTGTCTACTAGTTAGGTTTAATGGCGTGATTTGTTGTATTCTCATTTTTCATTCTGTCAGTAATTATACAAAAGTGCTGATTCTACAACATCATGTGGTTAGATAATCTTAAATGATCCAAAGTATGTAATTGTTGCACTATAGAATATTTAACAAAGGTATACGTTTGGAGAAAGTGGATACTAAACTCCATACTAACCAATGGCTTAATGTTGCATTGCGTATGAAAACAAGATACAAATTTTAAGCTCTTGTATTGTGAAATTTTGATACGGCCAGTATTGTGACATTTTGATACAACCACTGTGATATGTCATTATGAGCTGGTGTAATGTTAGAAGTCAGGCTATCACTGCAAGTCTGCAACATATATTGCGGTTGTTCATATACAACGTGACGGAAATATGTGTACGCAGCAATTTTTACACAACTACCGCAAGGTTTCGTTTGAACTTGACAATGTTATTGTAGCACCGTGCTATATTAGCTAATCTTAAGGTGTTTCAATTCTAGTAAGACAATTAATTGTATGCTAAAATAACTGGTTTCCTTTGAACTTGGTGGAAATATACAACATGGCAGAAATATGTGTACACAGCAATTTTTACACAATTACCGCAAGGTTTCCTTCGCGCTATATTAGCTAATCTTAAGGTGTTTCAATTCTAGTAAGATCATTAATTGTATGCTAAAATAACTGGTTTCAAAAGGCTGAAAGCTTCCTAGATTCTTTATTCGTCTGTTTATTCTTGAGGAAGGCAATATTTCACCATCCTCTAGCCCTATGTACTACTCTTCATGTAAAATGCACCACACCTTGCCTTGAAAAAAGCAATTGAATACACGCTCTTTGGGGCCAATGGTATACTAGAGCTTTTCATTGTTTCTTGTACCATATTCTTTCTTTAAATACTCATCTTTGATTGCCTTCTACTTCTGTTGGTTTGTATCTTTTGTTTGTTCTGTACAATAGTCTCAGCTCTTCGAAAAGGACAAGCTAGAATCGTTTGTGCAGTGAATTTGTATCACTTTGATTTGTAGTTTATGCTATTTTGCAACCTCTGTTATCTTAACATGGAACGTGTTGGCCTAGCTCCGAAGATAATTCAACCGATCCAACGCAAGACAAAACTCACGCTCGGCGAAGATTTTCGGCAGAACACTCGGAAGAAAGCTCTCGCTCGGCAACACACATGCACTAGAACACACGCGACGCGAGATATGCTGGAAGCAATAAACACATGCGCAAGTGAAGTCACGTACGCAATGCAAAAGAAGATACAAGATGTATTTTTGGTCTCATACGCTACAATGCGACTTTTCTCTGATTTTCTTCCTCTATTGCTTCTAAACTCACATAGTATTGCTTGTTCTAAGCCAAGCTTTATACACATGCACGCAGGCACCAGTCGGGAGTCAATCGACTCGGACTCAAAGCCATACACGGATACGAAATCAACACCTAAACTGACTCAAAAATCTAAACTTAGAAACTAATACAAAGATTACCTAACAATCACTCCCTAATCTTTGTATACTTACTTCTATTTTGTGTGCTGCCAGTTGGACTCAGCTTCAACATGGCTCCCACACACTCGGTCGAAGACGGTGGCACAACTCAAACACGTCTTGAACGCTGCCAGTTGGACACAGCTTCAACTTGGCTCACACTTGTCCGAAGACGGTGGCACAACTCGAACACGTCTTGGACTCTTACTCATTGAGGCAGTCGGTCTCATCTACGACTTGCGCCCCAACTCGTACTCAACTCAGGACAGTCGGTCTCAACTACGACTTTCCCAACTCGTACTCGGACTTCAAGTTGGTCACAACTACAACTTGAGTAACACACGGACTCGACTCAGGACGGCGAACATACCTCCTCAACGTCCCGGACTCAACTCAACGGACTCGACTCAGGACGGCGAACACACCTCCTCAACGTCCCGGACTCAACTCAACGGACACGACTTAGCATCAGAGTAACGCTGCTCGATTCAAAGATCACCACAATTAAGTGCGCCTCGCTTTCTCCTTTTGGGATTACGGCATTGAGCGAAGTGCGTAGTCCCGACAATTGTAGCAATAATCTTCGCTTTGTCGATCTTGCGATTCTTCATGCCGAGTTGTTGGCGCCTTTTTATTGAACCTAGATTCCCACTCGTCACGAGTGAGTAGTAGATGCCCACCTTCCTCGTCGCGCCGCCCCTTTGTGCGTTCCTCGTACGCCTTCATCGTCAATCACCTCCACCATCGTCATCGTCTTCATATCAGCAAATTGCTCAATGGTGGAGACGATCGGCAAGAATTTGTCGGGGATGGCACGAAGAAACTTCTTTACGACGGTGCGCTCCTCCATCTTGTCTCCGAGGATACGAATCTCGTTGACGATGGTGGTCAGCTTCATGGCGAAGTCATTGATGGACTCCGTCTCCTTCATCTTCATTACATCGAACTCACTCATGAGAGTCTGTGCTCGCGCCTCCTTGACGCGGTCAGCGCCGACGTGCATCTCCTTCAGAGTGTCTCAAGCCTCCTTGGCCGTCTCATATTCGGCCAAGACCATCATCATGGCCTCGGGCACGGCTTGGATTATGGCGGCGAGAGCCATCTGGTCCTTGCACTCATCGACCAGCTCTTTGCCTTCCACCGCCGCCCACACCCCTTGCGCGCGCATGAACACCTTCATCTTCACCGCCCAAGAGCCATAGTTGGTCTCAGTGAGCAATGGATATTGGAGGGTTACCGAACCCACCTTCGCCGGTGCCTTGGATGCCGCCGTATCCGAGGTGTCGCCATCGCCACGAACTGCGTGGACGGCATCTGCTGCGACATGACACGCTACACCTCGTGCGCGTTGCCCGTCCGTGTCGCACAGCTTCTCCTCGCACCTCGCCTTCTCGCACCTCGCTCTGATACCAATTGTTGGCCTAGCTCCGAAGATAATTCAACCGATCCAACGCAAGACAAAACTCACGCTCGGCGAAGATTTTCGGCAGAACACTCGGAAGAAAGCTCTCGCTCGGCAACACACATGCACTAGAACACACGCGACGCGAGATATGCTGGAAGCAATAAACACATGCGCAAGTGAAGTCACGTACGCAATGCAAAAGAAGATACAAGATGTATTTTTTGGTGCTGCGCTACAATGCAGCTTTTCTCTGATTTTCTTCCTCTATTGCTTCTAAACTCACATAGTATTGCTTGTTCTAAGCCAAGCTTTATACACATGCACGCAGGCACCAGTCGGGAGTCAATCGACTCGGACTCAAAGCCATACACGGATACGAACTCAACACCTAAACTGACTCAAAAATCTAAACTTAGAAACTAATACAAAGATTACCTAACAGAACGGACATCTGCATACTTCACATCAAGTTTTTATTCTCATCCACCAGCTTCTGTGCTTACTGCTTAATATCCACTAATTCATCAATGTTGCCTTTTCCACCACCATAGCACATTCTTCTGATAAAACCGAATATCTTTGTTGTGATTAGAATGCAATTATACAAGTTTAGCCTTTTCTTCTTACAAAAAGAGTGGCAGCGGCAGGTGGAAAGCGTAAAAAATGTAGACCAATTTCTCAAAGTATGGTTGTAGGATGTGGTTGATATTATCTTATGCATGGATCCACTTTTGGTAGTATTATGTGTTGGTTTTTAAAGAATACTACTCTTGATGTGAACTATACTTGTTAATTACTTAAACGGTACAGTATTTTGGTATAAAATTCATTGCATCAATCCACAGCAGCTATGTGGTGTACCCATTGGCACTAACATGAGAATTTGTTCATAAGTTCATACTATGCATTTTGCATGGCCACCTTTCAGAAGAAACCATATAATCATTCTGCATTGCCAACTTTTCACTCCTTCTAAAGGTTCTCTCTAGATACTCAAACATGTCTCTTTTCAATATCTACGTTTTTAGTTTCCAATTGATAAAATGTTGCTGTTAATGAGAAAAGCAAGCATGCTTTTGGTAGTAGCCCCTCACGTTGTTGCTAATTGTTAATTTCTTATATTTTCATGAAAAATAATGAAACCTAGCATTTGGTATAGCTTCCAGTAACTTCAGAGTCTCAGCATGATCAGATCAATAATTATTCTTTCATGTGGAAATTTTGAGTGCATTACTCCCTACTATGCTATACCTACAGAAGCAGAACTATAGCATTTGATAAAGCACTTCATTTTCCAAGCCTATTGACTTTATGCTTCCGCGTATTATTTTCACTGCCTAGACAAAAAAGAAGAAATAATTCATGCCTGAATTGTAATGCTGTAAATTTCAGGAGATGTTCCCCGTGTCTGTGGTCAGTTGGCTGTCTCCAGAGCTTTTGGAGACCGGAATCTAAAATCACTCTTGAAATCAGAGCCTGATATAAAGGCTGAAGATATAGATGAAACTGCTGAGCTACTTGTCCTTGCGAGCGACGGACTTTGGAAGGTGTCTTGTTATTTCTGTATTTGTCCAGATGGCTGGCTGGTATAAAGTTCATAAGTACATTTGTGGATATATTCTTATTTCCTTTCTGTGTCAACTAGGTAATGAACAATGAGGAAGTCGTTGATTTGGCCAAAAGGTACAAGGATCCACAATCAGCTGCCAAGCAATTAACTGCTGAAGCACTAAAACGAGACAGTAAAGATGACATATCATGTGTTGTTGTTCGGTTCAATATGTAAATTGATCGCAGGCACACTCGTGAAGGATTGTCACCGAGAGCACAACGAATTATATAGCAAAACATAGGTTGCCTGACAAGGATAGTGGTAATCCAAAAAATAGTTCCCTGGGGTGTTGGTTGTATGATGTGTTGACTCCATTGTAAGCTCATATATAAATATGCTAGGGTTCTTTGTTTGGCAATTCAAAGGTACATGCGTGAGTGCTCAAAGCTGTCTAAATAGCTATCTTGTGTAAATAATGGTTGCAGATATTGAAAGTTCACCGTGCTCTATTGTGAGAGTAGTCATGATTTACTCATTTGGTTATCTTCCTCTCCAAACTTGGATTGAATTGGTCATGGAACTAGGCCTGTAAATGGGTTGAAATCTAACCTAAATCCACCTCAACCCATTTCAATGCAGTACATCAACCCAATCCAGACCAACCCGCTACTCCATCTTCAAAACCTAACCTAACCCAATCCATATACAACTCCAACCTAACCCAATATCCTCAATATGGGTTCAACCTATTTCTAACCCATTTTCAACACATCCCATGTATAATCCATCCAACCCATGTTACCCTCCTCCTCGTAACCCATTTCTTCCTCCTCCCCGTAACCCCCCACCTCCACGCTATTGCATCCATGGCCATCCCATCCCTTGCGCTCCTCCACCCAATCCCTACCTCCTCCTCCTTAACCACCGCGGTCGCCGTCGCCCCCGACATCTCCTAGCTCAACCACCACCTCCGTGTGCTCTTCAAGGCCCCGGCGCCAGGCTTAGCCGTCCGCTTCAGCCCGTTCCATGAGAGCCACCTCCCAGCACTTCGGCCTTGTCGGCACCGGCCACTTCCTCGTCCTCGATCTCTCCTCCGCCGGGCGCGGCGGCCGCTTCATTTCCATTTTCTTCTCCTTCCCGACCCTTTTGCTCTTGGTTGCCTGTCCGAGTCCGTGACTCCTTTGCGCCGCCGCCTCGGGACGGCCTCGTTCGCCTCTTCAACACCGCAAGGCCGCTGCGCAGAATCCGTCGCTCGCCACCTCCACGAGCACGCTGCAGAGGTCCACGGCATCGATCGAACCTGTCGCCGCGACGCCTTCCTCTCCGCCTCCCAGGGACAACACGCTCAAGCTCTTGTCCTCGACCGCCGCCTCCGTCCGCACCTTCCATGCCATTTAGTAATGCATGTCGAGTGTCGACGAGATGGAGGGGAATTGGATCAAGAAGATGAAGCGATTGGGGGATTTTGAGCTCCCAGACTTCTTCAGTTTGTAGCCTTGAAGCTCTTTGATTTTGAGCTCCCAGACTTATTCATTTTCTGTTTTGATAGTTGTTTTGGATTGTCGATTTGTCACAGTTCCGAAACTGTAAAGAGAGTCAAGTTCTGTTTTCGGTTTAGGAAAACAGAGACAAAAACTTAGTCCAGAGTCCGACCCTGAAACTTAGTCCAGAGTCCGACTCTGAAACTTACTCTAAACTAGTTTCGTTTTCTGAAGATTGTCGTTTCGGTAACAGTGTGTATTCATTTGTCTATATAAGAAAGCAAAAACACAAAAGGACTGCAAGCAATTGCAACGCCAAAATTCATGTGTCTCCTGACATTTCATTTTTGTTCTTCCATTGTGATTTCGTTTTAGCCCTGGGTCTGAATTTTCAGGTTGTCTGAATTCTGTCAACACAGGATTGCTGAAATCTCTGAACCGTCGGTCTTCTCTGAAGTCCAGACTTTTGGTACCTGGAAGTTCAAATTTTTTGGAACCTGAATTCTAACAAAATCTAGCCTTTTTTACTACAGACAGAATAGTAACACTAAACCTAATATTTTGCAGATTACAAAGGAGCCAATACAGACAGATTCTGCATAAAAATCCGCTTCACGTTCACGCAAGAGGAGTCCATCCAGACTATGCTGTTAAAACTGCACGGAGACAACGGCACCCTGTGACTGGTAAGATCTAGGACCACCCAGTTGAAGGAGGCATGGTACAACCCATGGAGCGAACCCATTGCAATACCCACGGGTTCAACCCGTTCTCAACCCAGATTTCTAAACCCATCCCACCCCAATCCAACCCTTTCTATGAGGAAACCCAACCTGACCCAACCCATTGACTCTTTCAACCCGTTGTCACCTATCCAATGCCAACCCAATCAAAAACCCAACCCGTTTAACCCATTTGAACCCAACCCATTATCACTCCTACATGGAACCCCATCTCACTAAATGTGTTAAAAGCATTTTTTTTGACCGGAACAGCAAACACGGTAAGTAAGTTTGGTATTTGGTACTTGGTGCATACAATTTGGAGTTACCAGAATGTTGATGTCCTATCTAGCTAAGACGGGGGATTAATTTCCTTCATGATATTAATACAAACATATCGGAGGGCTATTAGAAACACACACATACATATTGTTACGAATATTGTGTGTATTAAAGAGACCCAATAGATAATATATATAGGGTGTACAAAAGGTATATGTTATATACAGATAAGGCAATACAAAAGACAGATAAGAAAATACGAAAGAGTATATATTCTAATACCTATTCTAACACCCTCCTCAAATGCAAGACGTATACAATAGCGTTGTATTTGGAAAAAGGTTGACAATAAATATGAAAAATCCAAAGTCCGAGTCTTGATAATATCGTCGTAGCATGCAGCTCTTGGAAAATATGTCGATAAAAGATCTTCTCCTATATGGTGTCGTGCGACAGCTCATAAAACACAAGATGCGAGAGCAAACTCGATCGCGGCAACACGACGAAGGAGATGATGAAACCGATAATATAGAGAAAGTTATCAAATCAAGTCGAAGAGGAATTCCATAGAAAACATAGTGGCGCAGATCGAAGCCCAAGACGACGGCGGCGCGAAAGAAGCACAACGACCTTAGAAGCTTAGGGCGGCGGCTAAAAGAGAAGCGACGATATCATAATGACTTCTACGATCTGCACGTGGCTCAGAAAAAAGAGCAGGAGCGACGGCGGCTGCCATGTAAAGAAAATTCCTATGTGTCCATGACTGACAATAAATTTATGAACTCGTGTGGCTTAGACGAACTCAAAGATAGAATGGTACGGACTTGGATGGATGTAGCGGAAGAAAAGATACAAAGAAAAAAAAGCCTAAGGATAACTAGCAGCAAGACTATGTAGTCAGATGCCAGGCACAGCTGAACCATCCCAATAGACGAGCCATGCCGATAGCATCCCACAGTCGAACACAGAGAAAGCATCGTAGTCGTGCTATCCCTTTGCGTGAGCAGAGCAAAACTCCGTCTCTCTCCTCCTTTTTCCTTTCTTCCTTCCCTACCCAGTCTCTCCTCGCATTGCTCTGGCTGAGGACACCATGAAGAGGGGGCCAAATCCAGGGGCGCCGCCAAGGCCAACGCTAAGTTGCGGTGAGGGCTGTTGAGCTTCTTGCGCCGCTTGCACGGGAGCAGTGGCAGGAGTGAGGGCTCTCGTGGCGTAGAAGAGGTGGCGGGCCTTCGGGAGGCGTAGGAGAGGGACGCCAGGATGGAGCCGAAGAGGCCAAGATGTAGGAGCAGCAGCTCGACGACGTGGCCGGTGCCGGGCACGCACGTGACGCCCCGCCAGGAGCAGAGCACGGATGGCGATGCTGTGTCCCACCCGGACGTGGAGGCGTAGGGGTTGCGCACCCCGCGGCAGAACGCGAGGAGCGTGCTGCTGCTGCTGCTCTCATGTGGAAGCTCCGCGTGGTGATGAGGTCGGCGTCACTCGGGCCGGGCGATTCGACCGAAGGGCCGGATCCAAAGTGGAGGCTCGGGAGGTCGCCTGATCCGAGCGGCGTGCAGGCATGTGTAATGACCCAAAACTCATACTAATTTATATTTATTAAAGTTATCATTTTATTGAATTTTAAAATTTGAAAGAGTTTATTTGCTTTATTTGAATTTTCAAGTCTTAAAAGTCAAAAAATAAAATTTAGTAAAGTCTTTAAAGTTTTATTTGAGTTAAAGTTGAAAAATAAAAACTAAAATAATTTTGAGAATTTTATGAAATTTTAAAACTTTTTCCCAAATATTTTAAAGCCAAAATAATTTATTTGCAAAATTAAAAGCCAACTTTAAGTTGGGAATAATTTTATTAATTCTAAAATGACTCTAAGAATTTATGAGAATTTTTCTAGAATTTTTGGATTTATTTTGCTATTTTCTAAATCTAAAATGAATTAAACTGATTACTTTAAAAGAAAAATCAATTAAAATCAGTGAATGGTTTTCGGGCCGAATTGGCTCGGCCCAAAACCTCCACTTATCCTTCACAAGACGGTCGTTGCCTCCCTCACGCCGATCCTCCTCCACTCATGATCGTTGGATGAGGATCCGACGGCCAAGACATCCATGCGCGCCTTCTTTCCCTCTCACCTCGATGACAGGGGGCCGCCCGTGCTTCTTCCTCCCCTGTCTCCTTCCACCTTCAGCCGCTTCATGCGCCCGCCATTGCCGCCCGAGGCGAGCTCGCAAATGGCCGCCCAACCGTCTCGTGAGACCTGCTGCGCGCACGCCGCGACTTCAGACGCGACGCACCACCTCACCCCCCTTTCCTTCTCTCACGCGCGGTCCCGGTTTCTCTAACCGCCACGACCGCCATGACCGCGCGTCCACGATCTCCCTCCCCTCACCTCCCCTCGCCCTATAAAGGAGCGCCCCGGCTCCGCATCTCCTCACTCATCCAAACGCCCCTCACCTCTTAGCCCCTCTCGCCCCGTAGCACCCGAATTTTGAGGTTGAGCGCCGCCGATCGTGTCGCCGTTCTTCGTCAATTCCGGCGAGGTCAAGGATGGCCCGGCGACTTTGACCGCAGCAACGCATCGCACTTCGCCGCCCGCGCCTCGCGCCGCCGCGCCATGGGAAGCACCTCCCGAGCCGCCGCCCACCACGACCCGTTTGCGCCGCCGCCAACACCTCGTCGCCGCCACCATCTCACGCCCTAACGCCGCCAAGGTGAGCATTAGACTCCCGCCTCTTCTCCCCCTATCGGTACCCTCGCCCTCGCCAGTGCGAAGGGTTCGCCGGTTCCTGAACCCGAGCGCCACCTCGCCGGCCTACGTGGCACGCCACCGTGGTCGCCACCTTGGCGCCAGTCGGCGCCACCTCGCCTCCTCAAGACGTGTCCGCCACGTGCACGCGCCCGCGTGGCAAGGTCCACCTCCCCGGCCTCAAACACCGTGGACTTAGTCCATATGAGTAGTGAGACCCATATGTGGGCCCCACATGTCTGATTTCATTTTAATTCCTTTAAATTCGGAAAATTCGTCGCTGACGTCACCATGCTAATAATTAGAATTTTCTATAGAAAAATAATTCGGGAAATTGGTTAAATAACAGATTTAGGTTTAAATTTGTAAAATTCATAACTTTTACATCTTAGCTCCAAATTGGATGATTCAAATTGCTAAAATCTTAGAAAATTATTGTCTAACTAAATAAAATATAAGTATTCAATTTGGAATTCAGTTTAGTCTTGTTTTAGAATTTAAAATTCATTTAAATTCCAAATTTAGATCAAAATTTGTAAAATTCATATCTTTTGATTCCCAACTCCAATTTAAGTGATTCAAATTTCTAAAATTTTACAAAATTATTATCTAGCTAAATAAAATAGAATTATTTATTTTGAGTTATTTTGAATTGCCTTTTGAGTTGTTGTTTGAATTTCGTTTGAATTTGGGTCGTTTTCGTATAGACTTTTACGATTACGAGAGTTAGATCCTTCTGAGAATTTAGAGAGTCAAGACTTCAACGAAGGCAAGTTACATTCTTGACCATATTTGCACCCATTATTTTAAATTATTTAAATTCTATTTTAAATTATTATTGCATGCGATTTATATTCATGTAATTTAAATCCTGCTTTAAGCTTTATAGTTATTCCTATTCCATTGTATAGCCAAATATTGCTCAGATAGACCATATGGAGAACCATTCGAATGTGATATATATATTTGGAGGTAGAAAGTGAAAATATTGGATTATAAGATAACATGATCATTGGATATGAGATTAAAGAAATTGATTTGTTGTTGAGATTAAATTATAGAAATATATTATTGGGCATCAGAATATGGGAGATGGAAGTATAGGATTACACAATTGATGGACATGGGATTGTAGATATGCATTATGGATGGATATTGAATTATAGAATCACGTGTTTGCTGGATATTAGATTATATGAATACATGATGCTTAGTTCTTGATTATACAATTATACAATTGTTGATCGATAGATTATAGGAAAAACAACGGTTGGAGATTGGATCATATGAATGCATTAATGACGGATGTAGAAATAAGTGATCAATGGATATTGAATGGTAGAGATAGCTAACTATTGACATTGGACTATTAGGATTGAATTATAGAAGTAGTCTTTATGGAATATTGATTTGCTTGGATGTTGGACTATAGGATTAAACCTTGGTGGGATTTTGGGAATAAAACTTGATTAGATATCAGAAGTAGATAATTGTTGATAATGGATTAACGAAGAATGGATTATAGAAATAGATAATCATTGGATAACGGATTATCAAAAATTGGATTATAGGATTACATAATCATCGGATTGATGGGTGTTGAATTATTAGAAATAATTCATTAGGGATTAATGGATTGATGGATATCAGATTATAGAATTAGAGCATTACTGAATGTTGGATCGATGGAGGTCAGATCATAGAAATAGACTGATATGGTGGATATTGGACTAATTAATATTGGAGTATAGAATCACATAATTATCGGAGTTTGGATTATCGGATTATGAACACAAAGGCGATGGTTCACTTACCGCCTCAGACCGACAATACCTTGACATTGAATCCTCACCCCTTGTCACCTTAGATAAAACCTAGTTGATACAATAGTATGAACTAAGATCATTTGAAAAAGTTGCAAAGACATGCTTAGACCAAAAATGTTTGATTTGGGGAGTTTCAGCCAAAATTCAAATATTGTTTAAATTGCATCCATGGCATTGGTGTGTTATGGAAGTTTATAAATGACTTTGAAAAATAAAACAAAGTGATGGTTTGGACTTGGGCGAAATGGTTGAAAGGTTGGTGCGAGTTTATGCACGGGCTTAATCTGTTAGGATTAAGGCCGGGTGGTTAATTTGGAAGTCGCCTAAGTCAATTAAGGACCGCCTTGAGCTGCCTTTGCTATGCCTATAATGGGCTATGCCTCATCGTGCAACCACATGTCCTCAAGATGGGGAGTAGGACTGGCTTACTAATTAGTGATACCTCATTGTTATTTGTGCCATTTGTTTGTGTGGGTGTTGGTTAGATGCTTTTCCCTTTGGCGCAAGAGGGGCTTCCTGAGGATGGGTAGTCCAATGGAAGTGAAACCTTAGCGGGCATGAATACTTTTGGGTAGAGCTTTGTAAAAGCCTTGTCACGTGCTCTAGACCGCTTACCTAAGGTAGTGGCGGTGGCATAGATATATGCCGGGACAAACTAGAGAATTCGTGTCATGTGGGTAAAGTCGCATAAACTCGCAGAGTGTAAAACTATTCAATAGCGCGTCATGATCATGGACATGCTAGCAAAGCCACTCAAAGTTATACTTTGGTTTTTGGTTTCAAAATGATTTGACATAAATGATTTTGGATTTCTATCCAAATGGGATTTAGACGGGAAGCCATGTGATAGGAGGGTATCCTTCACCATTCATTATGGAGGTTATCCACACTATAAAACTGTCATTTAAAATCTGATTTTAGATATGGTATAAAAGTGGCCTTGGAAATTTATACAAGTATTTCAAGAAAATGCTGCTCTATGCAAATTCAACCGTATTAAGCTTTCCTTTGAGATATCCATATATGCATGTCATTTTGTTATTTGACGGGTGTAACTTGCGAGCACGGTAGTTGTGCTCATTCTTGCTTAATGCAAATAATTTCAGAGGAGAAGGACTTTGCTACCGGTGTGGATCTCGACGACTAGGCCGCTTCCCCAGTTGATTGCCTGTGGCAGATTAACAGGACCCTACTACTTCTTCGTCTTCCGCTGTGTTTATTTTATTGTTGGCATGTAAGCCTCCTTTGTAATCAACTCTGTTGTTATTTATTAATAAAGTTGTGATATGATTTTGTTACCATATTTGTTTACTGTGTGAACTAGCTACTGATCATGGGACTAGTTCAGAAATGCACAGAGGATTCGGGAGTGTTAATCCCGGGTCTTACAACAGGCGACGACCGAGAACCGGATGATGATGCTGCTGCTTCCACGAGGAAAGAAAAACTACTAATGTGGCCGCTCTCGAGGGCGGGGATTGCTCCTCCCGAGGGCAGCAGGTAGCGGATACGGATCTGAGGCTAGGTTAGAAGCTAGGGTTTAGAACATTTGTTCTGATACCATGTTATGAATATTGTGTGTGTATTGAAGAGGCCCAATGGGCAATATATATAGGGTGTACAAAGAGTGTATGCTATATACAGATAAGATAATACAAAAGACAGATAAGAAAAAACAAAAGAGTATCTATTCTAATACCTATTCTAACACATATTAGATAGCAGTAAGCGCAACAATGATGAATCAATCCGATGTTCTATGCTGGACTCAACCAGCTCAGCGCAATGGCAACCCAAAGTCCCTAAGATTGATTAATCAGGCAGAAATCGACAAATCCTTGCAGCGCAGCGATATAGTAAAACCTGGAGAATTGGATGCCAGATTCATAATGCGCATGACAACCAAGTCTCTACCGGTTGCCACTAGAGTGCATCACATAATTAACAAGATACCGCCCAACTGCTCATAGGTGTGGAATGCTGGAAACAGATGAACATCTCTTCTTCCATTGCAGCGATGCAGAGAATCGTTTGGAAGTTGGAACGCTTGGAGTTTCGTAGGATGCCTACAAGAATGTAATGTTTCCTGCAAAATTCATCTGAAACTGCTGCATTCCAAAATTCATCTGAAGAATTGAGCGTGCGTGCAGGTGCTTGGACTAGCTGTCATTCATTGAGAGGTCGGCATTGCTATCCGGGTGTCTCTCACAGAACTTGCGATAGCAGCAGAGATCAAAAGCACAGTTCGAGGAAATAGGCAGTTGTAGGACCGGAAAGGCGACTAGAAGGGGGTGCATAGGAGTTCACTCAATTTTTCTTTCAAGATTGGATTCAACACATATTTCACTCCAATAGCTATGAGAGCTATGAAGATCAATAGATAATCACAGTGGAAGACTTATATTGAATCCACTCCAAACCCCCGAAAGAAACAACTAAAAACACACAAAAAACGTGCTGATAAACAGTATTGATGAATAGTAACGGTTATACCGGATGAACAATGCCAACAGATCAAGAATTGAACAACCGGATGAACAAAGGCCGGTTGTACCACAAAGGAACGAAAAGCGGCGAATGAATAGTAAACAGCATGAAAACGAAATCAAAAATTGCTGTAACTTTTGATCCACAACTCCAAACTTCATGAAACTTGAAACATATCTTCTCTAGGAGGTTACAAACCTATTCCAATCAAAGATTGAGAAGATCCGTGTCAAAGTTTCAACATTTTTCCATTTGAACGAAGATTGGTTCAAAACCGAGTCAAAAAGCAAAACATGATCCAAATCTTGCTCGTGGGTAAAGAATGATCAAGATGGTTTTAGATGCACTCCTACATGTCACAGCAAACTAGATCACAACAAAAACTCGAGGGAAAACCAACAAGACATCAAAAACACAAAATCATCAAAGAGAGGGAGAGCAAGAACATGAACAAACTCATCTTTGGGAAACTTGCTTGGATTTATTTGAGATAGATGGGTGTTTACAGCCACTCCAACCTGGAGGACAAAGCTCAACCAAAGAGCACACAATCAATCAACTCCCTAGAACCCTAACCTCTCATCTTTCTCTCCAAAACCCTAAAAACACCAACTAGGGTTCACAATGCAAGTGTTTCAAGGCTGCTGGACAACACCCTCTCCTATATATACTAGAGGCTAGCATCTAGAGAATATTCCAATTTGGGCACCCGTTAAGCCCACACACAAACGGGTTTAACTCACACACGCATCTTAAAGCGTCATCTTCATCTTCTCTTGACCTAAACCGCTTCTCCTTGCGTCGTCTTGCGCCGCGGTTCAGCCAAGAAGTCACCAAGGCGGTATTTAGGTGAAATTACCAAAATACCCCTTCTCGATCCTTCTCAGAAGACCGAGTCCAATCTTGGTAAAGCAATCGCCTGCTTCGCCTCGTGTAGGTTGATCAACGGCTCTCATCATGTCGGCAAGTCTCTCCCGTCCGGCTCCTGCCGAAACCACCATGGCACTTGCACCGACCCCGCGCCGCTTGATCCAACCCGTCACACCGAACTGCCCGTTCGGTCTTCCTTGTCCATTCTGCGTCATGCTTGAGTCCATTGACCTCACCTGGCATCCTCGATCGTTCTGAACCTCAGCTCTCCAAGCTTAGTCCCGATCATCCTCGCCGTTGACCGTCGTTGACCTCCAAGCAACCTGCACAGCAATAGACCAAGAAATCGTTTCCGGGAACAAGTTCTTCACAACTTGACTTACGTTAGTGAAAACATGCATCATGCAACACATATGCACTGAAGCTCATGAACTTGACCTATCCCAAAGCCAATTCTCCAAAAATGTCGATATTCACAACACAATCGGTACAACCGCCGTGTTACCAGCGGTACTACCGCACTGCGGTCATACCGCTCCAATAACGTCGGTCGTACCGCTTCTCAATGAAGACCAGAACTCCACAAAACATCTTCTCTGGAATTTATCTACCACCATGCATCAAACGGTATTACCACCCTACGATACTACCGCCACACAACCTATGGTATTACCGCACTGCGGTACTACCGCACCATCAATGCCGATACAACCGATTTTCCTGACACTTTGCTGAAAACAACACTTTCGACAAAACTTTAAAGCTATTGCCAATTGTCTCATCATCCTAAGATCATGATAATATCCATGTGATATCCACAATCTCCCCCTTGATGAACACATTGGCAATTTCTCAAAAATGTAAGTTTTGAGGTTTGAGAAAGAAAAACTCAACGTTTTCGCACAAAGACACAACTTGGTCTAAATGCAAGAGAAAGCAATGGAAATGACCAAGTTGGCTTCAGAATAGTAACGGCAAGAGAGATAAGGCAGAAGAAGACTAGAAATCTTCAATATCTAGAGAAGAGTAAAAAATCTCACTTAAGGTCCATATGAAAGAACAATTGTTCAATTTGACCTTTGATCATTGTGAGGAACCAAGAAATGCAAATGAGATGTTCCCCCTCACTATGATCCTCATTTTTCTCCCTAGTTCTTCATTTTTACCATTTCTCCCCCTTTAACAATGGATTCATCAAGGTGCATAGAGGAAGATAGAACGTGAATGACATGGAATGACTGCAAATTATTCAATTTTTAGCAAAGGGAGCCATAAGAATTATCCAAGAGGACTGTACAAGTATTACACTAAGCCATATTATATGAAGAAGCTATTGTAAAGCATGGCAAATCATATATAGCAAAGCTAAAGCCAAAAGAGCAATAAACTGTGATTAAATAAAAGTTTAACATGTTAAGGTGCGCAAGATCATAGTTCAGCCAAAGGTATCAAAAAATGAGTCAAGCCAAGTCAATAAACTAAATGGAACCAAGAAGCTATAAAAGAGTTAATTTAGAGCGCTATGAGTTCAATGTTGAATCAATTTGTTCAAGTACTTTGAAATTTAGCACATTTAGCACTTGCTAAATTTTTTTTTTTGGTTTTATCTTAGCAAAGCAAGTCCTGGACTAGGAGCCATCCACAACTGCCTTCTAAGCTTCAACCAATTCTTACAATTTGTTTTCTTAGCCTTGTGCTAGATCTGAAGCCGTGCCGCGACCATCCCAAGCAAGAAGCTTAAGAGAGTGGTCTAGGTCATCCAAAACTCCCCCTGAGTTTATGCCTAGTGCAATGGCAAGCCGTCTCATGAAAAAGAATTGGTGAGATCAGTTTTTTCGCACAGAAGAAATCATTTTTCATTTTTTTTGACTTGGGAACTAGCATAGCTCAATCTAAAACTCAAATTAGATTCAAGACTCACTTAGCCTATTTGACATGGCATGAATCATGAGAGGATCATTATGGCAAAACTAGTCACAAGGTCCAACAAGTCATGTTTTAATTCAAGTTTTTCACATTTAATAAAGCTAGCATGGCAAAAGCTAAGCTACACATGAAAAGTCATGATAAATCTAGCAGACTAGCACAAAACATGGCAAGATATAAGGCACGAAATCTTATCACACAAGGATAATAATCAAGGCTCCGTGATCTTATATTACAATGCAAGTTGCTGATTTACAATGCAATATGGTACAATGAATACAAAAGAGCCAACTCCCTATCAAAACAGGCCAAGAGGACTAATAACTCTCAACTCTCCCCGCAAAGAAGCAAAACGAGAAGAATCAAGAGCCTTAGTGAAAATATCCGCAACCTGCTGCTTAGACTCTACAAAGTGAAGCACAACATCACCCTTCTCTACATGGTCTCTAAGGAAATGATATCGAATGTCAATGTGCTTGGTTCTAGAGTGTTGCACTGGGTTTTTGGCAATATTTATGGCACTAGTGTTGTCACAGAAAAGAGGGACACTATCCAAAACAACCCATAATCCCGCAGAGTAGATAAGATCCAAAGAACCTGAGAGCAACTCATCGGTCATACATACATACTCTGCCTCGGCGAAGGGATCAGGCAACAAAGGACTACTTCCTAGATGACCAAGAGATAAGAGATGTGCCTAAGAAATGATAAGCGCTAGAAGTACTCTTCCTATCCACTCTACACCACGCAAAATCAGCATCAGAAAAAGCCCGAATGGAGAGAGCAGAATTAGAAGAATACCAGAGTCCAAAATCAAGAGTGTCCTGGAGGTACCCAAAGATGCGACGCACTGCTTCACGATGTGAGGCACGAGGGAAGCTCGAATCGAGCGCATGCATACACACAAAGAAAGCTCAGATGTCCGGCCTCAACGCCGTGAGGTAGAGGAGTGAGCCAATCATGTCTTTGCAGATTCTCATACGTCCACGGGCTCTCCATCCTTATCGAGATCCAAAGACGCGGTAGAAGTGGCAATGGGAGTAGACATTGGCTTGCTGCTTCCCATGTCGAAGCGCCGAAGAAAGTCCATGGTGTACTTGCTATGATGAATGAAGGTACATTCTTTGAGTTGCTTGACTTGAAGACCAAGGAAGAAAGTCAGTTCGCCCATCATGCTCATCTCGAATTCCCTACTCATAGAATATGAAAATCTAGACACAAAAGCATGAGAAGAACCACCGAATATGATATCATCCACATAAATCTGAACCAGTAAGAAATCACTGACATGCCTGAGAGTGAACAAGGTTTTATCTACCATTCCTATTTTGAATTCATTTTTAAGCAAGAAACTCTTAAGCCTATCATACCAAGCTCTAGGAGCTTGCTTCAATCCATATAAGGCTTTGGAGAGTTTAAACACATGGTTTGGGAATTTGGGATTCTCAAAACCAGGTGGTTGCTTGACAAAGACCTCTTCTTCTATAAAACCATTAAGGAAAGCACTCTTGACGTCCATTTGAAAAAGCTTAAAGCACTCATTCTGATAACCTCGCAAGTGCGTCAAATCAACCGACGAGTGGACTATTGGGCTATGCTATTGGTGCTGCCCAAACTACTGTGCGGACTACCTCGACCGCAGGTTTGACACACAGAGCCACGTGTAGTAGGTAATGAAATTGCATTTTAGTTCACACCACTATTTACCTTCCCGTTATGCTGTAACCACATCTCTCTTCCCACCACAGTCTTCACCGCACCTATGCAACTTCAGCTAGTGGATCGACGACAAGATTCACCCCTACGACATGTGGATGCTGCAGATACGGAAGAGCTGGGCCAGGGAGGACTGCGAGGCTCGTGAAAGGTGTCTCGAAGAGCTGCAAGCTGAGAAGGCCGAGAAGGAGAAGCGAGAGAGGCTGCGTGAGGAGCAAGAGCGTGAGCATGACAGGCAACGCGAGGCCGAGAGGGAGTGGAAGAGGCCATCACAGCGAGAGCTAAGGCACAAGGTGAGGAGTACAACGCTGAGCTAGGCCGTAAGGGAAAATGGCCACGTTCCACGCACTAGTTCGACCCTCTTCGTCCACATATCCCATGTATTTTTAATTTCCTAAAGGCATGCATGTACTATCCTTGGTTCGTTAGCCCGCGTGCCATGTAACCCCCTTGTCGGATCTACTGTCGTGTTGTTATCGTTGTGTCATTTCTCTAAAGTTCTCCAATGGAGTTGCAATGCAGCTAATTTTTTGAGCTCATTCATACATTAGAGTCCTACGCGTCGTCAAAATCACTATTGGCCATCTCATCGGTCGAAGATCATTTTCCAAAAGTCGGGAAAAGTATAGCATATTTGGAATATCCCACAACCTCCTCTAGACCGCTAATATGCCTTGTTGTCAAGACATGTATATCACCAAAATGTAACCCTGGATGTCTACATACAAGCACGTCTCCAGAAAGCTATCCATTGTCGCTATTTAATAGAAGATAAGTAGGGAAAAGTATAGCATATTTGGAATATCCCACAACCCCCTCTAGACCGCTAATATACCTTGCTGTCAAGACATGTATATCACCAAACTGTAACACAAGATGTTTATATATAAGAACGTCTCTAGAAAGCAACATATTGTATATCGATGTCTCCAACGGAGTTGCAATGCAGCTTTTTTCCATACATTCCAAATCACATAAAATCATGAAACCCTAATTTCTGAAACCTAAAATCCTAATCTTCGCGGCCTAAATCCTTCATTTTTTAGACATATAAAATTGTCGAAACAGTATACAATCAATTCCACTGCGTGAGGAGCCTTAAAAAAATTCATAATTTTTTGAGCTCATTTTCTACATTTACAAAATCGTACAAACAGTACACTTATATGAAATTGTGAGAAAAATCTGAACGAATAAAATTATGGAAAATTTACACAAGCAAATACATTATGTCCGGAGGCTCCACGAAAAATTTCATATTTTTTGAACTCATTTGCTATATTTAAAAAAATCCGACGACCATAGCCGAAACCAAAACCCTAATCGGTGTTAGGAGTATTTACGTAAAATCAAAATGAGTAAACTTATGTAAAAAAGTACACAACAAAGTACACTGTGTTACGAGCATTCACATAATATTTCATAATTTTTTGAACTCATTTACTATATTTTAAAAATCCCACGACTGCAGCCAAAACCCAAACCGAAACCCTAACGGGGAGGGGGACACGTGGCGATCGGGCGGGCCACCACACGGCGTGCGCAGAAGAACACCACCAAGACGGGCGGTCGTCTTGGTGGCGGCCACGTGTCGGTGAGGGATTGCCGCCGACGACGGCCCATACTACAGGCGCTTATTTTGCAAATAATTTTGGGCTACAACCATTAATGTAAATATGAGTCCAAACTCTAAAACGTGCTAATACTATCAAAAATTCGAAATTAAGCGGTTGCTCAGAGGGGATGGGATTATGGGGAAGGAAATTCTCTAGCAGTTGGATTCACGGGATGAACGGTGGATGAGCCAGAGCCACCCCTAGGCCTTCCTCCACTGATTTTTTTTTCCTGATTATGGTATGTGCGTTAGCTACAGGTAGCTAGCTGTAGCACGCACGAACGGACGGTACCGATCATGATCTGGGCCTATCGGACGGCTGGGATTGCCGGAACACTGGTCGCGCGTGATCGCACTGCTGTGTTTTTTTAAAAATAAGGTTGCACGTACCATCATCGTGCACGTCAGTGCCGCGGCCGGGGGTTTTTTCTATGGATGTACTGATGTACATACGGAGATATGAGATAGATCGGCCCTTGTGATCATCGACGTACGCGTCCCGGTCGATGTCAGTGCGTGTGAACCGAGGTCGCTGGCTGTTTGGGATATCGATGCTCGTGTTGTAAGTGGGGATAATCTTGTTTAACAAAGTGCGGCCATGGATATTTTGCTACTGGCTAGGTGAGATGATCGTGGGTGTTTTACATAAAAAAATTTATTTGATCTTTTTTATTAATATTTTAAAGCTAATCCCTTGTAAACTTTATTTCTAATTCTGACCCTTAACAGTGGCGTGGCCAAAACGTATTGTCACGCTACACACGACGGCGTGACCAAACATGCCACGTAAACTCTCGTCCACCCGCCGTGTCAGCGTAGAGGCTTGTATGGCAGTAGTCACGCCATATCCCATTACGTGACAATCCTGCTGTGTCACGCCTTGATATGTGGCGTGACAGTGGGGGACTTAAGAGTTTTGGCGCCGCCGGTTTTTCATTTTTTCCCCATCTCCCTCGTAACTCACGTGCGCATCTCTACCTCCCACCACCTGCGCTCCTCCCGCCACCAGACGTCCTCTCCCGTCGGCCGCCCTCCACCGCGGCGGTATCACCCGGTGGCATCACCCGCCGGCCGCCCTCCCCCGCCGGCATCACCAGCGGCATCACCCGTCGGCTGTCATCCACCCGGTGACATCACCCGCTGGCCACCCTCCCCTGCCGGTCGTCATCCACCCGTGCGCCTCTCTACCTCCCGCCGGTCGTCATCCACCCCGTCGGCTGTCCTCCTTTCGCGCCTCCCACCAGCCCCGACGCCGGCTTCCTCCTCCGCGCCTCCTCACGACTCCCTGCCGCCCCTAAGGTGTGCATATGTTGCATCTCATCATGATGTCTGTGATGCATATTCATGTATTGAAATGATGCGGGGTGAATGTGTCCTTGAAATGATTGATGAATGGTTGCCAGAGAAACTAGAATACATAGGTTGTATATGTATATTGCTATCAGATTCTTGATTTTGATTGAGCTAGTTGCCAAGATCATTGTGTAGTATCATATTCTTATCAAGAAGTAACAAAAGTTCTTTAGCTAGAACATGCCTATTGTCAATCCGAAAATAACTAGCATGTGTAGGTCCTTATTCTCAGTTCCAAATTTATGTCTAGCTCTTGAATGTGAGAACAAGGACATGATATAATATATGGCAAATATGTAGCAAAGCTCAAGTTATCATCTTTCTTCATCATTGTCATGCTATTTAACATGACCCATATTGCTAATTGCTCATTCTAATCATGTCTTATGGTATCCAAATTTAGGATACCATCATGATAGATTGATAGTAGTTCTTGCCAAAAGTCATGCTTAGATGTGTAATAAGTTAATATGGACATCACTAGCACCAATTTATCAGGACTACACTGGGAATGGAAGCAGCTAGGTGGTATGTAGAATTCACAATGAGTTTTGACATTATATCTAGAAGCCTGAAACATGATGTTCCGGTAAGAAACAATTGAGTTCTGTATAATTAAAATGGCATGTCAGCGTTCTAAAATTAATCAAGTGTAATTAAAGAAAACAAATATAGGCCAAAGGCGAAAAAATGTGACTTATCTCCTTTCTGCATATCAGATTTTCCGAACGAGTGGTTCGTGGCACTCCGAGCGTGTAGCTCTAGCGTACCCAGGAGTAAAGTCCTGGGCGTACTCAGAAATGAGTCCTAAGCGTTCCCAAACATGTGGTTTGGGTGGTCTCGAGAATGGGATCTCGAGCGTACCTGGACACGTGGATCCAGAGTAGTGTAGGTCGCACTCAGAGACGAGCTCTGAGCGGTCTCAAACACGTGGTTTGGGCGGTCTCGAGAACAGAATCTCGAGCGTGACTGAGCACGAGAGACTCGGATAGTGTAGGATTTGGATCTTTTTGCATCTCATTGTTTCTTGGTGTTATTCGTCCACTGTGTATGGCCTAACACACCTCAATAAAGCATTAGTCTCTGCCTGAAAACTTCTAGCATGTGTCAACTGAAACGTGTTAACCATACCTTTGTATCTTCAAATTGCTAGCATGTGTCAACTGAAACGTGTTAACCATACCTTTATATCTTCAAACTGCTAGCTTTTGTTATGTACAATGTTGATTGTGATATTTCGTACATATGGCATGCAGTATTGACTTTACAATATTTTGTTGGATGTAGATGGATATAGTTGTATGTGTATTTACCGGTGGGCCGATTAGCCAAACGGGTAGTGATGTCGACTTTGGTGGTATGGAAATGACTGTTCTTTTGTTTCTTGAATCACTAGATCGACTTTCGAAATCTTCTGACTAGGATTAAGTCGACCTTTGGATGGGATAAGCCCAGGGTCGTTGTCGGACTCCAAGGGCGATATGATGCTGGTGTGGGTTGTAAGGTGCACGTCTGTTTGGTGCCAATCTTGTCCGACGATGATTGGGACACGTACAAGGATCTTGTGCTCGCATCTCAGGCCCGGTCGTTGGAACTGGCGGTGGAGAGGACAATTGTTGTAGAGGATTTACCAAACAATTTGGATGCGGCGAATGGCAACACGACGGAACTAGAATCCACTCTCCATCTTCCGCAAGGCCCCCCCAATGGAGGAGCCACCTTCCGAAGAGATCGTTGGCGTCAGTGTTAACAACGATGCCCCCCCCTGCTGGTGGGTCTGTCACATGTGTCTGTTCCCTCCTCGCAACATGTTAGTGACCCCGTGACTGATTTCAATAGCGCTGTAATGAGTAATGAGCTTGAGGAGGAGGTGTTCCGAGATAAAACAACTCGTGAAGTAGAGTCTGACGAAGGATGAAGCTCGACCGAAAATGAGGTTCCTGCACCACTTTTCTCCTCCGAGGAAGGGCGGGTTCTTCACAATGTTTTGGGTGAGGTTCCGTCGGTGCACACATTCGATGATGTCAGAATGGCTGATAAAGCAGTTTGTGCTAATGGGTTGAAGAGCAGAAATGACATTGCAGACCCGGATGATGACCTAATATGTAAGAACATGTTATTTCCAAGCATGGATGATATGAAGGTTTAGCTGCAAGAATACTCAGTGCGGCACCATCGTCTGTTTGTAGTGACACACTCCAATGCAAACAAGAGGTACACCATAAGGTACGAAAGGGGGTGCGGATGGAAGGTATGGGGATGCAAAACTAGGGACAAGCAATGGAAAATAGCGAAAATAAAGTAGCCTCACTCTTGTAGGACTGCTCCAGTGTCGGGGGAGCACCTTCAGGCGACCGCTAATTTCATTACAAGACGCATTACCGGGGTTGTGGCTGTCGATCCTGATGTGATCGTCGCCACCCTCATTGAGGTTATATTTGGGTTCATTAAATACCGCGTGAAGTATGGGAAAGCATGGAGAGCCAACCAGAGAGCGATGTCGTTACTGTGGAGTGACTGGAAGGAGGCTTACGAGTTGCTTTCTCGAATTCTAACCGCTATGCAGGCCAAGAATCTGGGCATGAAGTTTTATCCTTTCCACGGGAACCGAACGTAACCTGATGGAGGGGTTACAAAATATGTTCTCGGGCGGGTGTATTGGTCATTTGGGCAATGCAAAGAGGCCTTTAAGCATTGCAGGCCCGTCATATCAGTTGTCGCCATGTTTATAACCGGGAAGTACTATGGTGCCTTGATGCTCGCCGTTGGTATTGATGCGGAGGACCGGCTGATTCCATTAGCATTTGCAATGACAGAGGGTGAGAACAATGCGAGCTGGGAATGGTTCATGGATATAGTTCGTCCACGCCTCGTTGGGCCTGGATGGGTTGTTTGCATCGTCTCAGATAGGCACCACGGGATTCTGAACGCTGTGAAGAGGAGACTTGATGGACACCCCGATGTGCAGCATAGGTGGTGCATGCGTCACCTAGCTGCTAATTTATTTAAGCAATGCAGTAGGGAAGAGCTCACAAAAAAGTTCAAGCTGTTGTGCGGATGTTTGGAGAAGAGGGACTTCGAGGTCAAGTTGACGGAGCTGAGGGGACTGACCAACAAACGGGGTAAGAAGTGGTTGGACGAGGTCTTGCAGCTGAAGACGAAGTGGGCACCTGCATCCGATGAAGGTGGCTGTCAGTATGGTATGATGACAATGAACATCTCGGAAGTGTTCAACAACGTTATTAAGGGCATCTGTGCTATGCCAGTATCGGCTATCTTAGAGTATTTATTTCGGAAAACCAACTCATACTTTGTGGATCGATGGACCCGTGCAAGGGATGTGTACAACGCCGGCCACCATTGGGGTGTGGCTGCTGCGAAGCACCTTGCTATCACGGAGGCAGAGTCATGCAATCAAGACACGGAGGAATACGATCCCACTTTACATATATACGCCATCAGGGCAGCCGGAGGCACATCGATTGGGGGTGAGCGTTATGGTGGCCGAAACCATAGAGTCAACTTGACAGCTGGAGACTATACTTGCATGGTCCTGACGTTGTTACATGTCCCATGCTTTCACTTCGTCACAGCCTGTCGCGTGCGTGGCGTAAGTTACCTTTCTAACATGTTCATTGCAGAAGAATTCTACAAACTAGCCATGATGAGGACTTGGGAGAATAGATTCGAGCCTTACCTTGACCCGTCGCATTGGTCACCGTACGTGGGAGAGGAATACATTCCCAACAAAGATATGATGAACAAGCGACGCGGTCGAAGGAAGAGGAATAGGCTTCGTAATGATATGGACCTCTCACAGCAAGGCGGTAAGGACATGTACTGTCTTGGGGACTTCGACGATGCCACAATAAGCAATAGGTGCTCAAAGTGTCACAAGCACGGACACACCAGGGCAAAGCACGTGAGTAGGGATTCCCAGTCGCGTAGGGTAAGGCAGCGTCGCTCTCGTGTGCAGCCCCCCCTGAGGTAACCACTATTGTTGTTGTGCGAAAATGTTGGTTTTTTTTTGAAAGAGTTCACTCATTTGTATTTTCTATATTGTTTACCTCATGTCATCTTACAAAAATCCTTTCCTCAAATGCAGGATGTCGCAGCATGCGCAGTATGCGTTGCTTCTCTCAGAGTACGATGACGACCACCGCGCCCACCGCATAGCCGACAATGGTGTGGTGATATTTGCTAATATTCTATTCCATCATGCTTCCAACTAGTCCCCCATGTGCTTGTTGTTTCACTTATTTATTTACGTATCTCTCCTGCAGGTACTCCAGCCGCTTCGCACTCGCACCCACACCCCTCTGCATTGGGATGAGCGATACGAGCCACACGTCCGCCAAGCCAGTCTACTTGCTTTGGCGTGGACAGTCATCAACGGGCTCCCCCGT
This sequence comes from Phyllostachys edulis, assembly GCA_036346405.1. Taxonomy (NCBI): domain Eukaryota; kingdom Viridiplantae; phylum Streptophyta; class Magnoliopsida; order Poales; family Poaceae; genus Phyllostachys; species Phyllostachys edulis. The sequence goes on along the minus strand of CM070552.1, from coordinate 42,027,838 downwards.
ATAGACGGTGCAGCGCTTACCGCACTGGTGGACCGGTGACGCCTGGAGACCCACACCTTCCACCTTCCGTCAGGCGAGATGACCATCACGCTCCAGGACATCGGCATGATTCTCGACCTCCCCATATATGGCCTTCCAGTAACTGGGGACATCAACAGCGTGGGCTTGCGAGACCGGGTAGGAGGGTGGTTTGGAGTGCGACCAGAGGACCCGCCTGCTGACTCGAGGGACAACCGACCATTCGCGGTGCTTGCTCCTGGCTGCGTGCGCACTTCAACATGTGCCTGCTAGGCACGGATGACGACATAGTGTGGCGCTTCGCACGGGCATGGATTTGGTATCTTCTCGGCTCCTTCCTGTTCCCAGACGGTACTGACAATGCTATCTCCTGGATTTACTTGCCGATTTTGGCAGATTTTACGACGACAGGGACCTACAGTTGGGGTTCTGCCACATTGGTGTGTCTCTACCGGCATTTGTGCGACGCGTGCCGATCACGGAGTGCGGACGATAACTTGGGTGGCTGCGCATACCTTCTACAGGTCTGGATGTGGGAGTGTTTGCCTGTTGGTAGGCCCGCACGTGCTCCCTTGCAGGTAACCATTTATTCCATTCATCATAGATGTTACCTTCGTCAAAAAATGCAACTGAAATCTATTTCCTTGCAGGCATGGCCCCTTGACGATGTTGTATCTGGACCGACGGTAGCCTACCTTTGGAGCTCCATCGTTGCACCTACTGGGCGTCCGAGGTCGCAGTACATCATGTATACAAACGAGCTCGACGTCATCACGCAAGACCAGGTACATACCTCATAAGTTACTTTGCTTGCTACTGTCTTCGAACTATGATTTCATCGCTACTGTCTTATACATGTGGTGCAGGTCACATGGTTGCCATACACCCGCGATGAGGTCATCGAAATGGAGCTAAACCCGATGTGCGAGCGGGACATCGCCTTGTGGATGATGCTCTCACCGCTGATCTTCTTCCATGCGGTGGAGTACCACTTGCCCCATCGGGTGATGTGTCAGTTTGGGAAGCTTCAGGCCACGACGCCAATGGTGTTCTCGACAAATCTTAATCTTCACGCGTGAGGATACCTACCGATGTTCCTTTGTAGCTTCTGTAGCAATTTTAATGCTAACAATTCGATTATGGGTGTGGCAGGATGAACCGGAGGAGGAGGTACCGCCACACCGACTGGGGCGCCTATCACCGTGTCTACTTGTTGGAGTGGGAAAACCGGGCGAATCGGTCCAGGGACGCGCCGCCAGTCCATCAGAAGGCTCAGTTTGTTCGCTACCTCCAGTGGCTCCATGGCGTCACGCGCCTCCGGCTTAGACTGGCCATGATAGATGCGGACACAAGGGAGGGGCACTCATCCGAGGAGGATATCATGGACGATTACGATGAGTTCACACGGACGGGCACGTAGCCAAAGAGGGCCCCTATCAACGCCTATTACGTGAGTACATTTAATCCCGGTACTATTATGTGAACTCAGGGTGAGCAAACTAATTTATTTTGTCGAACTCTTTTGCAAGGAACGCAACTCGCATGCATAACCAACGAGGCCGGTGAGGCCCTCAGGATACCCGAGGGTTCGGAGGGTAGCTTCCAGCGCTTGAGGGATTTTGCTGAGGTAACCTTCACTATTTTGAATTAACACACACACACACACACACACACACTTCAATTTCTTTATGTTCCTGTGGTTCTTCATTTTTGTACTGCAATTTACATCACTTAATGTTTTAGTACCCATGTTATTTATTTTGTTGTATTAAACTTCAATATCTTTTTTCTGGTAAACCATGTAGATGGTTCGACGCCGATGCCAGCGATTGACCGCAAAAAATGAACTGCACGGCGGTGGCAGGCCCCGTTGTGCAACCTGCCCTGGTTCGGAGTGCCTCCTCGCATGCTACAACATCGGGAGCGACGACATCCGCTTCGGTCGCATGCGACGAGGACGAGGAGGACCAGGAGAAGGACGGTGAGGATGAGGACGGTGGCGAGGACGAGGAGGACGGCGGCAAGGACAAGGACGACGACGAGGAGGATGTGGATGTTAGGCTTCTGGACGAGATGGTCCTCCAGGACCTTGTTGGTGCACCTGCCCCCAGGCAGCCGACTCAGGCCACGCCCCCGCGCCGTAAATGACGTCATCACACGAACATTAGTTCAGAAAATGTCGTTAAGGGCACACGAGGCCAACACCCAGCAGCGAGGTTCACACCGGGGTCGGGTGCACGCCAAAAGCGCAAGTGAATGGATGTATGAGATGAATTTCTTTTGGTAGAATGAAATGAGATGAATGGATGATTGTGTTTGTATTAACTGATTACATATGCATTGTGGTTGAATGAAATGAACCGAATGGATGATTGTATTTGAATGAAATGCTTGCAAATGGTTCAGTGCAATTTTTTTAATGTTTGCAGCTACTGTCACGCCAATAAACCTAGCGTGGTACTGTAAGGACTCTCTTGGGAAATACTAGGAGAGGTCTCCCAGGACCTGAGGTCCGACAGGACCACCCGAGGGTCTGAGTGGTCTCTCCGAGTATGTCCTAAGAGGAGGTCCACCAGGACCTCCCAGGAGATCTCAAAGACCTCCTGCAGGTCTGGCCTCTGCGCATGCTAAGCTAGTCCCATGATCAGTCCTGCTAGCTCGCACAGACTTGCATTGGTGTGATCGGATCCATGCAGCAAGCTAAAAGAAACGATAGCAAAAAAAAACATATATTACCAAAGACCATTCGGCCAAGCTTCTTACAAGAGTGCCACAAGGGCTTACAACAAAAAAGCACTTTGCAGCAGAAATAAAACCCAAACGAGCAAATCCAACCGATCAGCCCATAGGCTATCGAGTGGAGGACGTCCCCTAGCACGCATAGCCTCCAAGGACCTCTTCTTCTTGGAGCTCTGAGCTCCCTGAAACTTTTTGATCTGTTGATTAAAATAGAGGGCACAAGCCATGAGTACTTTTGAATGTACTCAGTAAGCCGTGGGAAAAATGGATGCTAATATTATTCATGCAAGGCTTGTCAAAAGAGAGTTGTAAGGTTAGTTTGCAGAAAGTAATATTTGACAGTAAATATCATAAGTAGATTGCAAAGCTCAAGTTAAAAGAGATATACATAAGTACATTTGTTTTTTCAAGGGAGGTCGTGAGCACCAGCTCACTCCCAAGACCACTCCCGAGGACCTGGTCGCACCCACGACCAGGACCACTCCCACGACCACTCTGGAGCACCAACTCCAGAGTCGCCACAACTAGTCCCTGGACCACATCTCGAGCCAGCCATAACCTCTCGGGAGCCGGCCAAGGTCTCTTTGAGAGCAAGCCACGACCTCTCGCAGAAGCGCCCAGAGACACATTTTATCAAATCTACCCCTTGCGCAATTTTCACTAGGCAATGTCCATGGCCAAGGACTTGGCTATTCGAATAGATTTTACACTCTGCAGAGGTGTACAACTTTACTCACAATCCACGATCTCTCTAGTGAGACGGGTTCTCGGGAAAACCCTTTGCTCACATTCGAAGGTGAGTAGTCTAGAGAGCGTGACAAGGCCTTTACAAAGCTTTGAACTGACTCGGAGCTGCCCGCTAAGGTTTCGCAAATCCCCCTGCCGGGTTATTGGGTGCCCCCTCTTGCGCCAAATAATCAAGACGCTTCCACCACAATGTAACCAAGCCAGCTCATTGCTAATTATTCGGCCCAGACCATCCCCATAAAATGGTCTTGTGGTTGCACGGTAATACCCGGTTCAATGGATCACAAAGTTAAGTCCTTAATCCACTCAGGCAAGACAACCTCATCCCATTGTGCGCATGGCACCCCCTTTACTGCATGATCACTTGCCTGAGTGTGAAAACATTTTAGGTTCACCCCGCCAAAAGACCACCCTAGTCTTGGCACAACAAATTTTAACAAGAGCGGCATCGCACCACAATCAATACAGCTGCGGCATTAGCACCTCAGCTGCTCAATAGTGGCACCAACCACAGTTCCACAGTTCAATTAGTCAAGGTTATTAATGATGAAGCATGATTCTCAAGACCCACGGTTCTAAAGCAAGGCTAAGCATAAACATACGGTCATATGTTGGCAATATCAAACGATACCAACTAAATTACCCAATCTAAGTTGTCCAAGGGGTTCATGTCAACATGATGAGTACAATTATCAAGGAGGCATAATGTCAAGCAGGAGAATAGCTACTGCCCAAACTTTTCTATAAAAATAGCCATGCAAGTTTAACAAATCAAAATACTTTTTGCAAAATGGGATCAAGATGATCAAGGTCCACGACTTGCCTCTGTTGATGAGCAAAGATTCATTGAGGTGGCTTGATCCACTTAACCTCAAAGAACAACCGGATCTACACGTCAAAAGAAACCAAATAAATAAAGAAACTCCATGAAATCCAAAAGAACTTAAAAGACTCAAAGGAACTTAAGCAAAATCTCAACCAAAAACTAGAAAAGCAAGAGGTCTCAACGAGAGAGGAGGTCCAACCCGAAAGAGGGTGGTCTTTGCAAAAAGACCAAGACATGGCTGAGAGGCGATCATGGCCAAGAGGGTGGTCTTTGCAAAAAGACTAGAAGGCGGCCATGAGCAGGAGGGTGGTCTTTGCAAAAAGACCACAAGGATGGTCTTCACAGGAAAACCAGAAAAGACCAAGAGGTGGTCTTTGCCAAAAGAGGTCCTGAGGAAAACACGACTATTCCACGTGGTCGTAAAAAGAACACGACCACGTAATGTAGTCATGAGAAGAATACGATCACACAAAGTGGTCGTATGAATAAGAAAAGATTAGGCACAAGGAAACTCGCCAAAACCAAGAATGAGACGAAAAAAGGAGGAGATCAGAGGGACAGCTGCGGTGGAAGAGGACAGCACGGGCACCCTGGTGAACTCTTGAGGTAGCAGAACCGCGGCGTTGGCTCCGATGATCTTCTTGGTGATGAAGAGGTGGTGGCGCAGCTTCCTCGGGCACTTCTTGGAGAAGCTTCAAGCGCAAGTTCGGAGAAAACTAGGCAAGAGCAAGGAAGCTAGGAAATGAGGAAAAAGGTGATGAAAGAAGGCATACACGTGCTATATATAGCCAGACAGGGAGGAGAAAAAGAGAGAGCCACAGGAAGGCTTGGAGACACATTGGTCAAGGGTAGGTGAAAAAGAAGGCAAGGATAAGACAGGGTATGCCATCAAAAGGATAAACGAAGTACCCCCAAAAGTGACCGAATTTAATGTGATGCAACAGGCATTAAATGCGCTCAAGGCTTCAGAGGCGGAGGAATTGAGAAAGTGAGCCGGACTAACTAGTGGGGCCAGTCAAACTCGGGTGGACAGATCAGTCAAAGAGGTGGTCTCAGCCGCAAGGGTGGTCTTTGTAAAAAGACAACAGGTCTTGACCTCAAAGGGGAGGTCTTAACCCGCAAGGGAGGTCTTCACAAAAGACCACGGGGAGGTCCCGACCAAGGGGCGGTCACGGCAAAACGACAAAATGAGGAGGTCGCGACTAAACATCAAAAGAGGGGAGGTCGCAGACCAGGAGGGTCGTCTTTGCAAAAAGACCAAAAGAGCGAGGAGGTCCCACCGCGGGGAGGTCTGGACCCTAGATCCCACCGAGGGGAGGTCTGGACGGTCAGATCAAAGCCAAAGGAGGTCCCGACGGTCAGATTGAAACAAGGGGAGGTCTTCAACGACCAAGATGAGATCAAATGAGATCTCGACGATCAAGACCAACACAGAGGAGGTCTCAACGGCCAAGATGAAGCCAAAGGAGATCTTGACAGTCAAGACCAACACAGAGGAGATCTCAACGGCCAAGATGAAGCCAAAGGAGATCTCGACGGTCAAGACCAACACAGAGGAGGTCTCAACGGCCAAGATAAAGCCAAAGGAGATCTCGACGGTCAAGACCAACACAGAGGAGGTCTCAACAGCCAAGATGAGATCAAAGGAGGTCTCGACAGTTAAGACCAACACAGAGTTGGTCTCAACGACCGAGATGAGATCAAAGGAGCGATAGCGAGGAAAAGGCGCGGAGGAGCAGGAGCTGTCTGATCTAGATCGGAGGGTCCAGAACGAGTGGGAAGTTCGGATGGTCCAAACGGCCCAATCGCTATGGACAGTCCGATGAAAGTTGGACAGTCCAGCAAGGAAGGAAGCTTTCAAGGGATGTTTGAACCCGAGGGAGGTCCAAACGAAGGAGAGTTTCAAAGGGAAGTTTGGACCAAAAGGAGGTCCAAACGAATGCTGAGGAGGTCCAAATGAACACGATGAATTTCAAATGAATGCGGGGAGGTCTAAATGAACACGATGAGACCCAGGTGAACCCGAAGGGGTTCAAATGGACACAAGGGGATCCAAATGAACCCGAGGAGGTTCAAATGAACACAGGGAGAAAAGAGGGTTAAACAAGAGAGATCCAGAAGGGAGGAATTCAACCCAAAATTTGGGTTTCGGAGATAAAGGATATTTGAAACACACACTCGAGCTGGTCTAAACCCAAAAGAGGAGGTTTAGACCACAAAGAGGTCTAAACACAGAAAGAGCTAGACCTCAAAGGAGATCTATGCCTCAAGGAAGATCTAAACCTCGAAGGAGGTCTAAACCACAAGGAAGGAGGCCCCGAGGAGGTCCTGACCAAAGGGGAGGTTGTGACCTAGAGGATGTCCCTGGACTACGAGGGTGGTCCTTACAAAAGACCAAGGGAAGGTCTGGAGGACAGGGAAGTCCTGCGGGCAAGGAGGTTTGGACTCAAGGTCCTATCCATGGGGTGGTCTTTGCAGAAAGACCAGCAAAGACCAAGAGGGTAGTCTTTGCAAAAAGACCGAGAGGACGGTCTGTGCAAAGTGACCCAGAGAGAGGTCTTTACAAAAGGGTTAACAGAGGAGATCACATCCAAAAGGGGAGGTCGTGGCCTAAAAGGGGAGGTCCTGACCATAAGAGATGCGCTGGACCAGGAGGGTGGTCTTTGCAAAACAACCAGGAGGAGGTCCTGGGGACAAAGGAAAAAGGCACACAGCAAAGCAGGGCCGTGCGATCCTGATCGGATGATCCTCGAGAGGGAAGGGCGTGGTGCTGGAGCGGACCGCACAAAGGACAAAGGGAAGGTCTGGACTAGAAAGGAGATCCAGATGAAAAGGAGGTCCTGACGGAGGAGATTCAAAGGAAAAGGATCCAATGAAGGAGATCCAGAGAGGAGGTCCAAAGGAGGGCGAGGGGATCAGGACCAAAGGGTAGGTCCTATCCGCAAGATCTACAACAGGAGGCCCTGGACGGCTAAGACCTACAAAGGAGAGGTCCTATACGGCTAAGAGCTACCAAGGGGAGATCCTGGGTGGTTAAGATCTCCAAGGGGAGGTCCTAACGGTCAAGATCTGAACAAGGGGAGGTCCTAACGGACACAAGGGGAGTTCAAAAGGAGGGTTCCATATGGACACGAGGAGGTCCATATGGGCACGGGGAGGTCCAAAAGAACTCTGGGTCGTTCGAATGAACTCAAGGAGTTCGAATGAACACTGAGAGGTCCAGAGGGAGGTCTAAACAGAGAAAGAGGTCTAGATCGAAGGAGATCTAGACAGAGATGAAAGTTTAGACCAAAGGGGAGGTCTGAACACAAAGAGATTCAAACCAATAAAGAGGAGGTCTGAATTAAAGGAAGTCCAAACAAAAGATACAAGGAAAGGTCCAGTGAGCAAAGGAGGTTTGATCCTACAAAGAGGTCCAAACGAAGGGAGGTCAGGTCAGAGAGGGATCTGGACATCAAGGGATGTCCAACTAAAGGAGGATCTGGACATCAGGGGAATGTCCAACTAAAGGAAAGTCTAGAGGAAGAGAAGCTAGCTCGAAGGACACACAAGGCAACAGAGAAAAGGGACTAAAAGCCAAAGAACAGCAATAACTCCAAATTGACCAAAAGGATTAATTTGAGTTTGATTAGTTCAAGTTAAATCTCCAAATTCCAAAATCTTCAAGTTAAGCTTGTGTAATTCAACAAAACCAAATGGTTATTTTTATTTTAAAAGCTTTTCAAAACTCTGGACAAACAGGATGTTACAGGTACTATGGTCTTGTCACGCTAGGAGAACTGGCGTGACAGGACTTAGCACCAGAGCCCAACACCGTTTTTGCAACCCCACTGGAAAAACGAAATACCTGGCGTGGCAGCACTATTTAGCCACGCCAAGGGAAATGGCGTGACAAAGCGGGCCTATCACGTCGGGACTAATGGCATGGCAAGACTTAGCACCAGAGCCGGACGCCGTTTTTGCAACCCTGTTGGAAAAACGAAATACCTGGCGTGGCAGCACTATTTAGCCACACTAGGGGAAATGGCGTGACAAAGCGGGCTTGTCACGCTGGGACTAATGGCGTGGCAGGACTTAGCACCAGAGCTGGACACCTTTTTTGCAACCCCATTGGAAAAACAAAATACCTGGCGTGGCAGCACTATTTGGCCACGCCAGATGAAATGGCATGACAATGTAGTTCTGTCATGCCAATATGGATGGCGTGCCATAGCACTACTGTCACGCCGTGCTAAATGGCGTGACAAAGGGTATATTCGAACTGTCCGAACATGTCAGTCTGTTTGGACGATCTGATCAGAGGAGACGTTCGGACGGTCCGAACGTCTCCTCCGATCGGACGGTCCGAAAATAGAATAACTTCAAAAATGCATAACTAATTCAAAGTAACTCCAAATCAAGTGAAACCAATTTTAATAATTTTCTTATTAAGTGAACTTTATTTTGGAATAAGTTTCAAACTTATCTCGGTCCCAGAAATTTAAGTTTTTGGAAATTAATCCAAAACCGACCCTTTTTTTTACACCAGAAAATGCTTTTAACTTTGGAAATTCATAATTAATTCATGTGAACTCCAATTGAGGTGAACCAAGTTATTTTGGTATTATAATTTTATTTTATATTTATCTATGTAATCCTTATCTCCACCACTGTTCTACAAAATTTCACTAAATAATTAAAATCGGATTAATAGTAACCGAAGTGTATTTTCGAGCCTTTTTTCAAAACCTGATTTTCAAACTACTACAACTTTCACTTGCTAACTCCAAATGGAATAATTATTTCACCTAAATTCATCTAAAATCATCATCTAGCTACTGTAGAAAATTCATGTATTTTTTAGCACTTTGAATTTTTAGGGTTTTAGGGTTTGGGTTTATGTTTACGTTTAGGTTTAGGGTTTTAGGGTTTAGTGTTTTACATTAGGGTTTAGGGTTTGAGGGTTTTCAGTTTAGGGTTTTAGGTTCAGGTTTATGTTTAGGTTTAGGTTAGGGTTTTAGGGTTTAGGTTTAGGTTTAGGGTTTAAGGTTTTAGGGGTTAGGGTTTTAGGGTTCCGATTAACCAACAACTCTCTTTACTGACTGCAACTATGATGCCACTCTTTGAAAAGTAAGATGTGACAACAATCTACCTCGCTAGCTTTTTAGATCGACTTGACAACACTGACCTCCTCGGCTTTTCAGAACGAAAAGAAAGGACTCTACAAAGCAGGACGTAACAACACTCTGCAAAGTAAGACGTGGCAGCACTCTGCCTCCTCAGCTTTTCAGATCGAAAAGACAAGACTCTTCAAAAGCAGGAAGTGACAACACTTTGCAAAGTAAAATGTGACAGCACTCTGCCTCCTCAGCAACTTTTTAGAAAGACAAGACAACACTCTGCAAAGTAAAACGTGACAGCACTCTGCCTCCTCAGCAACTTTTTAGAAAGACAAGACAACACTCTGCAAAGTAAAACGTGACAGCACTCTGCCTCCTCAACATCTTTTCAGAAAGACAAGACAACACTCTATTTTGCAGGCTACTCATATGAATTTAAGTACACCATGCCAACTCTGTGGCTTATAAAAGGAGGTGGAAGAGATCTGGGAGAGTTTTTTATCACTACACAACCAAACCAAACGCTACACCAGAGTTTGCTTCACCACGCCGGATGGACAAGATGAAGAGGTAATGGGACAAGATCCGCGAACTAGCAAGGGCTTCTAGGGCCTGGGACGAACAAGCAAGGGTTGCTGTGGCCAGGGTCAAACAAGAGGAGCGTGCCAAGAGGGCAGCTTTCCTCAATGACACCCCCGTAGCAGCAAACCCTACCAAAACGTTCCAACCGAGCGTTCACCACAACACCCGTCCGAGGGGGAGACGCTACCCCTCTATTAGTGCAGGGACCCATGCAAGTTCTTCAAGTCCAAGCAGCGGCTCAGCCTGGACATGCGTTGCTGGGGTTGCACGAACTACTCCTGTGACTATCCCGATCGCCGTTGGGATACGAGCAGCTATCGGCAGCCAGTAAGGTTACAATGTGTTCCCCTACTATTTCTTTTTCAAAGTATGCGCTAACAACCTCTCCCGTCTACCCGTAGTCCCCGGATCCGCTATGTGGCTACTGCAAGTGGATCGACCTAGAGATCCACCCGCATGACTACGACGAGTGAGATGCCAAAAGGGCCCACGACGAGCAAAACGAGCGTATACGTTGGGAGACGAAAGCTCATCTCGAGGCGTGCAAGCGCAAGGAGCGCGACGCTTGCGAGAAGGAGCACGAGAAAAAGAGAAAAATAGCAACCAAGGCCAAAGCGACCGACGAGGAGTTCGATGCCGAGCTCGCAAGGAAGGGAAAATGGCCCCGGTCCACGTAGTAGGTCGGGCTATTCCGTACTAGTCCTCCGAAGGTCGAATTTATTTCCATTCCAAAAAAGGCGCATATGTATCGTAGGAGTACTTCGGTTTGTTGCATGATGTTGTTTCTTATGCACGTACCAAGCCCTGTGCCTCGTGTTATTCTCAGCTTTATTATAAAGTCTATTTTAATTCGCAACTTCAAATCTCATCATCTTTTCGCATTCAATTCTTCGCGTATCAAGGCATCCAACAACATGAAGAAAACAAGTTCCGGAAGTAGGCACAAAATGGTCTACGACCACAAAGTGACGAAGAACACTACCGATCATTCCAGTAGGATGTCTACACATATGTCATCAGCGGTACTGTCTACCATATGTCCATCCTTGTGCCTCATGTTGTACCACATAGCCCGCATATTAGTCATTTTTTCATGATGTAGTATGTATCACTTCTGGGACACAGCCTAGAAATAATGTGCGGGTGTTTATGATGGATATATACGCTGAAGTATCAAAGGTTATCAATCCACAAAAAGATTATCGGTCCATATATGCATTTACTCTAAGTTAAAAGGATGGTGTTATATTTTGTTATATAGAGAGGTCTCTATTTTTAAGTTATGGGTTGTTAAATGTTACATGTATATTGTGCTATGTATCACCGTACCTTCAATTATTTTTGATCTTTCAAAAGGAAGTCCCTTTGTTACCATCTTACCACAGGTTCCAAATACATAAATCAAGTAGAATTTTCATAATTTACAAACAAACTGGAATTAAGCCCTGTCATGCCAATATGTATGGCGTGCCACAGCACTACTGTCACGCCGTGCTAAACGGCGTGACAAACACCGTCCGAACAAGTCAGTCTGTTTGGACGGTCCGATCGGAATCGGACGGTCCGATCGAAGGAGACGTTCGGACGGTCCGAAAATAGAATAACTTCAAAAATGCATAACTAATTCAAAGGAACTCCAAATCAAGTGAAACCAATTTTGATAATTTTCTTATTAAGTGAACTTTATTTTGGAATAAGTTTCAAACTTATCTCTATCCCAGAAATTTATGTTTTTGGAAATTAATCTAAAACCGACCAATTTTTTTACACCAGAAAATGCTTTTAACTTTGGAAATTCATAACTAATTCATATGAACTCCAATTGAGGTGAATCCTTATCTCCACTACTGTTCTACAAAATTTTACTAAATAATTAAAATTGAATGAATAGTAACCGAACTGTATTTTCCAGCCTTTTTTCAAAACCTAGTTTTCAAACTACTATAACTTTTACTTACTAACTCCAAATGGAATAATTCTTTCACCTAAATTAATCTAAAATCATCATCTAGCTACTGTAGAATATTCATGCATTTTTTAGCACTGGAATTGTCATAATTTACAAACCAACTGGAATTATGTCCTGTCACACCACATGTAAAGGCGTGACACGGCAGGATTGTCACACCGTGTGATATGGCGTGACAGATGCCACGCAAGCCTCCACGCTGGCACGATGGGTGGACGAGTGCTTGCGTGGCATGTTTTGTTACGCCGTTGTATATGGAATGACAGTACGCTTTGGACACGCCACAGTTGGTGGCGTGGCCAAAGGGGTCAAAATTGGAAATAAAGTTCGCAAAGGATTAACTTTAAAATATTAATAAAAAAGGATTAAATAATAAATAATAAAAAAATTCTGTTTTACATCAAATTGTCAAATCTTAATTATCTTACTAAGAATCATGCATGTATTAATGTTGTAAACTACGAAATAGAGAGTTCAATCCTTCTCTCTTTTACTCGTCTATTCTTTAAAGAGAAAATTCATATTATACCACTGAATACTATATTATTTATAATATGTCACCTATTGTGAGACTGGCATATGGGTTCAGGACTCAAATATCAGTGAGACACCAGTGACATACTATGAAGATCCAAAATTATTTAATGGCATATAGCGAATTTCCCTTTCTTTAATTACTTAATTAGTGAGGCAGCATCGTTTGAATGGATTATGATAATCTCATTGGGTGAAAACGCTCATAAATTATTTTCATGTTTTGCTAACTACTGCTTTTAACTATGTTTTAAACAGAGATTGTTGAGTTCCAAATAAAAGAATATATCGGGGTAGTTATCATAGAAAAGAGAGAACTCCTTAAACAAAAAATTTGTAATCTAATTTGTCAAACAAGAGTAGTACTCAGAAGAAGTCTATATAACCCTCTGAAGCATTGTTGTGCGACCACTTAATCCCCTGATCTAAAAAAACCCGACTATCTAACCTCACGACGTTGCAAGACTAGGTCACTTAACCCTCCATGGCTGTTTTGGGGTGGTTTTGCATACGTGGTACTGAGTTAGGGCAGTTTCGTCCATACTTATTAATTCCATTCCAAAGGTCATTCTGGTTTGCTTTTTGGTATGGAATGAGCTGGTACCGGTCCATTCCAGTGTACCATTTCGGATTTTAATATAAAAATATATATTTATTTATAAATATATATGTAATTATATGCACACATAATTTCACTTGGAATCTCACTTCAAATACATAATCATATAATAAAAATGACACATAGTTCTCAAATGACTTCATAGATACAAAGGTCGTACGTAGTTAAATAATACAACACGAGTTCTTAACTTCATATATTTTACCATAGTCTAGCGTACTAATCTAACATAATTCCACTTATCGATGAAGTAGTATTGGATTGGGCCTTTCGAGCTGGTTCAAATAAGTGGTCACATCAATTATGCCCAGTATTGTAATTATCGGAATGGTCGGAATGACTGGAATGAGCCGAAATAGATCGGAATAACCGATATTGATAGCGGTACGGGATTGGGGTTACTTTGTGTTGCTTTGGGTGTCAGTACGACGTTCTCATCAGAACCAGAATAAAATTGATAAGCTTTGTTTCGGCACATGGACGACTGAAACGGCAAGGTGAGGCCCACGTGTCAACCCCTAAAATCATCTTCTTCCCCTCTCTCTCTCTCCATTCTAGCTCTTCTCTGGCAACATCGTGCAGCCCAGCATCGGCTCCACCTACAACAGCAAGGCAGGAGCTTCGTCGCTCGCCCCTGCTAAGGTCGTGACGCCCGCTCTGGCGTCGACGCCGCCGAAGAGCAGGAAGGTGGCTCCTCCGCCCAATCCGAAGACCCCCACCCCGGCCGACGATGCCAACGTTGACACACCTGTTGATGCGCATGTCTCGGCGATGGACTCACCCAAGGCGGACGGCCCATCGGAGGCGGACGTGCCCGGCGAAGGACGTCGCCGTGGGAGTTGGAGTAGAGGAAGGGCGCGTGAGGGGGGCCGGGGTGGGTGAGGGTGCTGGCGAGTGGGTAGAAGAGGTGGAGTGCGAGGGGGAGGGAGGAGCGGAGGAGGGGGAGGAAGGAGGCTGGGTCGGGGTGACGGAAGAAGAAGAGGCGCTCGACGGGGCCGGTGAAGAGTCAAGCGATGTCGAAGAAGGATTGGAGCTCTGCAAAAGCTCTCACTTAATTTCTCCTTCCTTACAGCTTCTCGCCGAATTGGAGCTTGAGTCGCTGCGCCGGTCATCGTCATCGCCACCCGATTTCTTCGTCAACGGGTAAGCTCCAGCGCCATTTCTTGGGCATTAGCTTCGCCTACCCTTCCTCTTCAAAAGCCCGCACCCGATTTTGGGTTCTCCTCATAGGAGCTTGACGTTCATGTTCTTCATCCTCGGCTCTGTCCACCTTTGCTTCACCGACCAGCATCGCCAAGCTACTACAGTCTACAAAGCTCCTCCCACCTCACTGACGCCACTCATAGCCTCGCTTTAGCCCCCTATAGCTCAAGCCACATTCAATTTTAGGCTTAGGACGCGGCTTCGCCATCCCTGTCGAGCCCACATCCCATCTGCCACCCAGCGCCGCCGTGAGCTCACCGCCGGCCATCTCCTTCCGCAATGCCGCCACCCAGAGACTCTCCGTGGCCCCCTTTAGCTCACGCACCACTTCCCTTCCCCGCTGCACTACCGTTCGCCATTGCCGTCACCACCAGTAGGACCAGTAGCTCCCGTGCTGCCTCCGGTGTCTTGGGTTAATAGAAAGAACAAGATGATGTGAGGATGACGTCAACATTGATGTGGATACAGAGGCGGTGTCATTTGGTCTATGTGGCGAAACCGTCCTAACGCATTGTCAAGTAATAAAAAATATCCCCTAAAGCAGCCATGGGGTTAAGCAAACCATACTTCAGGCGGTGATATCGACTTCTTCCTACTCGATCTTCGAATTTTTTTTAAATAATATTATTTTAAAACATAATTACAAAAATATATCGTCTCTCCAAAAATTACGAGAATATGTTCGTCGCCAGGTTGAAATGGCGGCGAGAACGATCGCCATTTCAATTGGCGGCAGAACCCTCTCCTCTCTGCCGCCGGTCCACCCACCTATCGCCAGCTTGAAATGGCGATAGGTCCTCGCGCCATTTCAATCGACGATGGTTCCTCGCTCGCTATTTCAAATGGCGACGAAGCCCACCCTATAAAAAACCCAAAATTCAGCGAGGACTCATTCTTATTCGAAAAAAGAGAAGGAGAGAAGAGTAGAGAAAGGAGAGGTTAGCTAAGCGGCATTGTCAGTCGGATTGCCAACCTCTCGGGTAATTTTTTAACCGAATGGATTACATAGTTTTAGATGTACTACACGTAATGCAAGATAGTTTTACATAATACTTTTCATTGGGTAGTATAGTTTTAGATATACGGTTAATCGTGGAAATGTTCTTTATGGTGCGGTCGTCAAATATGTCCGACTCAGACATCGCTCAATTTCAAAATTTACTATGGTCAAGGGACTATTCTAGAGGGTCCCGAGGGATTGATTTATGTTATTTCCAATCGCAACCGCACCCTAGCAAGACCGAAGCAACAGTATATGGGGGCGCCGTGATGCGATGGTTATTCCATACATTCCAAGTGGACCGTGATGTGTACGATCTAACTTTGAGTTGCCTTTCCCACGGAGAGCACAACCGACATATTGGGAGTTAGTGCGGCTTGGGACCAAAATCATGGCGATCATATGTACGCATCGCGAGGAGGCAGGTGAAAATTGGTCCTTCTCGTCCAAGCATATGCTAAACCCACTCCTCCACCCGCAATGAACAAGAAGGAGGTGTCGAGGCCAAGAGGAAGTCGGGATCGCAGCCACGCTGTGGCGCATACAATTGCCGGCTCCGTGAGTTACCGATCTTGCCGATGAAGACCTGCGGAAGTAGCTCCTCGCCATGCAAGCTACCGGTCTTGCCGACGAGGTGAGAGGTTGAAGCCGCGAAGGTAAAGGATGGATCTCAAGACCGAGACTACATGGCATTGTCTCAAGATGAAGGTTCCGACGACGAGGATGAAGTTGACGAGCAGCGGTTCCATCCGACCGAACACATACCGCCGACAATCTCGCTGCCAACGAAGGCTCCGTGCCGCGGTAGTACGCTCAGAGCGAGGTCGACTAGGAGCTATGTACAAATGCAAGGAGGCCGTGCAGACGCGGTCAAATTCTGGCCTTGTCGGTCTGGCGCACATTCAGAGTCGCTGTCGACCCCAAGATTCTTCGACGTGAAGTGCAGATAGAGGATGCCCTTGGCGAGTGCGTATTTCACCCAAAGTGGGACACCTCTTGGAAGTGCTCTATAGTGGTCCTCACACATGCGCTGCTTCGAGTCAAGATACCCCACCGAACTCACCATCGCTTCATCGCCAACCTTATGTACAGGTGAGATCGTGGATAATCTAGATTTTGAGCCACGATGCATCATTCGGGCGATTGAGGCAAGGTTCCAATACACAATCGACTATCGCGAAGGCTTGGAGGGCAAAACGAAGGCATTGGAATTAAGGTGGGGCACGCTCGAGGATTCCTACCACAACCTCCTGCAAGAACTCGAAATCATACAAGATGTAAATCTCGCACCCATATCGATATTGAAGACGCCACGAACCCGTGGACCAATAAGAGGGTATTGCAATGGTATTCTTCGCGTTTGGTCCATGTATCAACGCATTCCAAGATCGCCAGTCAATCTTGTGCGATGGCACATTTTTGACTAGGAGGTACAAGGGCGACATCGACCGCAATAGCGATGACGGAACAATCAAGTTCTTCTGTGGCATTCGCTTTCGTTGAAAGCGAGAACACGGATAGTCGGTTGTGGTTCCCAAGAACGTGAGGATTTCATTGTGTAAGACCGTCCCAATGTGTGCCTCTATACATGATCGGCATGCGAACTGCTGCGTGCAATAACCCAACCGCAACAAGGCGAGAACGCACCACTTCCATGGCCGGATCTGCAGAGCGGTGGTGCATGAGGCACTTGGGTGCAAACTTCTACAAGCGCCCATAACAAAGACTTGATGAACATGTTCAAGCGGGTACAGGCAACCGTAACCAAGAAGTGGAAGTTCAAACACTCGAAGATTCTAGATGAGCGGACCAAGACACGTAAGGGAGGCAAGGAGAAGGGTCGCCTAAGCGCCGACCGTGCCCCAAGCATTGCCAGAGATACCCACAGATGCTCCGGATTGACGAGGAGGACGGGGCGCAGTCACATGCTTCTGACCGATTGAGCACGAAGTCTAAGGAGAAGTGGTCGCCGCTCCATGACAGGGGTGGCGCCGATATGGTGTCATGACAACTAATCTAGCCGAGGTGTACAATCGGGTCATGCGCGGTGCAAGGTGCCTCCTTTGGTGGGTATTGTGGAGGCAATACTCATGATGCGACGAAGTACTTTGTTGATGTAGCAAAAACGCATCGCGAGCCATGTCAAATGACATATCTCAGACTCGCCATGATCACCAAGTACATGGAGGAGAAGAGCAAGAAGGGCGAGACGACCGCATTCAAGATGGACACAAGGAGCTTCGCCGAGGTGATGTGCAGGATAAAGGACGCCATGATTTAACCGTGAGAGGGTTACCCATGAGTGCATCGTTACGCCGCTTAGTTGCACATGCACTTGCAACAAGCCCTTCTTCGCATAGGCCCCGCTTCCCATGTCATAGCCGCATGTTCGACGGTGGCGCAAAGATCTCGGTCGATACCTCTGTTTATTTCACCAAGGAGGCGGTGATGCAAACTCGACCGCGGAGATATATGGTTACGTTGTGGTTGGTCATTTCATCGCCATCCGACACGGGAGCAACTAATCTGGTCGGACATTGATAGGCTCAAGGAAAAGTTGGACGGTGATGTGTACGGCACATCAGAACGATATGGACGAAGCGAAACCGGACGTCGACGAAGAAGTGCTCTATTTGCAGGAGTCCGGGCACACCTTCAAGAAATGTCCCACGAAAATCCTCAAGATGAAGGAGACATCGCCACTCCGGACGTCGCTTGTGGGGACCTCATCTGTCACCTAACTCGAGATACCCATCCACGGGGGGACGCTGAGGCTGCGACCAATGTTATTACCAATGTTACAATTATGTTATTGCACCGACAAGAGTAACATGTTATTGCCAATGTTCTCAATTATCATTTTAATTAAGTGTTATCATGTTTTTTGAATGTTATGTAATATCGGTGCTATTAAGTGTTATGATGTTTTGCTATGAATGATGTTTTGCTTAATTATCGTAGTTTTCATAGTAATGGAAGTTCACATTTGTTTCCTTACATAATATGCGGTTCATGTACATGAGCAAGCGTATTAATTCATCGGCGCATCGCAATATCACTTACCTTTACGCTACGAATCGCTCATATCTCAATCTTTCTCGTAAAATTCTTCGAAATTCATCGTACTAGAACAACATACAACGATCAAAAATGTTATTATGAGTCTAACAGATTTTGCACCGTTAAAACGATATAAAAATCAAAGGCGAAGAAACCTAGCTAGAGAATGGGAAATTTGGCTTGCTTCGCCGCCATTTGAAATGGCGACGAGGACCTATCGCCATTTCAATCTGGCGATAGGTGGCCGGACCGGCGACAGAGAGGAGAGGGTTCCCGGCACCGCTGAAATGGCGATATGTTCTGTCGCCATTTCAATCAAGCAACAGAACATATTTATGTAATTTTTGGAGAGACGATATATTTTTGTAATTATGTTTTAAAATAATATTATTAAAAAAATTCCTCAATCTTCCACTACCGCTTTGATTCGTACGACAGCTTTGGCTACACCACAAAGCACATCAGAGCAACCGTGTACCGACTCTAAACTAATGGAAGGAAAAAAATAAAAGTACTATTACTATAGTTTGAACGTATATTTTTTCGTACTACTCGATGTGTAGTTACTGTACAAGACCATGAGACAATGAAGGGGGGGAAAACAGAGGGCGGTGCGGCTGCTTGGGAAGGAGGTGGCGGCGCCGACGAGTGAGGCGGCGGGGCGGGTGGCGAGCGGGCAGAACGGAGTCCCGTAAGGGTGGAGACTATTGGAGGCAGCGGCAGCGTCGGAGAAGGCCCGACGCGGTGGCGGCACGGCGAAAGGCGGCGGCGGACACCATGAGCATGTGGCTACGCGGTGGCACCGGTGGTGGGATGGCGCGAAGGGGCAGGCGGCGCACGTACCGGCTGCGCCCGAGGGACTGGAAGCCGGCTGTGGAGTTGGTAAAGCTCGAGGCGACCAGAGGCGGTCTAGCGGCGGCGGCTTGGGGCGGAGGAAGAGGGGCGGCGGCGGCGGCGGCGGCTCGTCTCGGCGGCGGGGAGGGAGTAGGGAGGTGGGGGATGGAATCCTCGCGTCGTGGGGCATCTTGTGACGCGGTTAGCCGGGGCGGCGGCTCACCGGCATGACGGTGCAGTGGCGAGGCGGCGCGGCCGACACGGGAGCGGGTGTGGCGGCTTCGGGAAGATGCTCGGGTGTGCGCATGGTTCCGAGCCTCCATGCCGGGCCTCCAAAACTCGTACATGTACACCTCCTGCTTGAACTCCTCCGTTGTCGTGCGAAGGTCGAGCAATTTGCTAGAGCGGTTCTGGGCGACGGCTTGGACAAGCCCACGAAGAAGGAGAACGTGCATCGCAGATCACGGGGCTCGGCGGTGTAGGCGTCTTGGTGTGGATGGCATAGCAAAGAAGCCAAACGTGGCCATCTCGACCACGATCACCACCGCCTCGGCCATGACTCAACCCACCCTTCCACTCCGGAGCTCGTCCTCCCCACCACCACCCCACCACTCACATCTACTGCGGTAGCTCTTGTACGCCGAAGAATCGAACGAAACAACAACTTGTTCTCGCGGCGCCGCACCTCAGCGATTCCTGGCGGATGCGGTGGCCAACCTCGACCACGCTGCTCGTGATGACCCGCAGGTGGCGGGGAGATGTTGTAGGCTGAGTTTCATTTCTTGACTCATCTGGCCACGTCAGCTCATTTGATGATTTGGATGCCACATTAGCACGAAACCAGGTGGTATTGGGTTGGGGGGGTGATGATGATCTGGTATTGACAATTGAGGGGTGTAAAGTGAACGGTTTTATAGTTCAGGGGGTTTTTTGGTCTCGGACCATAGTTCAGGGGGGGTAAATTGGACTTATTCCTAATTAATATATGCCCATTTGTGGTTAGCCTCATTTCATATTACATTCGTTGTCGTAATAGAGAACTCATTTCCTCAAAAGTGATATTGATGGACAATGCATGCCATTCTTGTGTCGTTTGAATTAGGGCGCAACTAGCACTCAGAAGTTTTCCATCGTACGTTCCGACGCAACATATGGACATAATGTTTGCAACAAAAAAAATTCCATACGTGCAACAACGCAAACCAATCGGGCATCTTCATTCAAGCGAGGGTACAGAGGAAGAACGAAACGAAGTGAGAGACCGAGGGTAGGGAAAAGAGTCGAGTTGATCGATCGAGAGAAGCAAAACGAAATCAGGATTTGACCCAAAAAGGTGCAACGTAACATGGTCAACATCAAGAAATTTGCAACATTTAAAACATACTTATGAAGCATTTTGATTTTACAAGCACGACATGGCCATGTGCTAGACGCAACAAAAATAAACAGTGCAACAAAAATGAAGAACGGTCACAACATTTTTTTTCAATGTCCGCAACATTTTTTTTCAACGGCCGCAACATATCAAAGAAGTTCAAAGAAGCAACAATCAAATGGTGAAGGGCTACAACTGAAGCTTTTTTGGAGGATGATTAACGCACAACAAACTTTTCAATGAACCGCAACAACTAGTACATGGGACACTTGCAACAAATTTTTCAATGAGACATGACGAGGATCTAATAATCCTCATTTTATCATTTATCTATAATTCTTATTATAAGTAAATATGACGTCATATGGTCCCTGAGTATACCCCATATATTTACAAGGGAGAAGCCAACCAGGTGGTCGTAAGCTCTTCTACGACCACCCCTATAGTCGTAAGTCCTGCTACGACTACCTCATGGTCGTAAGTTCTTCTACGATCACTATACAGTCATAAGTTATTCTACGACTACCTTATGGTCGTAAGCTCTTCTACGACCAGGTCAGCTACGACCACCCTATGATCAACAGAGCCTACAGATGAGTGGGTCCAATTGATTGGGGAATTCAAGCAGTCAATACACGCTGTTATTCTATGGAGTAACAGCACGTAATACTCCATTATCTCTGACGAGTAACTGCCAGACGGCACAGAGGAGTTAATACCCCGGTGATTACTGCAAACATGCACCCGTTATAGGAACTGATGAGGCGCCACTTCACCTGGAGAAACGGCCACTCCTTCACTGACTATATAAAGGTGGCGGTCAGAGAGGAACAGGAGAAGAACAGGGAACGAGACAAAAGGCAATCGGGAAGATAGGCACTATTCTCTGTAATAGTCTTTGTTTTTCTCCTGATTGTAGAAAATAAACTCAATACCATACACACACAAAAATAGGGTTGTTGTTCTTTCTAGAGAAGGCCTAAACCTGTATAAAAATCCCCGTGTCAATCTCTCTGCGTAATTTCATTCTTAGAGACCCCCGAATCAAACAATCTTTACGTAAGATCGGTTCTAAAACACCAACAGTTGGCGCCGACCGTGGGGACCTTCCGGTAATCTCTTGTCAACATACTCTATTTTTCCAATCCTCATGCACTCATGGCAGGAGAATGGAACGAGGAGAACTGATTCGACTTGGCAGATTACGCAGACATCGACATGGATGCTGGTTTCGACTACGAGTCGAGTATCGTCTCATCCGATGGCATTGCTGCCTCCGGAGATCTTTCTGCAGATCCAGGAGACCATGCCACTGATGGAGTTGAGGAGGGATCCTTATCCCCCACAACAGTACGTCCAATAGAGGAATCAATTTCCACAAAGGACAAGGGTCAATCCGACCATAATCAGGACTACACCCAGGCGGACTCACAACACGACGAGAGTTTTTCCTCCGAGTGTCCGACTCCCCCTAAGGTGGTCCGACTTGGCAAGACAAGTTCTGGAAGCCACAATTCCAGGGCTTCGCCAGCATCTAGTGGTCCTCTCTCTCCGGTTAACGCCACAGAAAATGGGATCAAGCATGCTTTTCCTGCAAATTCGACCATCTCTCCTCAGGTCACATCGACGGACGGAGACAGTTATAACCCAGAGTTCCCCTTCCTGGAGGGGATTACTCCAAGTCGCTAGATGGTGTCTCTCGACTACTCCTCAAGCGGGGAGGCCTCAAGCACAAGTGAGAATCATCAACAGGAGGTCTTCATCCTTCCCTCGGATCAAGGTCACCCTTCTAGAGACCGAACTAAGGACCCTCCCCGAAGATCACGCACTGCGTCCACTCGTAACAATGGCAAGGGCACCACCAGTGACGGACACAACCAACACTTTGATGAGCGTGAAGGAAATCCTCGACGTACTCGCACTCCATTGAGGCAGTTTCAAGGATCTGATGTGGAAGATCTTGAAACAATTCGACGGAAGAAAATTGCGGCCGTAAAAATCTACGGGCGACGATCCAAGATCGGAGGAAGCTCAAGAACTCCGGACATCAACGACTTCCTCGAGAACCCGACTTCGAGAGCTTGCCTGCGTCGAGCTCGACCTCTTCGTCAAGAGATCGCACAAAGGCTTTCAAACACGATGGCAAGATCGAAGCACCTCGCCAACATCATTCGAGAAGTCGAGCAATATGACTTTCTCAACTATCGATCGTTCGAACAATTCCACCGCAGAAGATCGGTATAACGACAAGTCGCATCGATCTCCTACCCGGAGAAATGTCCTTCGAACGTCAGATGATCAACAAGCCTCTCGGAGAGGTGATCGCTCACCATTCCGACATGAAAATCTACAGCAGCAGATGGAATACTAGGAGTATTTCCCTCATAAGACCAAGACCTACTACAGGTCAGGTCAACCTGTCACCGGGTATCGTCGAATACGATCATCTGGTGATATCAACCCTTCTTTCCTGCAAAGGAGGCGTCAAGAAGTCATTTGCGGATGTCGGCCCTTCTCACCTGACCTCTGAGTAGTTCGTTAGCCGCCTCGTTTTCGACCAGTGAACATGGAGAAGTTTGATGGATCTCAGAATCCCATCGAATTCCTCCAAATTTACACTTGTTGGATCGAAAAGGCGACTAGAGGGGGGTAAATAGGAGCACTATCTCTTTTTCACTTTGATTAGATTCAATAAGATCTTGACTCCAATAGCTATGAGAGCTATGAAGATCAATAGATAAGCTTAGCGGAAGACTAGAACTAAATCCAATTCAAACCCTCAAAAGAAACAGCCAAAATCACAAAAGGCACCAAAATCGGTAGTTCCTCGGTGGAACCAGCGGTACTACCTTTGTCTTGTATACCGCATGATGTCTACCGAAGTACTCTTGCTCAAGGTGATACCTGCAGTAAACGAAAGGTACTACCGATTGTCGTGGAGATCAGCACGAAAACGAAATCCAAAATAGGTATAACTTTTGATCCATAAGGCCAAACTCCGCGAAACTTGAAACACACCTTCTCTAAGATATTAGAAACCTATTCCAATCAAGGATCGCAGAGATCCATGCCAAAGTTCCTGTCTTTTTCAGAT
This sequence comes from Phyllostachys edulis, assembly GCA_036346405.1. Classification (NCBI taxonomy): domain Eukaryota; kingdom Viridiplantae; phylum Streptophyta; class Magnoliopsida; order Poales; family Poaceae; genus Phyllostachys; species Phyllostachys edulis. The sequence continues at coordinate 42,004,139 of CM070552.1, read as the reverse complement.
TGAACGAAGGTGGCTCCAAAACCGAGTCAAAAACGAAATATGATCTAGAGACTTGCTCATGGATGATTGATGATTAAGATGATCCTAGATGGGTTACCACATGTAAAGTGTGCCATACAATTAAACTTTCAAGCCACTAACAACGTGGCAGAATACGAAGGTTTGCTAGCTGGCATACGAGCTGCGAAAGCACTCTCGATTCACCGACTACTCATGAGAGGAGACTAAACTAGTCGTGAATCAAGTCCAAAAAGAGTACCAGTGCTCTAATCCAACAATGTCTCGGTACTTATCGGAAGTGCGTAAGCTAGAAAAGCATTTTTTCGGTTTCGAGGCACAATTCATCCCTCGAAAGGATAATTTCCTCGCAGACCAGCTTGCTCGAATAGCTTCTTCCTGATCTATAGTACCAAAAGGAGTCTTTTTGAAAAAACTCCAAAAGTCGTCCCTGGTCGAAGAACCAGAGACACCTCCTATTGAGACAGCATCTCTAGAATACGAGGATACCTGGATGGCTCCCATCTACGAGTATATTCAGAAGGGTTCCGTACCCGAAGACGATCCCGAGACAAATCGCTTATCCTGAAAAGCCAAAATGTATACTTTGGTCGAAGGAGTCCTCTATAAACGAGGCACTCAAGGGGTGCTCATGCGATGCATTCCGCAGAGCGAAGGATTAACACTTCTTCAAGACATACACGGAGGCATCTGTGGAACTCATGCTTCCTATAGAACGTTGGTCGGTAAGGCCTTTCGACAAGGTTTCTACTGGCCAACAGCCTTGTATGATGCCAAAGAGTTGCTTAAAAAGTGTGTCCAATGCCAGTTTCATAGCACGCAAATACACCAACCAGCTCAGGTATTACAAACGATACCTCTATCTTGGCCTTTTGCAACCTGGGGTCTCGATATCCTAGGACCGTTCCCCAAAGCTCCAGGAGGTTTCGAGTTCCTTTTTGTGGCTATTGATACGTTCACGAAATGGATCGAAGCCGAACCTGTGACTGGGATAACAATGGAAGTAGCAAAATGGTTCATGATGAGATGCGTAATTACTTGATTTGGAGTTCCAAGTCGAATAATCACAGATAATAGTAAACAATTTTCGAGCGCAAAATTTCAGGAATTTTGCGACGAGTTGGGTACCAAGCTCTGTTACTCTTCTGTTGCCCATCCCTAAAGCAATAGGGCAGTCGAACATGCAAACGGCCAAATAATGCAGGGAATCAAAACCCGAGTCTTGACCCGACTTTTGTCAAGCCGAGGGCTTGGGTACAAGAATTACCCTCAGATATGGGCATTAAATCAGACGATCAAGCGGGCTACAGGTGAAACACCTTTTTCCTAGTCTTTGGGCCGGCCATGCTTCCTCCTGAACTAAAGATACGGTCAACACGAGTTAAAACTTTCAACGACTCAAACCAGGAACAGCTTCGAGCAGATGATATCAACCTACTCAAAGAAAAGAGAAACCAGGCCTTAATTTGTTCAGCAGTCTACCAACAAGCCCTGCGCAGATACTACAATCGTAAGGTCCAACCTCGCAGACCTTCTCAAGCGGTGACTTGGTATTGAGGCTCGCCAATCCAAGTCTAATCGGAATAAACTTTCTCTCAAGTGGGAAGGTCCTTACACAGTGGTCGACGCTATACGCCTGTGGCTCAGACGATTGGCAATGGAAGACGGCCAGGTTCTCTCAAGTTCTTGGAACATCAACCAGTTACGCAAGTTTTATGTGTAACAAACCATTCAGACAATAAAGCCTCAGGTTCCTCCTACCTCTATTATCTTATTTTTGAGTAGAGCTTTCATAATCTTTCGACTACATTTCAAACACCCAGTTTTCTTTACACTGGTCGAAAGGAAGGTGACATCAGCTAGTCGAAGTCTTTCCTCTCTGCACGTGGTTATGCCCACTAGAAGGAACTTCCTAGTGTCGACTCGTTACTCACTTTTGCTGCTAATACAAAGAGCTCGGGTTCGATAAAATATGGTTGAAATATTTTCAAAGCCAGCTCTTTTTCACCTTAGTTTATTTTTTCACTTACTCTGAAATATACTCTAAGCAGAGTGCACTTTTTGAGATTTATTCAGCTGGTTTTAGTGTACTCGATCCGTTCCAACTGGTCGGAGGAAGAAACACATCTAGTCGAAGTCTTTCCTCTCTGCATGTGGTCCTGCCCACTAGAAGGAACTTCCTAGCGTTGTTCAGTTTCCTACTCTTGCTACCAGGACAGACCTATCGCGTCCACCGAAAAAGGTCGAACAAATTTTTAAAGTCCTCTAGACGTTTGTCTAACTCAAGTTGTCGTTCTCGATTTGATTAATCTGGTCGGAGATAGTAACATCTCCTAGTCGAAGTCTTTCCTCTCTGCACGGGGTCCTGCCCACTAGAAGGAACTTCCTAGCATCGATTCGTTCCTACTCTTTCGACCAGTGCATAACATTCGTGATAAAAAACTACAAGTTAACCAAACCTCTCTGTTTTCATAACCCTCTTCACACTATTTACTTAGTTTATCTAAACAAACTAAGCAAATAGTCGGGGGCTAGGATAAAGTTATTAATTTGACTTTAATTCTTAGTTTTTCTTTTGTCAATTATCTTTTGAGTTACTAACTACTCGACAAGATGATTTGCAGGAAACATGATGGATTATATATATTACATCAACAAAGCTTATTTTCACAGGTTTTCATTACAAGCTACTCTGAAGAAGGAGATCCCAGTTGCATCTCCTCCAAACCTTCCCGCCGACTAATCAGCATTTCTTCAATCAAACGACTTGCTTCGCCTCGAGGCGATCGAAGTCGACTTCGATTAGTTGCACATTAAAATTTGGGGTTATGAGCTTTAAGTTTTGCCAAAGCATAACTTATTGCACCTTCGACCGCCTCCTTTATTGAGTTAGCTTGGTTGGCCTTCAAAGTAGTCACCACCGTAATGTTTCAAAGTTACATTACCAAATTAAAATTAATAAAATTATTATTTTATTGATTTTTCTGAAATTTGAAAGAGTTTCATTGCTTTATTTGAATTTTTGAAGTTTTAAAAATCAAAAGTAAAGTTTATTAAAGCTTTTGAAGTTTTATTTGAGTTTAAGTTAAAAAATAAAAATTAATTTAATTTATAGAATTTTCTCGAATTTTAAAAGCTTTTCCTAATTATTTTAATGCAAAATAATTTATTTGCAAAATTAAAAGCCAAAACTTTAAGTTAGAAATAATTTTATTAAGTCCAAAATAACTCTAGGAAATTCTGTGAATTCTTCTAGAATTTTTGGATTTTATTTGCTATTTTCTAAAGCCAAAATGAATTAATCGGATTATTTAAAATCGCAAACCAATTTAAAGTCTAAATTACCTTTTGGGCCGAATTCACTTCGGACTGGCCCACTTCCTTCCTTTTTTGGCCCGAGATGGCCTGTCCGCGCCTCCTCTCTCCCTCCACTCCCGGCCCCACTTGACCACCACTTACCATCACGTGGGCCCCGCCAAACCATCTTCTCCCCACCCCTTTTCTTCCTCACATGGACATACCAAGACGTCATGCGCCATTTTCGCCACGCGGAGCTTTCAACCGCCGCTCTAACGGTCCCGCCCTCCACTCGGTTGCGCCTGAACCGCGCCCATGTCCGCCTCCACTCCTCCTTTCTCCCTCGTCTTACAAGACGAACTCGACGGAACGCTCAAGATACCGCAACCGCCGCCGCGCCATGATCTCCCCACCCGCCTCCTCGCCCTATAAAGGAGCATCGGGTGAGCCTCCTCCTCCTCATTCCAACCCCGCCACTCACCCTCCTCCTCTCCTCGTTTACCGATTTTGAGTTCATCACGCCCATCGGCGGGCTTCTACTTCGATTCCGGCGACCACAAGGCCTCTCGCCGCCATCCTCTACATCATCGGCATCGCCGCCCACGCCATACTCGCTCGTCATCTTCGCCGAGACCACGGAGCTAGTCGCCGCCATTAACCTCAAGACGCCTGCCGCCTTCTCTTTTCACGGCCACCTCCATTCTCCTCTCGACGATTGGGTGAGCTCACCGTACTCGCCTCGCCTCCCTCTTTCTTCTCGTGCCCTCGTCATTGCATTGCTCATTGTTCTTGTACAGACCAGAGCCACGGCCATGTTCTTTACGTGGCTTGGCCACCTCGGCGCCAACGAGAGGCCATGCCCACATCAGGTCCGACGTGGCTGCCTGCGTGGCACCACGTCACCTCGCCTGACCACATCTGCGCACCTACTGAGCCAAAAGTCCTGTGGACTCGGCCACGTGGGCCAGTGTCTATGACACGTGGGGCCCTTTGTCGAAAAGTATTTTAAAATTCTTTAATTCCCGAAAATCTCAGGGCAGACATCAGCCTTGCGCAATAAGTGGATTTTCGTTCAGAAAATTAATTCGGGAAATCCATTTAAATTCCAGATTTAGGTTAAAACTTGTAAAATCCATATCTTTTGAATCCCAACTCCAAATTGGGTGATTCAAATTGCTAAAATATTAGAAAATTATTATCTAGCTAAATAAAATAAAATTATTTCATTTGCAGTTAGTTTAAATTGTCTTTTTGAATTTCATTTGAATTTGTCGTACTTTCGCGTTTAGACTTCGACGATTCCGGAGAGTTAGATCCTTCAGAGGATTTAGAGAGTCAAGACTTCAACGAAGGCAAGTTACATTCTTGATCATATTGCACCCATTATTTCAAATTATTTAATTCAGTTTGTAAAATTATTATTGCATGCATACTTTTAATCAATTATTTTAATGTCCTGTTTAAATGCTTAGTTATTCCAATACCTTTGGTATGGCCAATTTGATTATTGATTGTCTTGCCCTTGTCACCATTAGCTAAATTATTATGAAAAATATTCACATGCTTAGCAAATGCTTAGACCCTGATTATGGTTTTTGGGAGGATTGAGCCAAATCTTTTCAAATTGGTTTAAACTTGAACCTGTGGTATTGCTTTACCATAGGGAATTTGTAAAGGTGGTTTTCACTAAAATAAATCAAAAATGGTTTGAACTTGGGCGAATCGGATGAATGGTGGGCGCAGGTTTATGCACGGATTTAATCTGGTTAGGATTAAAGCCCAGGGTTTGATTTGAAAGACGCCCAAGTTAATTAAGGACCAGCCTTAGAGTGTAAAACTATTCGAATAGCCGCGTCCGCGGTCATGGACATGCTAGCAAAGCCACTTTGAGTTAGACTTGTTTTTGGTTTTTAAAAGTGATTTCAACAGATGTTTTCAGGATGGTTAGTCCTGTGGGAAAATTGGGCGGTTAGCCATTGTGATAGGAGGGTATCCTTCACCATTCAAATATGGAGGTTATCCACACTATAAAATTGTCATTTAAAATCTGATTTTAGATATAGTATAAAAATGGCCTTGGAAATTAATATGATTATTTGAACTTGAAAATGCTGCTTTATGCAAATAAACCCTGCCAATACCCCTTATTTACTTTATGCATGCATTCAATCTATTACTTGACGGGTGTAACTTGTGAGCACGGTAGTTGTGCTCATACTTGCTTTATGCAAACAAATTTCAGAGGAGAAGGACTTTGCTACCGGTGTGGATCTCGACGACTAGGCCACTACCCCAGTCGATTGCCTGTGGCAGATTAACTGGACTCTACTACAACTTCTTCGTCTTCCGCTGTGTTTGTTTATTGTTGGCTTGTAAGCCTCTTTTGTAATAAACTCTGTTGATTATTAATAATATTGTGCGATTTATGGATGTTACCATATCTCGCTTCAGTGAACTAGCTACTGATCATGGGACTAGTTCAGAAATGCACAGAGGATTTGAGGTGTTAATCCCGGGTCCGACACCAGCTCTCGCAAAGTCCCGACTTGTTCTCCAATAGTACTTATGTGAGCAGCTATCGTGTCTTCTTGAGGAGTTTTTCCCTCACCATGCTGCTCACCAAGTATATTGTTCAGGAGCAAGGTGTTGTCTTGAAGATTAATGTTCGTCGACTTCATATCCTCTTGATTACGAGTCGAAGCCTCAAGGAGTTGTTTATTTTCGGCTACTTGCTCTGAAAAAGGGTAAGACTAGTCAAGCAAAAATAACTCCTAAAAGAGGGAAGAACTTGATCACAGGTAAAGAAGTCCTTACCTGCCAGTCGAGAATCTAATTTATCGATTTCATCATTATGGGAAGCAATGGTATTTTCATACCGCTCCTCCCATAATCTAATATCCTTTGTGTTTTCTTTAGCAAAGCGGATGGTCTCGTTAAGGATCATGGTTTTTTTTTTATCGTTAGTTTCGAACCTTCCCAGTTCGAGCTCAATTTCTAAAAACAAATGAGAGTTAGAAAAGGAAAAGAACTCATAAAGGACTACAGGTAAAGAATTGCTTACCTGCTCGCCGAGATCGTAATCTCTCGATCTCTTGATCTTTATCTCTGGCAATGCGAGAAATCTCGTGAACAACCAAAGTTTTATCTTTGACTTCAATTTGGAGCATTCTCATTTCGTCTTCTTTTTCTAAAAAGAAGCAAGAGTTAAAAAGGTAAAGATCAACGACATAAGCAGTCTTAAGTTCAGCACTTACTGTTTATCACTTCCTGCAAGTTTTGAGCTGCAGAGTTGGTCTCCTGGAGTTTCTTCAAGAGGTCTTCTTTTTCTTCCCTTAGCTTTTTCGTCTCAGTTTTTTCATAATCGAGCGAGACAGCCAGAGTCTTTTCATCACTTTTTAACCTATAAAGGTTAAGAATGGACATGAGCACTAACCAGGTGGTCGTAAGTTCTTCTACGACCATTGATCTAGTCGTAAGTTCTTCTATGACAAACAGCTGGTCGTAAGTTTTTCTACGACCAGCACCTAGTCGTGAGTTTTTCCACGACAAACCCCATAAGCATTGTATAAGTAGTCAAACCAAAAATGACTACGAGTAACAGTGATTTACCACCTCTCTACTGTTAGAGTTCCGCTTTTCTCTGTCAGCAGCTCTACAAGTTGTCGGTGATATTCACCAACAAAGAGTAATTTGTTCCGAGCTTTACGCAAGAAGAAGGACAAGAAGAACAAGGAAAGACCACACATATAAGTATTCTTAAAATACTTACATTCATGGTCATCTGAGCAAACATTGAGGAAACCATCGATGGATTCTTCAGCTTATCTATCTTCGCGATACGGTCCCACCAAATCTTCTCGAGACGCTCGTTATCGAAAATTTCCCCTCTATTAGGGATATCCTTGGGATGAGGGACTTGATCGCGGGATCTAGTGGCAGAAGACTCCACGATGGAAGTAGGGCTAAAGAAATCAGAGCAGAAGTTGAAGTACTCCTCTTCTTCTGATTCTGTAGCAGCAGCCTCTTCTCGAGGGCCAGGGGGAACGTATACCACGACTCCCTTCCCGGCACGATGATCATATGCACCACCACCTTGGCTAGAGGTTCCTACCGCTGCCTCTGCTATCTCCACCTCCGTCTCCACGACCACCTCAGTGCTCATAGTAGCCGCCTCAGTGGTCGTAGTAACCACTTCAGGAGCCACGACTTCCTCCACCACCTGAGGAGTGGATGATCCTTCAATCACTTCCACTATCAACTCTCCATCCGCTGGAGAAGTGACAATGGGCTTCTCAATAGAAGCATTCTCGGGGGCTGAAGGAGTTGGGCTAAGATCAACAAAAGAAAAGCACGTTAAGTTGTGAAAAGCAAAAGGTAAAAGATGTCCTTACACTTTAGTCTTCCTCACATACCTCTGCACTCTGGATCTAACCAGGAACTTAGGAGTCACCTTCCCAACGGAAGATTTTTTTTAACTTCTTCTCTACGACCACGTCTGGTCGGAGTTCAAGTTGAAGGATAGGCTCAGCCATGACTATGTCTGGTCGTGGATCTTGAACAGGAGCCACCTCTTGGCTCTCTTGACTCTCCGGATGGCCAAGACCAGTCTCGACCACTCCAAAAGTTGCGCTTCCCTCAACTACAGGTTCTGTTAGCGCAACATTTTCCTTCACAAAAAACATAAAGTTCTTCCAATTCTCCTTTTCTAATTGCTTAATTAAGCCAGGAGAGGCAGAAACTACGAAAGTATTCTTGTCATAATAGTAGGGTGCCTTGGCTTTGCAGGTTTTGCGCTTAAGAGGTTCAGCTACTTCGACTTCCTTAGCTTCAGCTGCTTCAACCTCCTTGGCTTAAGTTATAGCTATATCTACAACAGATTTCGCGGAGGATCTAGTCGAAATAAAAGAACTTGAGCTTGCACCGCCCTTATCGGCGACTTTCACAAGTCAACGCTTCTTAGACAGAGGAGCCGTACTTTTCTCCTTCACCATCCCTGCGCCAATGTTATCAGTGCGACCTCTTGGTCGTCCTGACGGTTTTCCATCCCTATTTTCTGAAGAAAACAGAAAAAAAAAGAATTACTGACCAGTCGTAAGAATTTGTACGACCAGTATCCAGTCATAAATTTTTCTATGACATTTCTATGATCGTAAGTTTTTCTACGATCACTACCTAGTCGTAAGTTCTTCTACGACAACCAAGCAGTTGTAAGTCTTTCTACAACTACGAAGTCCTAAGGGTAAAATCAACACTTGATTACCTTCAGGCGTCTCATCTTCTCCTCTGCGGATACAACTGCAAGGATTTGAGTAGCCACCACTCTGGATGGCAGAGATTTCTCACAAACAAGTTTGACTCAACGCCAATCTCTGCCAGAAAGGTCTGTGCAAACAGATAAGACATTCATTAGACCACTTTGAAGAAGACCAAACCGAGAGCTAAGTCAAAGATTAACTTACCTCCTTATAGTCTCTCGGTCGGGTCTTGTGGTTCTCGTGATACCTCCACATAGGAGGTACTGCTTTCTTAAAAGGGCTGATGCGACGTGTGATGAAACCCTTCACCACATGCCATCCATTAAGCCCCTCTTCCTTCAAATCCTCGATTGCTTGAATATAGGGGCAATCCGGCCAAGATCCTTGGGAATGAAATCCTAGGAAGGAATCTTCTCAGCAGACTTCCCCACAAAAGAGAGGCTGTCATCTTGGGTGATTTTTCAGTAAAACCACTTCTTCCTCCATCCCAGCCACGAAGACCGGGTGAACATCTTAATGTACTCCTTCAACTTCCCGTCATGGAGCTTCAGATCAAGAACTCCCAAAGAATTCAGCTTTGTCGAGCCATTCCATAATAATATTGGAAGAGCTCGAGGTCCGCTGGAATTCCTAGGTATGCCTCGCACAAGTACACGAACACACATAACATTGTGATGGAATTGGGACCAAGGTTTACCAATTCCACAGCAAAGTGCTCGAGTACGAGCGTAAGAAAAGGGTGAGCAGGCAATCGAAGCCCACAATCACAATACGACTGGAAGACGGTGATTTGCCCAAACTCCCCCGATAGCCAATGCTGCCCAGCGGCCGCAATCCACTTCATAAGAACCTTCTTTGGAATCTTCCCGGCGGCAACCAAAGCTTGAATCTTCACCGCATCCATCTCCGACTCGGCCCATCCGAAAACGGTTCCGGCCATCTCTATTTGAAAGTGAATGATTTGGATTGGGGAAGGTCTTAAGAGAAAGCTTGATCTGGTCGGCGGCGGAGAAAGCAAGAACTCGATGAACAGCGGGAGCGATTTGGGGGAAAGTAAAAACCCGAATCTCACCCCCGGTAAGTATTTATAACCGCGTGCCTGAGTAAAAGACGTGGCAATCCAAGGGTTACCACCGCTTCGGGAACCGCTCCAACGGACAGGCCTGTGAAAGTCGATTATGATTCTCTAGTTTGTTTGTTCGTGAAAATCAGGTTTGTCTTTGCACCTTAAGCAAAACTACTTCCTTGACCAAGTCTTTCTGGTCAAATGAAACATCAATTGAAAAGGTTTTACTTCCGATCACCATACTACGATCACTTCGTAAGGTTTTCTTCGACTACCTGGTAGTCGTAAGATTTCCAACAGCTTTCTTGACCAAGTATATTTCTGGTCAAAATGATGTACAAGTGTTGAAGAGTTTTTCCTTCGACCATTGTTCTATAACCCTCTCGTGGTCATAAGACCATCTACGATTTCTTTCCCAAGTAAGTTACTTTCACTTGAAGCTGGGGGGCTAGATGACGAGGATCTAATAATGCTCATTTTATCATTTATCTATAATTCTTATTGTGAGTAAATATGACGTCATATGGTCGCTGAGTATACCCTATATATTTACAAGGGAGAAGCCAACCAGGTGGTCGTAAGTTCTTCTACGACCACCCGCATAGTCGTAAGTCCTGCTACGACTACCTCATGGTCGTAAGTTATTCTACGATCACTATCCAGTCCTAAGTTATTCTACAACTACCCTATGGTCGTAAGCTCTTCTACGACCAGGTCAGCTACAACCACCCTATGATCAACAGAGCCTACAGACGAGTGAGTCCAATTGAATGGGGAATTCAAGCAGTCAATACACGCTGTTATTCTATGGAGTAACAGCACGTAATACTCCATTATCTCTGACGAGTAACTGCCAGACGGCATGGAGGAGTTAATACCCCGATGATTACTGCAAACATGCGCCCGTTATAGGAACTGATGAGGCGCCACTTCACCTAGAGAAACGGCCACTCCTTCACCGACTATATAAAGGTGGCGGTTAGAGAGGAACGGGAGGAGAATAGGGAACGAAACAGAAGGCAATCGGAAAGATAGACACTATTCTCTGTAATAGCCTTTGTTTTTCTCTTGATTGTAGAAAATACACTCAATACCATACACACACAGGAGTATGGTTGTTATTCTCTCTGGAGAAGGCCTAAACCCGTATAAAAATCCCCGTGTCAATCTCTCTGTGTGATTTCATTCTTGGAGACCCCCCCGAATCAAACAATCTTTATGTAAGCTCGGTTCTAAAATACCGACATTTGGCACCGACCGTGGGGACCTTCCGGTAATCTCTTGTCAACATACTCTCTTTTTCCAATCCTCATGCACTCATGGTAGGAGAATGGAACGAGGAGAACTGGTTCGACTTGGCAGATTACGCAGACGTCGACATGGATGCCAGTTTCGACTACGAGCCGAGTATTGTCTCATCAGATGGCATTGCTTCTTCTGGAGATCTTTCTGTAGATCTAGGAGACCATGCCACTGATGGAGTTGAGGAGGGATCCTTATCCCCCACAACAGTACGTCCAACAGAGGAATCGATTTCCTCAAAGGACAAGGGTCAATCCGACCATAATCGAACTACACCCAAAGGACTAACAACACGACGAGAGTTTTTCCTCCGAGTGTCCGAATCCCCCTAAGGCGGTCCGACTTGGCAAGACAAGTTCTGGAAGCCACAATTCCAGGGCTTCGCCAGCATCTAGTGGTCCTCTCTCCTGCTAACGCAATGCAGAATGGGATCAAGCATGCTTTTCCTCGCAAATTCACCATCTCTCTGCAGTCACACCTACGGATGGAGACGGTTATAACCCGAGTTCCCTTCCCGAGGGGATTACTCCAAGTCGCCAGATAGTGTCTCGACTACTCTCAAGCGGGAGGCCTCAAGCGCAAGTGAGAATCATCAATGAGGTCTTCGTCCTTCCTTCGATCAAGGTCACCCTTCTAGAGATCAACTAAGGACCTCCCGAAGATGACGACTCACCCCTCGTAATAATGGCAAGGGCACCACCAAGGATGGATGTAACCAACACTGATGAGCGTGAGGGAAATCCTCGACATACTCGCACTCCATTGAGGCAGTTTCAAGGATCTGATGTGGAAGATCTTGAAGCAATTCGACGGAAGAAAATTGTAGCCCAGAAAATCTGCTCGACGATCCAAGATCGCCGAGGAAGCTCAAGAACTCCAAAGACATCAATGACCTCCTCGAGAACCCGACTTGAGAGCTTGCCCGAACGCCAGTCTACGACCTCTTCGTCGAAGAGATCGCACAAAGGCTTCAGAACACGATGGCAAGACCGGAAGCACCTCGCCAACATCATTCGTGAAGTCGAGTAATACGACTTTCATTTACTCCGGCGTTCAATACCTTCACAGAAGATCGGGCGAACGACAAGTCGCTACGATCTCCTACCCGAGAAATGTCCTTCGAACGCCGATGATCAACATGCCACTTGAGAGGTGATCGCCACCATTCCGACATGGAAATCTGCAGCAGCAGATGGAATATGAGGAGTATTTCAGAAGACCGAGACCTACTATAGGTCAGGTCAACCTGTCACCGGGTATCGTCGAATACGATCACCTGGTGATATCAACCTTTCTTTCCTGCAAAGGAGGCGTAAAGAAGTCATTTTCGGATGTCGGACCTTCTCACCTGACCTCCAAGCAGTTCGTTGGCCGCCTCGTTTTCGATCAGTGAACATGGAGAAGTTTGATGGATCTCAGAATCCCATCGAATTCCTCTAAATTTACACAACAGTTGTCCGAGCAGCAGCAGGAGGAGAGCATGTAATGGTAAATTACCTTCCAACTGTACTCGAAGGGTTCACTCAATCGTGGCTACTAAACCAACCACTCGAGTCGATCTATTCGTGGCAACACCTCTGCGACCTTCTACTAGCAAACTTCCAAGGCACCTACAATCGCCCCGGAAAAGAGGACGCTTGCACCGAATGAGACAAAACGACCACAAGACCTTGCACCAATTCATCAAGCGCATTAGTCAGGTTCGTAATTCAATTCCGGAGGTTTTTGACTCATCTGTCATCGAGCTTTCTGCCAGGAGTCCGCAGAGAAGAGTAACGAGGATATCGCTTGAATCTCTCTCGCTACCGTCCGCCGAACTCTTTGAGATGGCCGATCGGTATGCGATCGCTTCGAGGCAATGAATGAAACAACAAAATCGATCGGAAGACAATACCTCTCGAGAGCCAGACGAAGGTGGCAAAAAGAAGGATAAGAAAGCGAAAAAGTTCAAGAACAAGGCGAAGGGCCAAAAACCTCAAGCCAGCGGTTCTAAGGAGGTCTTGGCTGTAAACGACAAGGAGCCATGAAGTTCCAAACCATACTCCGACCGAGGCAAAGGTAAGCGCCCCGATCGGAAGAATGACAAGCCTAGGTGGTGTCCTTTCCATAAAAAGGAAGGACATGATCTTTGCAACTGCTAAGTTTTCCAACGAAAACTCGAGGACTACTACAACGGCAAAGGACCACTTCCCACTCTCGAGCAGGTAGGGCAAACGAGTGGTCGTAAGTCATTAGATGATGATGAGGAGATGCCGTTCCAAGATCCGCAACATACCATCGAGCACATCTACGGGGGATCGTCGGCATATGAATCAAAGCGACAGCTTAAAGCTGCCGAACGCGAGGTAAACTCCATAGACCCTCCTATCGTCAATAAATTACCGAAGTGGTCAGAAGTCACCATCTCCTTCGAGAAGGGTGACTGCCCGATTCCTTCGACTCGACCAGGTCGATATCCGATCATAGTCGAACCCACCATCAACAATTGTCGAGTCAATCGAGTTTTTGTCCATTCTCTCCTCCCGCTCCTCGGGAGGGGACACCTCCGCACGAGAGCTCCGACCTCAGCAGATCCAGCAAGCTCCACCCACTCCTCGGGAGGGGACACCTCCGCTCGAGAGCTCCAAACGCGGCAAATGTTCTCTCAAGCATGAGATGCAGTGAGCTCCGACAGCCGGTCGAACTCCTCGAGCGCAATGCTTGGGAAAAAAAAGCAGGTGTGGAGCAAGGTGGGAACTCGCCGGTGACGGAAGCTCGTTCAGTGTTCACCGGTCCAATGGATGAGAGAGAGAGAGAGAGAGAGAGAGAGAGAGAGAGATTGAGGGAGAGGGATAGAGATACACACCAATGAAGAGAAATGGGCGAAGCTGTTTTGGGGATAGGGGATAAGCAGGGCCGGTCCTAGTATTTGGTGGGCTCTGGGGCAAACTAAAAAGAAGGGCCATTTATTCAAATTTACATATAGTTTGTATTTTCAAATGTCAAAGCTAAAATTTTGATGAATTACATGAAAAAAATCTCGACTAATTATGAGCAATGAAAAATAATTACAACACGCCCAAGTAAAGATAAAGCTCTAAAAAAAAGACCGAATTAACAAAACAAACAAACACACCATGGGTAAAAAATGATTATAGAATATCGTAAACAACCTAGATATGAAGTGTTTGATAATAACATGATGTATTACCCAACATATTTAAGCCTCCTTTGGAACACATGATTTTTTTTTCCAGATCCTATGTGAACTGAACTGTTTCTTGTGCTATTCTTACAAAATTCCTGTGAATTTCTTGCAATCCAAACATGCACTTAGCTCTGTGAAATTGCGTGCTATCACATTCCCCAACTCATTAACTCTCTCAAACCTAATGGAGATCTTCAAAAATCAAATGAATCACAACTAACAAAACTGAAACTACAAGCAAAGATCCCCCCCCCCCGTTTTGAATTTTGAACGCATTTGTGGTCTGATTGATGTTTAAGAGTGAATGAGTTAAGGAAAATAAGGTGAAGGAGATGACCTAAAAATGGAGTAGAATACGAGCAAATACCACAAGTTTAATGAAATTATAGTGTCTTCCTCCTTTGCCGTCGCCGCCGAACGGAAGCTACTGACCTAAGGTGGCAGTGTTTTGGGTAGAAAGGATTGAACAAACAGAACTACTCGTTCTTTGTTGTTGCAGTAGCGGCTATAGGCTAATGGGGCTATAGTAGTCGTTTATCTAAAGTTCAAGATAATTAAATATACATGTACAATAAAAATAGCTAAACACTCCTGAGGTTGGCCCCCCTTTGGTCGTGGGCCCTGGGTGGTCGCCCCACTGGCCCTGCCCCAGGAACGGGCCTGGGGATAAGGAACGGGTGTTTTTGGTGCGAGGCGTGGTGGTCAAGTGGACATACGTCGATGTTTCCTCGTTATGTTACATTGAGCTGTAGCTAGCATGAGCGCGCAACAAGGCGTACGGTACAATAACGACGACCATACGGACTTGTGTACATCCGTAAACTATCCTATGACTAGCCATAGGGTGACCTACACATTTGTGCGACTAGATTTGTTTCAAAGTTTGTAGCATCGAGTTATATAACTTATATGTTTGAGAATATGTTTACGTACATTATAGGTTATTTAGATCTTTAAGACATCTTAAACATTGAAAATGACAATAGAAGCTTGAAAGAAAAATACAACTTGATGAACATAATTGAAGTACAAGTTTTTACGGAAGAGGAAAATCATTGAGCATAAGTTGTTAGGGTTATTAGAAACGTAACTACTTTCTATAATGCGTGGATCATGTGGCTACATGACCTTATTCTTCCTTTATTAGCTACTCTTTTTCAAAATGTATGCTTGCACGTGTACCTTTATTATGGCACGCTCCAAGCTATCCCGATGGCCCCATATCGTCCATAGCTCATCTTCAGCACAAAGCCTCATCTTCTCTCTACCAGGGTTTCCCCATCATTTAATTTCTTTGGCCACTGACTTCTTCCACAATGCCAACGCTTGTCACTTGTCATCACGGCCCTTCGTCATTCGACTCTGGCCTTTCTCTTCAACGACACGGGTGAGTGGCATGACATTGTCGTACGTTGAACGGCTAAGGTGAGTAGAATGACATTGTACTCATGTCGGGACCCCAGATATGCAACTCCGAGACCCTCTGTGCATTCTGAACTAGTCCCATGATCAGTAGCTAGCTCACACAGTTGCAACATCGATGAGATCATATACATACAACAAGATGGCTAATGAAGCAGACAAATTAATATTACTTAGTAGCAAAGGACCTTATGGTCAAGTTTTACAAAGTTTGCTACGCAGGGCTTAACGATAACAGAGTAAACTTGTAGCGGAGAATAAACAAACTTGTGGTAGCCATCTGACATGCCCACAGGCAATCGAGTGGAGAACGCATCCTAGTTCGCATAGTCTTCAAGGTATTCATAAAAAATCTCTGTATTCTCTGGTTCTTCCTCCGTGACTGTTCAACAATGGCGCAAAGCCGTGAGCACATTAAAGTACTCAGCGAGTCATAGGGAAATGTATGCAAATAATATTCATGCAAGGCTTGACAATGATAGCTTTATGGCTATTTTGCAAAAAGCAGTATTGATAGTGAATACAATAATTAGATTGAAAAGTATAATTTAAAAGATTAATACATAAGTAATCAAGTTTCTTTAGAGCAACTAGTGAATACCCTGTTCACTTTCCAACCATCAACCAACATCCAGATTGCTTCCCAACCAAACCATTCCAATACTTTTGAGAAAAATCTATCCCTCGTGTGAAATCACCAGGCATTGTCCATAACCGGGGACACGGCTATTCGAATAGTTTTACACTCTGCAGAGGTTGTACAACTTTACCCATATGACACGATTTCTTTTGTTTGTTTGGCATCCGTCGATACCACTGCTCACTACCTTAGGTAAGCAGTCTAAAACACATGACAAGGCCTTTACAAAGTTCTGTTTTGATCCAGTTCTGCTCGCTAAGGATTCGCCTTCTTGGCCCCTTCTTGTGCCACTTATCAACCCAAACAGAACCAACTCAAAGCATTGCTAATTAGTTGGCCATGTCTATCCCAGGCTAGACATGTGGTGGTACGGTAAGACCCAGATCAATGGCTTACAAGGTTAAGTGATGAGGACATCCCGATTGGACCGATTACACGAGCATAAGCTAAATTAATTAATCATCAGGTGAACTCGCTCCTAATTAATTTTAATCTTGATTCTAATGAATATATGTTACTGCCTAATAGTCTCATATTGTGTGTGTGCAGTTTTATACGTATAGAAACATGAGAGACTGTTTCAGGCCGAAGGAGCAAAAATGTTGATGCTAATGCAAACCTGTGTTTGATGACGTATACAAATGATGCGGCACTATGCAACCGAAGCATGCTCATGCATGCAACACTTGGAAACCGAATCATCAAGTCACAATTGTTGGCACAGACACCGAAGCTAATTAAATGAGACACCCAAGTGCTTGCATGTATGTAGTGACACCAATGATACATGGTGGGACCCGCATACATGGAATTATGGTGGCAACCACCAAGCACGTGAAGCAAAGGAAGAAAGAAATCGGATTGTATGTTGTTTGCACGTGGCCGGATAGGAAGCTTAAATCAGAGATTAATTAGGTCTGTCAAGATATCAGGACTTGGTCGGCTATCCTAGCCGAGAATTTTTTTTTAAATAATATTAATTTAAAACATAATTATAAAAATATATCGTCTCTCCAAAAAATTATAGAAATGTGTTCCTGTCGTCAGTTGAAATGGCGACAGGGACCTATCGCCATTTCAACTGGCGACAGGGACCCTCTCCCCCTCCTGTCGCCGGTCCAGCCACCTATCGCCAATTGAAATGGCGATAGGTCCTCGCCGCCATTTGAATCGGCGACAGTTCTCGCCGCCATTTGAATCGGGCGATGTGAAGCAAGCCAAATTTGCCCCTTCTCTAGCTAGGTTTGCCACCTTTTGATTTTTTATACGTTTTTAACGGTGCAAAATCTGTTAGACTCGCAATAATATTTTTTGATCGTTGTATGTTGTTCTAGTGCGATGAATTTCTGAAGAATTTTACGAGAAAGATTGAGATATGAACGATTCGTAAGTAGAAAGTTAAGTGATATTGCGATGCGCCAGTGAATTAATACGCTTGCTCATGTACTTGAACTGCATATTATGTAAGGAAACAAATGTGAACTTGCTATTACTATGAAAACTACGATAATTACATAACATTCAAAGAAACATCATTCATAGCAAAACATCATAACACTTAATAGCACCGATATTACATAACATTCAAAGAAAACATGATAACACTTAATTAAAATGATAATTCGTAACATTGGCAATAACATGTTACTACCGTCTGCAATAACATAATTCGTAACATTGGTAATAACATTGGTCGCAGCCTCAACGCCCCCTGTGGATCGCCTCGAGTTGGGTGACCAGATGAGGTCCCCGCGCGACGTTCGAGTGGCGATGTCTCCTTCATCTTGAGGATTTCGTGGGACATTTCTTGAAGGTGTGCCTAGACTCCCTGCAAATAGAGCACTTCTTTGTACGACATCCGGTTTCTTCTTCGTCCATGTCGTTCCTAATGCGCCGTACCTGTCGCCGTCCAACTTTTCCCTTGAGCCTATCAATGTCTCGCAGCCCAGCATTAGTTGTTCCTGTGTCGGATGGCCGCTGAAATGGCCAACCACAACAGAACCATATATCTCCGCTGTCCAGTTTGCATCACCGCCTCCTTGGTGAAATAGACAGAGAGGTATCGATCGATATCAAGCGCCACCATTGAACATGCGGCTATGACATGGGAGCAGGCCTATGCGAAGAAGAAGGGCTTGTTGCAAGTGCATGTGCAACTAGCGCGTAAATGTGCACTCATGGGTAACCCTCTCACGGTTCGTCTCCATGGCGCCCTTATCCTCAAGACATCACCTCGGCGAAGCTCCTTGTGCCCATCTTGAATGCCCTATGCCTCACCCTTCTTGCTCTTCTCCTCCATGTACTTGGTGATCATGGCGAGTACAAGATTCTCACATTTGCCATGGCGAGCGATGCGTTGTTGCTTCACAACAAAGTACTTCGTCAGCATCATGAGTATTGCCTCCACAATACCCACCAAAGGGAGGCACCTTGCACCGCCAGATGACCCAGCTTGTACACCTCGGCTAGATTAGTTGTCATGACACCATATCGAAGCGCCACCTGTTATGGAGCAATGACCACTTCTCCTTAGACTCGTGCTCAATCCACCGAGAAGCATGTGACTCGCGCTTCGCCCTCCTCGCCAATCCGGAGCATCTGTGGGTATCTCTGCAATGCTTGGGGCCTGGTCGGCGCTAGCGACCCTTCGCCGCCTCCCTTCGTGTGTCTTGGTCCGCTCATCTAGAATCTTCCAGAGTGTTTCAACTTTCGCCGCCGGTTCGGTTGCCTGTACCGCTGGAACATGTTCATCAAGTCTTTGTTATGAACCGCTTGTAAAGTTTGCACCTGTGCCTCATGCACCACCCGCTCGCAGATCCGCCATGGAAGTGGTACGCCTTCCTTGTTGCACTGGGTTATTGCACGCAGCAGTTCGCATGCCGATCATGTATGAGGCACACGCTGGGACGGTCTTGCACAATGTAAATCCTCACGTTCTTCAGAACCACAACCAGCTATCCGTGTTCTCGCTTTCAACGAAAGCGTAATGCCACGGAAGAACTTGATTGTTCCCGTCTGTCGCTATTGCGCCAAGATTCCGCCCTTGTACCTCCCAATCAAAAATGTGCCATCTACGCACAAGATTGACTGGCGATCTTTAATGCGTTGATACATGGACCAAACGCGAAGAATACTCGCCGCAATACCCTCTTATTGGTCCACTTCGCGCGTGGCATCTTCAATATCGATATGGGTGCCGTGATTTCGCCTTGTATGACTCGGTTTGCGCAGGAGGTTGTGGTAGGAATCCTCTAACGCGTGCCCACCTTAATTCCAATGCCTTCGCTTTTGCCCTCCAAGCCTTCGCATAGCTGATTGTGTATTGAACCTTGCCTCAATCGCCTCAATGATGCATCGTGGCTCAAAATCTAGATTATCCACGATCTCACCGTACATAAGGTTGGCGATGAAGCTCGATGACAAAGTTCGGTGGGGCTCAGATCGACTTCGTAAACGACGCATGTGTGAGGGACCACTATAGAGCACTTCCAAAGAGGTGTCCCACTTTGGTCAAATGCGCACTCGCCAAGGGCATCCCTCTATGCCGCACTTCACGTCGTAGAATCTTGGGGTCAACTTGACGACTTTGAATGTGCGCCGAACCGACAAGGCCCAGAATTTGACCGCGTCCTGCACGGCCTCCTTGCATTTGTACATAGCTCCTAGTCCGACCTCACTCGTCGACTCCCACCAAGACACGGAGCCTTCGTTGACTTATTTAGATTGTCGAATCGGTATGTGTTCCAATGGCATATGATCGCTTTTGATTTTGGTCCCCAGTCGCACTAACTCCCAATATGTCGGCCAGCTCTCCGTGGGGAAAGGCAACTCAATCTCGATTGTACACATCACGGTCCACTTGAAATGTATGGAACAACCATCGCATCACAAATACCCCATGTACGCCGCTCGTCTTGCTAGGGGTACGGTTGCGATTGAAATAACGCAAATCAATCCCTCGACCTCTAGAATAGTCCCTTGACCATAGTAAATTTTGAAATTGACGATGTTGGAGTCGGACATATTTGACGACCGCACCATAAAGAACATTTCCACGATTAACCGTGATATCTAAAACTATACTACCCACCAAAAAGTATTATGTAAAACTATATCGCATTACGAATCAGACATCTAAAACTATGTAATCCATTCGGTTAAAAAATTACCCGAGAGGTTGGCAATCCGACGAGACGGCGCTAGCTTCTCCTCACCTCTACTCTTCTCTCCTTGTCTTTTTTCGAATAAGAATGAGTCCCGCGCTGAATTTTGGGTTTTTTTTATAGGATGGGCTTCTGTCGCCAGCTGAAATGGCAACAAGAACCTATCGCCAGCTCAAATGGCGACAGGACCTATCGCCATTTCAATCGGCGATAGGTGGTCGGACCGGCATGATGAGGGAAAGGGTCCTCGCCGCCAGCTTGAAATGGCGAGAGGTCCTCGCCGCCATTTCAACCGGCATGTGAACACATTTCTGTAATTTTTTGGAGAGACGATATATTTTTGAAATTATGTTTTATAATAATATTATTTTAAAAAAAATTCTCCTAGCCGAGACCACAACCACCATGTTCCATCCAAAGCATGCACAAAGATACAACAAGGGCCCGACATGCTTTCACCCGTATCACCAGATTTAGTTTATTTGAGGAGTCTTCGATTTTAGGTAGAAAGAGTCTGAGTCGGTTGCGTTGCGCTCTATAGTCCGAGACGTTCACGCGGCCGTGTGTGCTTGAGTCGGGCTTCGGCCATGGATGTGCGTGCGTGTGGGAAGGCCATATAACCCAAGCCGCACCATTGTAAAAAGAACCACGAATATGAATCTATTATTTTAAGAGAGTGCTATACACTTGTTCTTCCTAGGGTTTAACATACAGTGCAACCTAGAGGGGAATTGGGCGTTCTCAACTCCGTTGTTCTTGTGATTCCTTGTGTTTTGCAGGAGCAGCGACACGTCTACTTTATGTGGTCAGGTAGACGGGATCACGAGCGTGTAGTTGGGCGAATTCTTTTGTCGCGGGTTGCTGTTTTGATAGTGGTTGGCGCCATCGGTTTGTCAGGTTGCATGGATCCAAAGTTATCAACGATCCTACATCATGAAGATTGGACATTCCCACGTATCATGAAGTCCTTAGAGACTACTCAAGCGAGGCAACCACATCCCAAAATTCTCCCTCTTTACTGCACAATCATTCGCCTGAGTATGAAATCATTTTTGGTTCAACCCGACCAAATGACAAACCTTGCCATGGAACAACATTTTTTAATAACAGTGGCTTCGCAACAATTTCATATTTCATTTAGTTAAATTCAGTCATTCTTTGAGTATGTGATCATGAATCCCATCGTGACTAAGCATAACACGCACCCATGTTGGTATTACAATATTGTCAAACTAATAATTAACCATCCTATGGTGTCCAAGGATTTATGTCATTCAAGGGTACATGTCAATAGCATTTATACAAGGACGCATAATGACAATTAGGCATTTAACTATTTTCGAAAGCATTTATTATAACCTTAGCAAGGCATGTTGATATAAATCAATATAGTTTTATAAAATAGGTACAACATGATCAAAGGTCTACGACTTGCCTTCGTTGAAGGTTTGAATGGCTTAGGCAGACGGTTCCAGGAATTCTTCAGGAACGCCAAAATCTACACGCGCGAAAAGAGCCAAATAATTCCAAATAAAATCCAAAAATTACGAAATTAGTAGCGATAGGAAGAGGCTGAATTTAGATAAATTTAGAAATGAGAATCAACGAAATTGGATTTCGTATGAAGGAGAACGAATACCCAGGAGCAAGACGGACCCAATGGTGGTGGTCGCGTCGCCGGCGGAGGTCCGACGCGCAAAACAGTGCACGGGGGAATAGTGGCGCCGGTGAGCCGAGGATGCTTTGGGGGAAAAGGAAGGGAGCATCGCGTAGAACGTTACGAGGTGAAGCCAACGGCGTGGACGATGTCGTCGGGGGATCAAAGACGGCACTGGAAACGACGACAGAAGGTGGTTGAGCCGCCGGCGGAAATTTTTTTGGTTGTGGCGAGAGAGGGGGGTGAATTCCAATGATAGGAAGAGGAAGCCGAGGGGCACGCCGCGACGCGGTCGGCTTGGGAAATGAGTGACTGAGGAGGGAGAACGGAAGTGGTGAAGCTTGCAGCATGCATGAGTTGGAGTTCTGTATGTTATCTACTCGTTGAATGCCATGCATTAGCTAGTTGTATGCACGTACATGCGTGCTACACAAACTAACTCCTACATGCATAAGCTATTGAGTTGCTCCCATGCACTGACCCCACACATCATGTAGCAACCAACTGCATGCACTCGGCCGCACCTACTAGCTAACTACATGCAAGAGCACAACAAAAGAACACACACACACTCATGCAAAAGGTGGAAGAACTCATACACGAACACACTTGGGGTGATTTTTGCAAGTATTTTCTTTGTGATTCAACTCTCCTTCACTGAATCAACAAACAAGTCTGTCATATAAACACATGCTCAACTCACGGCACTAGATCCAGCATACTTGATCCAACTACTCCATGCATGCGTGCTCAGAACTAACCCATGCACCAACTCAGCTAGACTGGCACGAACACATCTCACGTGCACAGCTAATTGCACTAACTCAAATGAACTAAGTCAAGATTTTATTTCCCAACAAGAGGGAGCTCGGCGGTGGGGGCTTGGTTTGGCAGGAGAGGAAGGGAGAAAGCTGCAGAGGGGAGGCCGGCTGTGGCAGGGAAACACAGGGCATGGGGAATGGGTAACCATGGCCGAACTGGAAGGTGGAGCTTCTCGATGGTGGTCGGTTTGGGGGTGCTTCGAGGGAGGGAGGAGAGGAGAGGGGAAGGGAGAAAGCTTGTGCTGCTGGCTTCGGTTTAGGAGAGGAAGGGAGGAGCACTGAGAGCTGGCGGCTGGGGAAGAAAAAAGGGAGGAGGGGAGCTGCTGGTGGGGAGAGCTTCGGTTGGGAGGGGAGGAGAGGAAGATTGAGCTGCTGGTTTTGAGGAGAGGAAGGGAGGAGCAGCAGCACAGGAGGGAGGAGCATGTAGCGGCATGGCAAGGGTAGGAGCATGCAGCAGCATGGGGGAGGAGCGGCAGTGGAGGCTTTGGTGCTGGAGCTTGGGGGAAGGAGGAAGAAGAGAAAGAGGAAGAGGAAGAGAGAGAGTTGCTGCACTGGGATGGGGCTCGGCTGTGCTTGCTTCGGTTTGGTTAGGGATGGATGGAAAGGAGAGGAAGGGGAAGAATGAGAGGGGGAGCTTGCTAGTTTACATAGAGGAGCAGAGGGAGCTCGGCTGCTCGGTTTTACAGGAGAGCAAGGGAGAGAGAGGGAGGGAGAGTGAAGCTCGGCATGTGAGCAGGCGACATGGGAGGTGGTAGCGGGATATTCCAGGAGAGCTGACCGCACAGAGGAATGGGCAAGCAGCGGGATTCCCGGGTTCCAGGGCATGGGGCAGGGTGATGGTGCAGGGATGGGAACCAGCGGGTTTCCAGGAGAGAAAGAAAAACTGCGCACACAAGCATTCGGGAAGAAGAACACGAGAAAAGGGAGGAGAGAGAAAAGAAAATCCAGAAAATCAATTTAATCTGAAAATGTCAAGAAAATTCCAAAAAAATACTTTGGAACTTGAATAGACCAAATAAAATAGTTTTGGATTTTTGTGAAGTTTATTTTAGCCAATTAAAATATTTTTCCTTTAGAAATTCAATTTAAGCTTTAAATTAAACCGAAAGAATCCAAACGATTATTTTTAACTTTAAAGCTTCAAAAAAGACCACCAATTTAAATTAAATTTTACAACAAATAAAATATTTTTTGGGAAAACAGAAAAGAATTGAAGCATAATGGGTTGTAAGAAACAGCACCGACTTGAATAAAATCCAAGAAACCTAGAAAATCCACTAAACTCATTTTGAATTTAATTAAAGTTTTATTTAATCATTTAAATATTTTTCACTTTGAAATTTTAATTTAAGATTTATATTTATTCAATGAATCACAAATAGTTTATTTTATTTCTAAAGCTTTAAAAAGACTCTGAAATACTGGCAAGCTTAAAAGAAATAAAAACAACTCCACGGAAAAACAACTGGGTCTTGGAAAAAGGAAATCCAAGATAAAAGCAGAAAATCACATAAAACAAATTGCTTAATTAATTGGAGTTTGATTTACTCACATTAAATTGTTTTTATTTATGAAAATCCAAATTAAGCTTTAACAACTTAGGAAAATTCAAATGATTATTTTTATTTTAAAAATTTCAAAAAGGCCCAAAAATTGGGATGTTACAAACCTACCCCACTTAAATGGAATCTTGACCCCGAGATTCGGAGAGACTAGAAAGAAAGGTTGGGAAACTCGGCTCTTGGTTTCCTTGTTGCTTCCTTCTCTAATCGATCGCTTCATGGTTCTTCACAGAATCTCAAGGTCTTGCTCCCGGCAGGACTTTCTACTTCTTCGAAATTTTTGATTAGATAACCCTTGTTGGTGAGATCCTTCTCTAAATTGACTTCCTTCAGGGACATCCGCTCTTCTGGTATCCTAAGGCGTTTCTTCTACTGCGGTATGAAGGAAAGAGGTTGTGCTCCTCGAACAACTGCAGTAGTAGTTCCAACTTGGTAAACTGATGCCAAACTACTGGTTCTCAACCATGTACTGGGGTGCCAACTAAAAGCCATAAATTGTCTTCCAAAATTTGCTAGATCCAATTTCTATATATTATTGAAATCCACCATTCCAACATAACATAAACTCATCCCATTAAAATCCAATCATTCAATGAATCTCCTATTCTATCGATAAGACAACATAATTCATAAATCTTTCTTGGACAGAAGCTCGAATAATCCAACAATTCACCACTTTGATCGCATGGTTTCTTCACCGCACAAATCCACAAAAATCTAGTAGCAATAATCACATCTTCCAATCCGATAAACTCCAAGATCACGCTAAATTCATTTTATCCTTTTTGGAACGAAATTCTCCAAAGATTATAATCGTGCAATTGCTTCCTCCAAAATTCTTGACTAAATCCACGACATTATTCATTCCATTTCTCAAGCATATTTATCAATTGCAACCCTCTAGAATTTCTTTATATAAATCCAATATCTTCATTACAGAACCTTCCAAAAGACTGCTTATAATCCATAAATTCAAATTTAATCCGCCAAATTATTTTATCACCATCTTTCCAACATTTATTTGGTCCAAATCCAACATTAGTAAGATACCCCTCAATCATATATTCCAATAACCAACAATCATATGTTTGTATAATCCAATATCCAACAATTATACAATTCTATAATTCGATCAAGACATAGCTCTATAATCAAACCAAAATTTCTTTTAAATCCTAACTTTTCTATTCAATCATATCCAATTGAACCCAATGTTACCAATATACCCAATTAATTTCATACTTCTTGATTCAACCTAATCCACCAAAATCAACATCATGAATTGGTAATCGTATAACCCAATCTTCAACAATCATGTAACTCTTTAATCTAGAATCCAACCATAATATATTTCTGTAATCCAATCTCCAGCAATTATATTTCTACAATCCAATCTCCAGCAATTATATTTCTACAATCCAATCTCCAGCAATTATATTTCTACAATTCATCCAGGATACATTTCTATAATCCAATCTCCAATAATCCAATATCAACAATAATTTATTTCTATAATCCAATAATCATATATTTCTATATTCCAACCAAGATTCAACCAACTCTTCCAAAATTAATATCATGAATCGATGGAAAATCCAATTCTTTTCGCATTAAACCATTCATAATCAAGGCATATCCATCACCATACTTTAGTATTCACAAGAACTTATAACAACGGCAAATACTAAAATCATTAAAATCCCAAAATCAGTCTTATCAATAATTCCTCATAGCTACCTAGCTTGGTATCCAAACACACTGGTTAATCCCAAAAGAGCAGCTTCCAAGCGACTTGCATATTTGAACAATCTTCAACAATTCTTCACAGGTTTCATAGATGAGGAGAAAGCACAATAGGTGAGAGGGAAAAGCACACTTGACGAGAGAGAACAAGGGAGGAAGACAGGAGCATCCCAACTGGGGAAAAGTCAGTTTAACCCAAAGAACAAATAGTCGGAAAGCTATTAAGTAGCAACAAAATACGACACTCAAGCAAAAAGATCCTATTACGTGGACTAATCGATACTAAAACCAAGAAGGGCAACTTCTAATCTAACTTATATGGACGATCGACTTGACACAACAGCAATTCTTGAAACTTCTAGGCCATCCATCGCTTTGATTGTCGAAGAATCGATCCTATAGAGATTTCTGAGGTGAGTGGGTCACTTTAATTTTTTTAAAGCAAATTTCTAAAAAAAACAAGATGTAAGAATCTAAGAATGATATGAGAAGAGATTAGAATAAGATGAGAAAGAATAGAATAAGACGAGAGAAGAATACTATTCAAGTTAATCTGATGATTTGATTTATAAAATAAATTTTGAAACTTCCAACTAAAACGACCATGCTAACTATGGTTGCGTCCTACAGTCAATATGGCTATGATACCATCTCTGTCGGGACCCCAGATATGCAACTCCGAGACCCTCTGTGCATTCTGAACTAGTCCCATGATCAGTAGCTAGCTCACACAGTTGCAACTTCGATGAAATCATATCCATACAACAAGATAGCTAATGAAGCAGACAAATTAATATTACTTAGTAGTAAAGGACCTTATGGTCAAGTTTTACAGAGTTTGCCATGTAGGGCTTGACGATAACAGAATAAACTTGCAGCGGAGAATAAACAAACTCGTGGTAGCCATCCGACATGCCCACAAGTAATCGAGTAGAGAACGCATCCTAGTTCACATAGTCTTCAAGGTATTCATAAAAAATATCTGTATTCCCTGGTTCTTCCTCTGTGACTATTCAACAATGGCGCAAAGCCGTGAGTACTTTAAAGTACTCAGCAAGTCGTAGGGAAATGTATGCAAATAATATTCATGCAAGGCTTGACAAGGATAGCTTTATGGCTATTTTGCATAAAGTAGTATTGACAGTAAATACAGTAATTAGATTGAAAAGTATAATTTAAAAGATTAATACATAAGTAATCAAGTTTCTTTAAAGCAACTAGTGAACACCCTGTTCACTTCCTAACCATCAACCAACATCCAGATCGCTTCCCAACCAAACCATTCCAACACTTTTGAGAAAAATCTACCCCTCGTGTGAAATCACCAGGTATTGTCCATAACCGGGGACACGGCTATTCGAATAGTTTTACACTCTGCAGAGGTTGTACAGCTTTACCCACATGACACGATTTCTTTAGTTTGTTTGGCATCCGTCGATACCACTGCTCACTACCTTAAGTAAGCAGTCTAAAGCACGTGATAAGGCCTTTACAAAGTTATGTTTTGATCTGGTTCTGCTCGCTAAGGATTCGTCTTCCTGGCCCTCTCTTGCGCCACTTATCAACCCAAACAGAACCGACTGAAAGCATTGCTAATTAGTTGGCCAGGTCTATCCCAGTCTAAGACATGTGGTGGTACGGTAAGACCCAGATCAATGGCTTACAAGGTTAAGTCCTTAGAGACTACTCAGGCGAGGCAACCACATCTCAAAATTCTCCCCCTTTACTGCATGATCATTCGCCTGAGTACGAAATCATTTTTGGTTCAACCCGACCAAGTGGCAACCCTTGCCATGGCACAACATCTTTTAATAACAGTGGCTACGACATAATTCTATATTTCATTTAGTCAAATTCAATCATTCTTTGAGTATGTGATCATGAATCCCATAGTGACTAAGCATTACTAAGCAAAACACGCACCCTTGTTGGTATTACAATATTGTCCAACTACTAATTAACTATCCTATGGAGTCCAAGGATTTATGTCATTCAAGGGTACATGTCAACAGCATTTATACAAGGAGGCATAATGATAATTAGACATTTAACTATTCTCGAAAGCATTTATTATAAACTTAGCAACGCATGTTGATATAAATCAATATAGTTTTATAAAATGGGTACGACATGGTCAAAGGTCTATGACTTGACTTCGTTGATGGTTTGAATGGCTTCGGCAGACGGTTCCAAGAATTCTTCGAGAACGCCAAAATCTACACGCGCGAAAAGAGCCAAATAAATACAATAATTCCAAATAAAATCCAAAAATTACGAAATTAGTAGCGATAGGAAGAAGCTGAATTTAGATGAATTTAGAAATGAGAATCGACGAAATCGGATTTCGTATGAAGGAGAACGAATATCCGGAAGTTTGACTTCACATGAAATATAGAAAATCAATCAGACATGAATAGTGCTGGCTTTGGCAAAAATGATGGCGCACACGAGGGAAAGGGAGGGGCAGTCGGCGAACTACCAAAATAGGATCCCGGGAGCGAGACGGACCCAGTGGTGGTGGTCGCGTCGCCGGCGGAGGTCCGACGCGGCGGCGACGCGCAAAACAGTGCACGGAGGAATAGTGGCGCCGGTGAGCCGGTGGTGCTTTGGGGGAAAGGAAGGGAGCACCACATAGAACGTTGCGAGACGAAGCCAATGGTGTGGACGATGTCGTTGGGGGATCAAAGACGGTACCGGAAACGACGACAGATGGTGGTTCGATCGCTGGTGGAAATTTTTTTGGTTGTGGCAAGAGAGGGGGCGGATTCCAGGGATAGGAAGGGGAAGTCGAGGGGCACGCCGCGACGCGGTCGTCTTGGGAAATGAGTGACCAAGGAGGGAGAACGGAAGTGGTGAAGCTTGCAGCATGCATGAGTTGGAGTTCTGTATGTTATCTACTCGTTGAATGCCATGCATTAGCTAGTTGTATGCACGTACATGCGTGCTACACAAACTAACTCCTACATGCATAAGCTATTGAGTTGCTCCCATGCACTGACCCCACACATCATGTAGCAACCAACTGCATGCACTCGGCCGCACCTACTAGCTAACTACATGCAAGAGCACAACAAAAGAACACACACACACTCATGCAAAAGGTGGAAGAACTCATACACGAACACACTTGGGGTGATTTTTGCAAGTATTTTCTTTGTGATTCAACTCTCCTTCACTGAATCAACAAACAAGTCTGTCATATAAACACATGCTCAACTCACGGCACTAGATCCAGCATACTTGATCCAACTACTCCATGCATGCGTGCTCAGAACTAACCCATGCACCAACTCAGCTAGACTGGCACGAACACATCTCACGTGCACAGCTAATTGCACTAACTCAAATGAACTAAGTCAAGATTTTATTTCCCAACAAGAGGGAGCTCGGCGGTGGGGGCTTCGGTTTGGCAGGAGAGGAAGGGAGAAAGCTGCAGAGGGGAGGCCGGCTGTGGCAGGGAAACACAGGGCATGGGGAATGGGTAACCATGGCCGAACTGGAAGGTGGAGCTTACTGATGGTGGCTGCGGTTTGGGGGGTGCTTCCAGGGGAGGGAGGAGAGGAGAGGGGAAGGGAGAAAGCTTGTGCTGCTGGCTTCGGTTTAGGAGAGGAAGGAGGAGCACCGAGAGTCAAGTGGGGAAGAAAAAAAAAGGAGGGGGAGCTGGTGGGGGGGAGAGCTTTGTTGGGAGGGAGGAGAGGAAGATTGAGCTTGGTTTTGAGGAGAGGAAGGAGGAGCAAGAAGACAGAGGGAGGAGCATGTGGCGGCATGGCAGGGTAGGAGCATGCAAAGAAGATGGGGAGGAGCGGCAGTGGAGGCTTTGGTGCTGGAGCTTGGGGGAAGGAGGAAGAAGAGAAAGAGGAAGAGGAAGAGAGAGAGTTGCTGCACTGGGATGGGGCTCGGCTGTGCTTGCTTCGGTTTGGTTAGGGATGGATGGAAAGGAGAGGAAGGGGAAGAATGAGAGGGGGAGCTTGCTAGTTTACATAGAGGAGCAGAGGGAGCTCGGCTGCTCGGTTTTACAGGAGAGCAAGGGAGGGAGAGCGAAGCTCGGCATGGGAGGGAGAGTGAAGCTCGGCATGGGAGGTAGCAGCGGGATTCCAGGAAAGCTGACCGCACAGAGGAATGGGCAAGCAGCGGGATACCCGGGTTCCAGGGCATGGGGCAGGGTGATCGTGCAGGGATGGGAACCGGCAGGTGTCCAGTAGAGAAAGAAAAACAGCGCACACAAGCATTCGGGAAGAAGAATAGGAGAGAAGGGAGGAGAGAGAAAAGAAAAAGGAAAGGAGAACAGAAAATCCAGAAAATAAATTTAATGCAAAAATTTCAAGATACTTCCATAAAATACTTTGGAATTTGAATAGACCAAATAAAATAGTTTTGGATTTTTTTAAAAGTTTATTTTAGCCAATTAAAATATTTTTCCTTCAGAAAATTCAATTTAAGCTTAATTAATTGGAAATCCAAGATAAAACCAGAAAATCACATAAAACAAATTTCTTAATTAATTGGAGTTTGATTTACTCACATTAAATTGTTTTGATTTATGAAAATTCAAATTAAGCTTTAACAACTCAAGAAAATTCAAATGGTTATTTTTAGTTTGAAATTTTCAAAAAGGCCCAAAAATTGGGATCTTACACCTCATCTCCGTTGCCGCCTCGGCTCTTCGTTTTCTTATGGGTCAATGTCTTCTTCTAGGACAAATCGACATCATTGTAATCTTTCATGATCTCCTCCGACAACATTCGTGTTTCCTCGTTATAACTTTTATTTAGTCAATATTTTAATTATTTTTTATTGGAGTTTGTAAACAAATCAAATTGCTACTTTTCATTAATTTATTCTGAATTTTAGCTATTTAGGGATTTTAATTTGGAATTTGTATGGAAATCAAATTGCAAGTTTTCTTTTATTTTTATTTCGAATTTCAATTATTTATGTTGAAATCGTATACAAATTGAGTTGCCATTTTTTGTTTAATTTTTAATTTCAAACTATAGTTACTTACGGATTGTATTTTGGAATTCGCATCAGAATCAAATTTCTAATTTTATCTTATTTTTATTCCGAATTTTAGTTATTTTTTGTTGGATATTCGCATACAAAATCATTTTTTTTGTTTAGTTTTTGTCCCGAATTACAATTATTTACATATTTTACTTGGGAATTCGTATCGAAATCAAATTTCTAATTTGATCTTATTTTTTATTCCGAATTTCAGTTATTGTTTGTTGGAAATTCGCATACAAAACATATTGCTATTTTTTGTTTAATTTTTATTTTGAATTGCAGTTATTTAGGGATTTTACTTTAGAATTCGTATTGAAATCAAATTGCTAATTTTATTTTATTTTTTAATTTCGAATTAGAGTTATTTCTAGATTGTATTTAACATGGACTTTCTTTTAATCCAGACCATTATAATCTTGACCCACCATGATCAATGATGTAGATCTTTCTCTTTTTTCATCGATTAATGTGAGAATTTCTACCAAGCCATGGAACTCTAGTACCACATATCTCCACCATTTATCTAGCATGGGCATTGCAATCTTTGACTCCCATCAACTTTTCTCTCTCCACTACACACATCCATATGCAATATTCATGGTATGGATATGTGGTACTAGAGTTCACTAGCATGAATCATCATTCCCACATATATATACACATATATATGTTGTAGGTGTAAAAACCGAACATAAGTGAGGGGGTGGACGTCGGCCGTCTGACGGGCCGTCGTCCACGAGGGTAAAAAATGACACAAAGATTTATACAGGTTCGGGGGTCCGAGAGGACCGCCCTACTCCTGTCGGTGAGCCAACGGGGGGGTTACCTCTGGAGAGGGAGCCCCCGAGGGCTCACCAATTTGAACATACTTCTTTATTGCTCAAGAGAGCTCTCCCTTGAAAAGAGAGGTACATGGGGTATTTATAGGCTCCCAAGCCTGTACAAATGACCAAAATATCCCTTGAGGGATAGCTACACTATGAGTACAAGTGAAGGGTATTATAGTCTTTCATGAGTACAATAGCATTTCTCGGGTCTGTATGCGTGTCTTCTGAGAGGCGGGCCCCGTCAGTATGATAGATGAATTATTCTTACAACAATATATATGTATATATATATATGTGTGTGTGTGTTTGTGTGTGTGTGTGTGTGTGTAGAGAGAGAGAGAGAGAGTTCACAAAGAGACATATATAATAGTACAAATTAACACACTACCGCTTTCTCGACATGTCTCCAGCCTAGACCTGTTCAAACGTCAGATCGGGCTTAAAAACCCCTATTTGAAACGGGCAGGCCCGAGCCCAGCATGAAAGTTGAGTTTTTCATTTAAAAATATTATTTTAACAATTTTTTGAAATAAAAATTAGTATTTAATTCATTTTCAGAATTTTAAAAAAAATCATATTTTTAATTAAATTTTTCGGGCCTTCAGGCTTTCAAGCCTAAACACAATTCCTAAGGTTGGTCTGAATCGCTTCAGTTCGGGCCAGTAAGACAGTCGGCCAGCCGCCATGAACACCTCTACTCCAGCCCTCGTTATTGTACCGAAATCAAGCGCAGACGTATGCACGGTGCATGGTGACATGTGTTGAGTAATCATCGCTGGCGAGTCCAGTCCGAACGATTACCTCGCAGACAAGAGTAGAATCGCTTAGAACAATACAAGAACACAAGAACAGAATAATAGATTGAACACAGAGATATAGGGGGCTTCTTGCTTCACTTTATTCCTTCGTCAATCGATCAATCGTTTACAATGAATAGCACCCCCTATTTATAGGCTAGAGACCCTACTAGGGTTCGGGATGGGGAGCCCATACATGGGCCGGCTTCTAGGCCAGGCTCATAGTTTCCCAACACTCCCCCTTGGGCACCCATCCTCACATGTTCATGCCTCACAAAACTCCATAAAACCCAAAGGGGAAAAATTTGGAGAAAGAGCACATGATACAAGTTCTCACTGCGTTACCTAATTGCCTCATTAAAAACCTTAGTCAAGAAACTTCAGGAAAACTCGTCAAGAGAAAAAGAGTACAATCCACCCAATTTCATTTAATCTCCAAGATTTACTCTTTGGGTACTCGATCTTCGTGATCAAGTTTCAATAATGAGTTTATGAAGATTCCCCCCCCCCTCAATTCTGCACTTCTCTAAGTCTTATCATTCATATTCCACGTATGCACCTTTCAAAGCTAGATGCTGGAGTGACTTAGTGAGTAAATCTGCAAGACTTTCACATGACTTAGTATGCAGTACTTTAATTCCGTCCATCTTTTGCAATTCATGAGCACAGAAGAACTTGGGGTCGATATGCTTTGTGAGAGGATTCTTCACATAACTCATCTGCACTTGTGCAACACAAGCTGTATTATCTTCATAGATAATAGTGGAGGTTTGTGCGGTATTCAATCCACATGACTGCTAGATGTGGTGAATCATCCGCCGAAGCCAAGCACATTCTTGTGAGGCCTCGTACAATGCTATTATTTCCGAGTGGTTCGTCGAAGTCGATACAAGACTCTGCTTAGACTATTTCCATGAAATTGCGCCCACCACATAGGAGTTCATAGCCTGCTTGCGATTTGGTCAGTATCACGGGTTCTACAGTACCCCAGATCTGCATAGCCATTCATAGTTAGGTCTTGGTTCTTTCTGTAGAATAGATCAAGTTCTTTGCTTCCTTAGAGGTATTGGAAGATGTCATTCATTCCCTACCAATACCTTTGGTAGGTTCTGTACTATACCTTACTAGTAGGTTAACGGCAAATGCAATGGCCGATCTAGTACAATTTGCTAAATACATGAGTGCTGCTATCGCACTTAAGTATGGGAATTCTGGTCCCAGGACTTCCTCCCCTCTTCTTTTGGTCTGCACGGGTCTTTGTCTTGCTGCAAAGATCTCCCGACCATTGGCAATTTCAAAGGGTATGCCTTTCAAAATAAAACCTTTTTAACACCTTCTGAGTGTAGGTTGACTAATGCATTAAAATCCCTTCAAGGGCATGCTCAAGCTGCAAGCCTAAGCAATATTTGGTTTTACCCAAAGCTTTCATTTCGAACTCTGACTTCAAGTAAGAGCTTGCTTTCTTAATACCTTTCAGGGTTCCAATGATATTCAGATCATCTTCATACACTGAGATTATACAAAATCCATCCTGGGATCATCGTATAAATACACAGGGATTATTCTTATTGTTCATATAGCCTTTCTTGCATAGAAAGTCGCTTCAAGCGATTATACCACATCCTGCCTGATTGCTTAACTACGTACAGTGACTTTTTGAGTTTCACGCTGTACATATTTCTATTTGCTCTGTCTTGGTTCGGGACATGGATACATTCAGGTATCTTCATATAAATGTCTGAATCCAATATTTCATAAAGATATACAGTTACCACATCCATCAATTTCACTTTTAACTTCAAGTTTACTGCCATTGAGATTAAATATCTAAAGGGTGGTTTCGCCCATGACCGGGGAATAGGTTTCTTCATAAACAACTTCTGGATGTTGAGTGAAACCTTGTACAACAAGTCTTTCTTTACTTCATTATTTTCATTTCTCTTTCAAACAAATACCCACTTATGCCCTATAGGGTGCACATGGGAAGGCGAACGGCTTACAGGCCCAAACACCTTTCTTTTATTCAGAGATAACAATTCTGCTTCTATTGCCTTCTTTCAATCTTTCCAATCTGATCTTTTCTTTCATTTAGCGAGCGATACAGGCTCTGGATCAAGATCGATGATTGTGGCAATTTTCTTTGCAAAAATCAATGTCGACATTGGCTGTTGTCTTATTCATAGATTCTCCCGATGTCACAAAGTTTATAGCTATTTCTTCAATGGGCGATTCTTCTAATGCTTCTACTTGCTCACCACTGCTTTCATTTACGGGGACAAGTCCCTTTAGTTTTCAGCTCCGATGTGTGCGCACACATCCATGCTGATGTTCAATTCTAGTATGTCTTTTCTAAAGGTTCCATACTGGTGCCAGGTCTCAACTGGCTTCCCTTCTGGTTCTAGGGAACTTCGGTGATCGGCTGTGTCAAATCCTTCTTATCCTTTTTCGCCAGGCGTCCCCGGTTACTTGGGATTTGAGGGGCCGGAGTTCTCGTCCTTTCAGAGGCCTTAGGACGGGATAAGGGATACCTTCATTGGTATTTCAACCCTCTCCGGTGCATTGCGTGCAGCATATGCGACTTGGTCACGCTCTTCAAATCACTAAAGTGGTTAGGCGCTTGATTCGCTAATACTTGCAAATCAATTATCTTCTAGACTTCATTTCTCTTCTAGACTTCAATTATCTTCGGACTTTCTATTTGCTTCACTAGTGTGCGGGTCATGTGCATGGATTTCAATTATCTTCGACTTCAATTATCTGGCCGGATCGCAATTATCTTCGGACTTCTCTATTTCCGATATTTTCATCAAGAGGTTGATTTCTCCCCTAATGACGGAAACTAGCCTCATCTAATATATTGTCGTGAATCGGCAAGATGCAAATCTCTCATCATAGGTTCCAAATACCGATTATGGATGTTGTCACATAACCAGCTTATATCCCAGACTTTCGGAGAAGGCCCTTTGCAGTTCGCTGTGGTAATGGTATAGGTATATAAACCTTGCAACCAAACCTTCAAAGATGAGAAGTTTTATGTGCTGACCCTTGCACTAGTAGCATAGGTGAATGGATGTTATATGCCAGTGGTCTAAAATTGATGAGAGTTGCTGTGAGCAGGACTGCGTGTCCCCAACATGCAGTTGGTAAATTACAATTCTTCAAAGGTGGTCGGGCAATAAATTTAATCCTTGTAATTAATGCCTCTGCTAGTCCATTCTGGGTGTGGACATGCGGTACGGAATGCTCAACTTTAATTCCCATTGCCATACAATAATCATCAAATGCCTTTGAAGTAAATTCTCCAGCGTTGTCTATTCTAGTGGACTTCATATGATGACCAGGGAAATTATTCTTCAATTTTAACTATCTGCGAGACTAGCTCTGCAAAAGCGTGGTTTCTTGTAGATAATAAACATACATGCGACCATTTCGAGAAAGCATCGATGAGCACCATAAAATACCTAAATGGCCCTTACAGGGGCTGTATAGGACCGCAAAAAAAGGTCTCCCTGGATACGGTCCAGGAATATAGGGACTTCATCCTTCGCTTTTAGAGCAGAAGGTTTAGTAATTAAATTCCCGGTGGCACATGCGGGGCACACAAAATCTTCCTGATTCGGGAAATTCTTTATATTGACATTATGTCCCTGTAAATTGTTAATTATATTTCTCATCATTCTAAGACTTAGGTGGCATTCTCTATCGTGCCAGAGATAGAAAAGATTTAGAGCTTCTAAATACGGTTTTCAGGGCAGTATAGGCTGCAGATGCCTTAATATTAGTGTAGTATAGCCCAGTTTCAAATGAAGGAAGTCATTCTGATACCATTTTTTTTTTACTTTCTTCACGCTTTATAATGAGCAGGTATTTCTTACCATACTCTTATTCAGTCTCTACGTGGAAACCGTTTGCGCGAATATCCTTGAGAGTTCTAGTCGATTCTGGGTATAACGAGGCTTCTTTAATGACCAAAGTTGTGCCCATTAGGAGTATAATTGAGGCCCTTCCCGAGCCTATTATACAAGTATCGTCACTGATTGTCGTGAAGACTACTGAAGATTCTTGCCGATCGACCAAAGATTTTCGCTCTCTCAAGATGGTATTTATTGTGCCGCTACCGCTAAGCACACTTCCTCCAATAGGGCGCCACACGCGTTCTAATATAATGTACTTTATTAGTATGTAGCAGAAAGCAAGCAACACATAAATAAAATACTTCAAATATCAGAACATAACTTGTTATTATAAATACGGGAATAAGTCTTGCAGGACTCGTCATAAGAATTTAATGCTTTTCTCTACTAGAGCTTACAACCATTATTCAAAAGTAATTCAATGTTCTGCTTCAATTACAAACTGCAAGTTACTATAAAAGATCAAAGTGCAATGCGTGCACTAGATCGAATCAGCGAAGTATTCAGAAACTTCTGCATCAATCTACTCCTTGGAGATCTTCTCCTTTTGGGCAACTACGGCTGCGGCCGCTGCGATGTCCAGAGGAGGAATAATGGGGCTGCTGCTAGGCTGTCCTATGCCCTTCTTCTTAGACTGGAAAGCATCAATAAAGTGCGACTCACGACTTTACCCTTCTTACTCCTCTCCTTCGTGAGAGGTTTTATCACCTTGTAGCTACTAGCATTGGCTTCATGGCCAACATTGCTACTAGGTGGCTATGAGATGTAGTTCTTCCTTAGAACATTATCTTAAGCTTCTGCAACTTGCATGGTATCAATTAATGCGGCATACTCCGTGTAGCCGTCTTGACAATAGTTGCGTGCGGATTGCACCGCATTTGGGTGAAAGGTAGAGATAGTCTTCTCAATCTTCTGCTTATCCATGATTACATTATCACATAGTTGAAGACTTGTATAAATTCTGTACAAATTCTGGCCATGCTGGGTCAGTTCTTCAAACTGCTGGTTCGTGATGCCAGTCATCTTCATATTCATGCAAATAGTTCATAAGATTACTGCTATTAATTTACATAAAATGGTTGCAAAATTCTTATAATGCTCTTCGAACTCCCGGTTCGTAATCCTGTAGTTTTCTATGCATTTTCATGATTTACTGCTATTTTCAATGATTAAAAGTAATTTAAACAATCACAAATAATCATAACAGTAAATACAATAAATAAATTACATAGAAATAATAATAACAAAGTTAAACGTGCTTCAAATGCAAAAATTGATTCAAAATTTGAATTCCCGAGGCTCTTTTCTGCTGGAAAATAAATTTTCGGCGAATTCTGCTATTGCTAGGGGATAAAACGCAAAATTTCATTTCAGTGAAATATTTTCGCGTAAGTTTCAGATTTTCGGAGGGCCTTTTTGCAAATTCAGGATTTCCTTTTCTTTTCCCGATTTTTTTTCTCTCTCCCGTACGGGCCTTGTCCTTTCACGGAAGGCCCAATTGTCCTTTTTCAGCCTGCTTCATCGGTTCAAGACCGAAGGGAACCCTACCCCGTACATGCGGCGCAAGCGCGCTTTAGCTCTTAGGCGGCAGTCGATGGCACGGTGCAAGCGGCGGCTCGGCCCGGTGGCTTAGGCGGCGCATGAGCGGCGGCGTGCTTACTGGCGCGCGGCTGGCTCAATTCTTCGCGGTGGCGCCATGGCTTTTGCGGGTCGGATGCGGCCGCACGGCGCAGCTCTTCATGGGCGGCGCCATGGCTTTGCGGGCGGATGCGACCGCACGGCACAGCTTTCAGGGCGGCGCCATGGTTTTGCGGAGGTGGCGAGGCGGAGGAGGCGCCGTGGGCCGTGGAAGGAGCGCGCGGCGGTTTGCTCATCTGAGCGCTTGGAGGCTGCGGTTAAGAAGCGGCGGCCTTTGCGAGGCGGCCGGCGTCGTAGCCGAAGCGGTCTTGGCGGCGCGCTGCAGCAGCCAGGTCGAACAGCGCGCGCGTCAGCGTCGAGATCGGGTTGGCGGCGGCGCGACCAAACTCGGCGGCCGCCTCAAGCGGAGGCGGCGACGAAAGAGGCGGCGGGCGGCGGCGAGTAGGGTCCAATGATCCGCCATGCGACGGCGCGACGCTAAGGCGGGCAGCGTGCCGAGCTCGGTGGCGGCTCAGCCTGGCGGCGGTCGCCTCATGCGCGATGCGGGCGGCTCCAAGCCGTCTTGGCTCGATGGCACGGCCGCGCGCGGCGCTAGGTGGCGGCGTGGCTCCATGGCCGACGGCTTCGGCCGCGATATTTTCAATTATTGTTCATATAATTGCAATGTGTACTGTTTATCATGCCATTATCGTTCATGTGATTACCGCTCGGCGACTTCAAGTCGGTTCACGGTAGTTTAGAACGATTTTGTGATTTTCAATCTACGGTACAATCGACATCCGATCTTTCGTGCAATCTACTCATCGACATTGTGTCGGCGACTTCAAGTCGGCTCACGGTAGATTAGAACGGATTTGCACCGTATAAAACCAATCTAGAAAACGAATTTGCAGAATTGAAAGCGATCTAGAAAGCGATTCAATCTACGAGCGTCGTTCATCGACAGTTACCTTTCGATTCGAGTAAAGTAGGCCGGAGTCGATCGTGCTGATAACGTGTTGAGTAATCATTGCTGGCGAGTTCAGTCCGAACGATTACCTCGCAGACAAACGTAGAATCGCTTAGAACAATACAAGAACACAATAATAGATTGAACATAGAGATGTAGGGGGCTTCTTGCTACACTTTATTCCTTCGTCAATCGATCAATCGTTTACAATGAATAGCACCCTCTATTTATAGACTAGAGACCCTACTAGGGTTTGGAATGGGGACCAGGCTCATAGTTTCCCAACAACATGCATCCTTCCTAACAGTGCATGGTAATTAGGAGTGCTTACTACAACTAACTAACACACTTCTTGTCGCGGGCAGAAAGCAGCACGTCGGAGACCAGCTTCTCGAGGTTGGCGTACGAGCGCCCGCCGGGCAGCGTCGCCTGGACGCCGGTCTCCCTCCACCCCGCCACGTGGCGTCGCATCTCCCTCCCCTTCTCTCCGCCCATCGCCTCCCGTATCTTGTCCTCCACGGCCTCCCGCCGCACGTCGTGGCCGATCTCCATGGCCACGCCCCACTCCACGCACTTGTACCGGCAGTTGGTTTGCTG
This sequence comes from Phyllostachys edulis, assembly GCA_036346405.1. Classification (NCBI taxonomy): domain Eukaryota; kingdom Viridiplantae; phylum Streptophyta; class Magnoliopsida; order Poales; family Poaceae; genus Phyllostachys; species Phyllostachys edulis. The sequence continues at coordinate 41,964,277 of CM070552.1, read as the reverse complement.
CTCCGCGAAGAAGGGCCAACACAGCATCGGCACCCCGCCGCAGAGGCTCTCCATCGTCGAGTTCCACCCGGAGTGGGTCAGGAACACGCCCACCGCCTCGTGCCGCAGCACCGCCTCCTGTGGGCACCAGCTCGCCAGGAGGCCGCGTCCCTTGATGGACTCCAGGAACTCCGGCGGCAGCACGGCGGCGTCGCCCTTGACCAGGTCCGGCCGGACGATCCACAGGAACTCGTGCCCGCTGTTGGCCAGCCCCCACGCGAACTCGATGAGCTCCTCGTTGGTCATCACCGTGATGCTGCCGTAGTTCACGTACACGACGGAGCCGGGCTCCTTGCCGTCCAGCCAGTCGAAGCAGGACACGTCCTCCTTCCACAGGTTGGAGCCCAGCGCGTCGAGCGGGCCGCCGCGCGGCACGACCTGCTCGGCGAGGAAGGCGAGCGGGCCGATGGTGTGGATGGGCGCGGCCGGCGGGAGCGTGGCGCGCATCGCGTCGAGCGCCTCCGGCTCGAGCTCGTCGAAGGTGTTGAGGACGACGGCGTCCGCCTCCGCCAGCCGCTCCGTCACGTGGAGGGCGAAGTGGACCATGAACTCGTCGGGGTCCGTCGAGCGGAAGAAGCTCGGGAAGTCCTTGAGCCGCATGTGCCGACTCATCCCCGGCGCCCAGTCCACCGGCGTGTCCAAGAACCCGTTCGTCAGCTGATCCGCATCTGCATGTTCAGTACCATGCACGATTCGATCACCCGTAAAACACACACGCAATTGTTCTCGCGATTAACAATGACGGCCTGACGCACGTCGCGTTGCTGTAAGAGTTTGGCCGTTACCTTTGAGTGGGAAGATGCCCTTGTCGATGAGGGCGCGGTAATAGCGGTAGCCCATGTAGCCGCAGGCGCTGGCCGTCCAGAACAGCGCGCACGGCACGCCGATCTCCCTCGCGGCGTCCAGGGTGAAGCTCATGACGTCGTCGGCGACAACACAAGTAACCGGTGGCGCATCGGGGGAGGCGTTGAGGTCGGCGAGGAGGCTCTTGAAGTGGGGGAGGCAGGTCTCCATGGTGGAGCGGCAGAGGGACGGCACGTCCTGCGTGGCGTCGGCGTCGGACGGCGGCAGGCCGTCCGGGATGGTGGTGAAACGGAAGTCCGGGAGGCCGTCGAGCGCGCCGGCGCCGCGGGAGCGGAGGAGCCGGCGGTGGTTGAACTCGGAATTGACGAAGGTGACGTGGAAGCCCCAACGCTGGAGGATCTTGGCCAGCTTTAGCATCGGCGTGATGTGCCCCTGCGCCGGGTACGGCACGCACACGGCGTGCGGCTTGTCGGCGTCGGCCAGCACGGAGCCCATGTCGATCTGCGCCTGTATATAAATTTGTGATGGTTGTGTACACTACCGAGCTGAGATTGTTAGTGTGTTGAGCTGTTTGCTGTGTATGAGAGAGGAAGTGATTAATGGAAGCTGGTATTTGTAGAGCCAGCTTGCTGACTAGCTAGCTTAGCTAAAGCCTCAGCAGACAATTATTGGAAGGATAATTAGGATAAACTAAACTGTCATTTGTTATGGTTTCACTGTGGCTGCTCGATTGGGTGCTTCAAGCCTTCAAGTCCTCTCTTTTTAGAGCTTGCTGTTGCTGTGGCTGCCTGAGCCTATTTTTGGCTTGACAGCAACAGCAATTAATTAGCCAGATCACTCCACATTTATCTTGGCAGCTGACACGACTCGAATGACCCAAAGTTCGTATAGGTGCACGTACCATTGACTACTGAAAAGAAATTTATCCTAAAGGATTCTTTGCCGTCTGGATCTGATCGAACAGTAATGCTGCTCTGCATTACACACACTTGGGCATGCAGTGATGTGGACGACACGCGACAAAAATGCTCATCTTGTCTGCAGAAATGAGTAACAAAAATGACAGCTACAAATACCGTGTGCGCCATCGAAGGATGTCAAGTGAAAACAGATCAACCGGAAAGTGCTGCATCTTTACTTGGACTGATCCGATAGCTAGTTCGTGTCAGAAACAACGCAAAAATCTGGTGAGATCACGCATGCAGTTTTGCCCCAACTGTTTCTCGGCGTACTCATGCAACCACAGGCCAGCAGGCAGCTGGCCGGATCAACGTCCACGCATGCTCTGTTTGTTTCCTGATGTACGCGCTTGATCCGATCACACGCCATACCAAAAACGGAGAGATCCTGCAAAGAAACGCTCCACAGCTAAAGCCAAGGCGTAGTAGATCACTGACAAATCAACCGTGCCGCGCCAGATCATAATTTCCGCATCCGAACAAAAAGATATTCCCGTCAGGTTCCACATTTAGTAATCGGTTCAATGTACAACTCGCAGTCTAGATCAGTGTCACTGGCCAGTGGGAGAAAAATGCTACTAGTATACGTAAGTGTCGGATTACTTATGATACCAGCTGCAGCAAGTTGCAAGAACGAGAGCAACCCTAAACGTCTCCGTCCTACCCTAAACGCAAGTTGCAAGAACGAGAGCATGAGACAACGCTGCAGGTTTTACTGATAGGCCGCTTCACGCAGGCACATGCGGCTAGCTACGTGAAGACGTGGAGGTTGCAAATTGGCCCCTGCCAGGATTGCATTGGGCAGCTTCAGGCTCGATCAAGGAGCCTCGTGAAGCATTCAGAAATTATCAAATCAACTGTGATTAGTGAGACGCCGACCTACACGAGATGCAATAGATGTGTGGTGTAGACGTACCGCCAGCTTAGATTTGCATCAATAATGCAGATGCAATAGATGTGTGCTGTAGACGTACCACCAGCTTAGATTTGCATCAAGAATCCAAGCATGGACATAAAAGGTTGTGCTAAGTGCTAACAACTTCCTTGGAAATATACAAGCTAAGTGAGAGAACCTTACAAACGGAGACTCGGAGAGTGATAACTAACAACCAGCGAGGCAGCAATAGATAGCAAAAGAGCATAGGCTCGGTGTTGGGCAGCACAGAGCAAATGACTGCATGACTCCCTTGTTCACGCCTTGACAAAAAAAACACAAAACCTGTACCGTCCAGGTCAAGTGAGGTGATAAGGTTTAACCGTCCCTGGGGTTAGCATATTTTTCGTTATTCAAGAAACGAGTTGATTGATCCAGCCGCTCCATCTGACCTGCCTGCAGAACATGGAGGCATCAGAAAATCAATTGGTAAAGAATACAGCACGCAGATATTAAGTACAAACAACGAGATCATGCATGGCATCTTGGGAACATCTTGGGAATTCTTATAGGGCCTGTCTGTCTACACAAGATTCGACTGTTTTCTCAACCCAAAACAGTCAAATTTTAGTTCATTTACAACTTCATTATATATAAATTACAGTAAATTATTTATGTATTTTTTTGTTTGTCACTGTAATTATTCTCGAAAGTCTTAATAACTCGTATTTCCATCACATTATTCAAATTTAATATACTGAGAGATTGAGCAAAAACAAAAACAAACAAAAAAATTTATATACCAACAAAATATGGCAACGTTGTGAACCCATTATGTTTCGAAGAAAAAATCATAATAAATTCAGATGTAAATCTCAAAACAAATTGGACGGATGAAAATTGGACTATTTTAACAAAAGAAAACACGAATGTTGTTTAGCAAAACCGATTTTTATAATGCACGGGCAGATGTCGATGAGATGCAACCAACAATCCTGGAGGGAGAGGGTTCATTGAAACCGGACATCAGATCAAAATGCATCGTTCTCTACTAGTGATATGTAAGGCCCACTTAATTGACTTCTTGTTTTTTACTTTGCAACCAAAATATAAAAAATTATGACAGTGGCCCCTGAAAGCCAAAACAGACAAAGGACCACGCTATAATATATATATTATCACTTGAGATCTCAAGAACAAGAATTTCGTATAGTGACAGTGACTACATGCAAGCTCAAAGCTAGGAAATTGTTTTACGAGTTCACAGCCATCAATTATTTAAGCTGATGACAATGTACAAGACGCGGGCTTTATGTCACCAGCGCAGTTTCGTGAACGCAAGTAGTAACCGCGATTGGTTGATGGGCGACGACAAGATACAGAGATAGACGCAGGAGACGGGCGTCGAAATCAGGAAGCAAAGTTAAGAACGAAAGCAGATATTAAGTACAAACAACGAGATCATGCATGGCATCTTGGGAACATCTTGGGAATTTTTATAATGCACGGGCAGATGTCGATGAGATGCAACCAACAACAATCCTGGAGGGAGAGGGTCCATTGAAACCGGACATCAGATCAAAATGCATCGTTCTCTACTAGTGATATGTAAGGCCGACTCAATTGACTTCGTGTTTTTTACTTTGCAACCAAAATATAAAAAACTTATGACAGTGGCCCCTGAAAGCCAAAACAGACAAGGACCATGCTATAATATATATAATATCAGTTGAGATCTCAGGAACAAGAATTTCGTATAGTGACAGTGATTATATGCAAACTCAAAGCTAGGAAATTGTTTTACGAGTTCACAGCCATCAATCATTTAAGCTGATGACAATGTACAAGACGCAGGCTTTAAGCAGCCGAACCAGCAGGAAATCTCATGAGAAAGACATGCCGTTATAGAATGCATTGAGCAACTATTAGACGAAATTTTTTTAATAATCTTTTTTTTATTTCAAAATATAGTAATATACCTGCATTTTTTTTATTTTTCAGAAATAATCCTATGTCACTCGACCGTTGGGCGACAGAGGATAGTCACCCTACGATTGAGCGATGCTGCGACGTGTGTCAGCGGATCAAAGCAGAACACCAGAAGCCGGCCGACCCTTTTCAGCCCTTACGAGTACCCGAATGGAAATGCGAGGAAATCAGCACGGACTTCATTACTGGTCTGCCGAAGACCAGAATGGGGTATGATTCTGTCTGGGTCTTAGTAGATCGATTGACTAAGACCGCCTATTTTATTCTGGTGAAGACCAACTACAAGGGCAACAAATTAGCATAATTATACATGTCCCGAATAGTCAACTTGCATGGTGTTTCCAAGCGAATTGTCTCAGATAGAGATTCACGGTTTACATCCCATTTCTGGGACAAACTTCATAAGGCTTTGGGCACATATCTGGCATTTGGCACAGCATACCACCCCTAGACCGATGGTTAGACTGAAAGAGTAAACCAAGTCCTAGAAGACATGCTTCGGACTTGTGCTATAGAGTTCGCTGCTGATTGGGAGAAGTGTCTACCATATGCTGAATTCGCATACAACAATATCTATCAGTCTAGTCTAAAGATGTCACCCTTTGAAGCCCTTTATGGAAGACAATGTCGAACACCGTTGTTGTGGTCAGAAGCAGGGGGAGGATATCTCTTTGGACCAGACATCTTGAAGGAGGCCGAAGACAAGGTTCGTCTCATTCGAGACCGACTACAAGCAGCACAATCAAGACAGAAGAGCTATGCCGACAATCGTCGTAGAGAGCTAGAGTTCAAAATAGGGCACTTTGTCTACCTAAAGGTTCCCCCCCTCAGAGGAACCAGAAGATTCAAGGTCAAAGGGAAGCTGGCACCAAGGTATATAGGGCCATTTCAGATCATCACCAGAATGGGAAAAGTAGCTTATCCGTTTGAGCTACCCGAGAAGTTGTCCGACATACATGATGTATTTCATGTGTCGCAACTCAAGAAATGTCTTCGAGTGCCTAAAGAACAAGCTCGATTAGAAGACATCAAACTCAGCAAGGATTTGGCATATACCGAACATCCAGTTGAGATCCTAGAAGTAGTGGAAAAACGGACACAAAACTGTGTGTACCGCTTGTGTAAAGTTAGGTGGAGCAACCACACAGCAAGGGAAACAACGTGAGAACGTAAGGACTTGTTAAAAACCGAGTGTCCCCAATTATTTTTGTAACTGACGATGATCTAATAATCCTCATTTTATTCAGTTATCTATAGTTCTTGGTATAGATAGCAGTATCTGACTGTCTATACACTTCTCATAAGTGTACCCCTTGTCCATTGGGGGGGGGGGGTCGTAAGCTTTTCTATGACCATCCCCTGGTCATAAGTTTCTCTGCGACCAATCCCTAGTCGTAAGCTTTTCTTTTACGATTACCCCCTAGTCGTAAGTTTCTCTGCGACCAGTCCCTAGTCATAAGCTTTTCTTTTATGACTATCCCCTGGTCGTAAGTTCTCCTACGACCAGTCTATGGTCGTAAGCATGCCCAGGCTGAGCCGCTGCTTGAACTTGAAGAATTTGCATATGTCCCTGTACCAACAGAGGGGCGACGTGTCCCCCTCGGGCGGGTCCTGCGGCGAATGCTCGGTGGGAATGTTCTGGTGCAGGTTGCTGCTACGGTGTGCCTCATTGCGGGGAGGTGCCCTCCTAGCACGCTCCCTTTGTTCGTCCAAGGCCCCAACAGCCCTTGCGAGTTCACGGATCTCGTCCCATTGCTTCTCCATCTGAGCGAGATTGTGTTGAAGTGTTGATAAAGGAAAACCCGCCGTGAAAGGGGTAGTACTTATATGCCGAGTCAGCCCTGCGTACACGGCTGAATTGTAATTGGGTTGAACGAAATTCGCGTCCGCGAGGCAGAGGCCTCGAGAAATCATGTGGCGTATTGCGTCACGCCTCTACGGAAGCGCACTTCGTTGGACGTCATTGCAAGAAAGCTACCTATTGGGTCACGTCGCCCTAAAAAGCTGGGGAGGTAGAGTTGTCATTTCCCTCTGAATCGTGTTGTCTTGTCATTCTAAAAAGTTAACGTCGCAGTGTGTGGTCTTGTAGTTCTGAAAAGTTAGCGTCCACAGTGTGTACAACAAGCAAAGTACTAACTGAAGTACAAGTTACAACATGCTAGTATTTCTAATCTTAATACCACTGCACACACAACATCAAACAATGCTGCACTGCACACCAGTGTTCCTACGTGTTGGCAGGCGCCTTGCAACGTCTCGCAGTGTGGCCTTCCTGGCGGCAGCGGCCGCAACGTCTACATGTCGATCCAGCTTTCCCTTCGCCCATATCATTCCTAATGCGACGAATCTGCCGACGGTCCTTCCCACCCTTCAACATGTCAAGATCCGGAGTCCAAGTCCTCTGTGCAATATCCAACGTGTCGAAGTTGCCCACAACTCTGAAGCCTCTTAGCTCGCCGCACCACGCCTGCAGCACCCTCTCCTTTATGAAGTACTCCGACATGAAGTTCGATGGGTCCATGTTGATAGTCCCGCACGCAGCGAGCACATGAGTATGGCTTGTGAAGGAGATTTGGTTTGTTGCATGTGTAGCAAGGTTTATTCACATGATCTCCAAGGCACACCTCGTGGGTAACAAGCGAGCGAGCCGTCCCGAATCCGGCTGTCCCGAAGGAGCACGTCGAAACGATGCTCCGTATTGCCCATCACGAAGACCGTGTGCGACTGACCCTTCTCGGTCTTGGCTTGCATGTATACCGTAATCTTGAACAAGTCTCGTGTATGTGGATTGGTGCGCATGAAGTACCGTGATTTGCATGTCTTTCCACGAAATATCCGATTATGCGCGTAACGCCTTCCACGATGGCGACGAAGGGCTGAGAATGGAGGCCCCTAAGAACCCAATTGTACAGCTCAGCAAGGTTAGTAGTCATTATGATGTACCTTGCACCATCCGTGTCGTACAGCAAGGGCCACTTCTTCAATGGTTCGGCCTCAATCCAATGTGAGAAGCACTTGATGTCCCTCGAGGTCCTCCACGTCACACGCGAAGTCAAACTCCCGATGGTGGGAGGCGTTCGGGTTGCGCCACCCCAAGAATGGGCAGACACTTGTTCCTCTCGACAACGTGCTTCGTGGTGTGCTCCTCCAACATCTCCCACAACGCATCAAATTTACGTTGCTGGTTCTGTATAGCCAGCCTCTTGAACAACTTCACCAACGGTTGCTGCGGAAACTGCTTGAAGAAGTTGACCCCCAGATGGCAAATACACCATCTGTTCCTTATGTCTGGCCAAGGGAACGGCTCCTCGAGGTTTTGCTGAAGTTTTCTGATGGTCTTCATCATCCCAGGGTGGCGACCATGGATTATACAGACATCAGGACGTACCCTAACTACTCCTACCTTCAGATGTTGAAGGAACCACAATTGGCTGTTGAAATTCTCACTTTCCACGAATGCGATGGCTAGGGGTAGAATCTGATTGTTGCCATCAACGTCAATTGCTGTCAGGATCTGGCCCTTGTATTTCCCAGTTAGAAACGTCTCGTCGACTGAGATCACGGGCAACATGTGCCTGAAAGCATCGATGCAGGCACCGACGGCTAAGAATGCCCTCTTAATACCATGAAACCTAGCGGCGGTCTTCTGGATGGCTTATCTTTCACAGCAATGTATATGCCCGAGTTCCGTCCTGCAGCACTTGGAGCATACGAGGAAGATTGTCGTAAGCCGCCTCGAAAGAACCAAACCACCTTTCCAAAGCCTTCTGCTTCGCATGCCCCGCCATCGCGTAGCTAATCTTGTACTTGAATTTTTGCTCGATAGCAACCATGATGTGCTTGGCCTCCAGGTCCCTCTTCTTCACTATCTCTCTGTACATGAGATTGGCTATGAAGGTGGACGTTAGGTTGCGATGCTTCAGCAAAACAATACTGAGCACGCACGTGTGCCTCTACCTTGGAGACAATCCAGTGAGTCTCGTACTTGGGTTTACGTACATACACACGCCAAGGACAACCAGCTTGCTCGCAGACCACGATGTACTGCTCCTGGCTGGATTTGAGGACCCGAAACGTCCGCTGCATGGACAAGGCCCACAGCTTAACGGCATCCTGCAGTGATCTCGTCATAAAATATTGCATGAAGCTGAACCTCCATACAGTGGTACTCCCACGGTGATTCGTGCTCGTCGTGCACAGCAAGACCATCAACGTCCACCATATTCCATTCCTGCGGGATGGGTCCTTCGTCTTCATCAAAAGAGTCATCGCCATCCTCTTCTAAGGCTTCCTCCTCTTCTAAAGCTTCCTCCTCGGCCCGGACCGTCAAGTCATCAATCTTCATCTGACGCACTATGTTGTCGACATGTTCCCCTACATTGGCCTGTCCAGTGGGCTCAGCATGCGGTGTGCGATCTTCCTCTTCTGTCTCTACAACATCGGCCACCACGGCCTCTTCATGAACCACATGTTGCGGTGTGCAATCTTCCTCTTCTGCCTCCGCAACATCGGTCACCGCGTCGTCATCATGAACCACGCGTTGCGGTGTGCGATAGTCCTCTTCTGCCTCCGCAGGGCCTCCTGTGACTCCCTTCGGACATGGTTGCACGAGTAGCACACACTCGTATCCACGACGCCGGCAGCCTTCCACAAAGCATTTCCATGCAACCGTGCGCATCAGCCTTCACAACTCCCACTGAATGTGTGTCGCAGACCAACTCCAAAGCCCATATAGGACGACCACTACACACCTCGGGGTCCAAAGAGAAGCTGCAGGTGAGTCAGCGCAGGACATCTCCGATTCGAGCATTCTCCGCGTCCGGGTATACCATACTGACTTGCGGGAAACCACTCAGGTCAACACCGTATGGACCTTCACGAATCGTACCAACACCGTAATGCACTTTTAATCTTGTGGCCTCCGACATGACTGATTTATCACTGCAAATATTTTGAACAATGCAGCTACCCATTTGTCAACATGCATTCACGAAATACGTGCTAAACCAACAAATAGCGACAAGTTGCTTACATTCGGATTAGAACAAGAACGGATAAGACTCTCCTTCTCTCCCTCTCCTGAGTCCCCCCCCCCCCCGTCGTTCTCTCTTCCCCTGCTACCCCTCTCCTGACCTTCTCCCCCTCACTTCCCCTCTCCTCTCTCCTTTTCTCCTCTCTTGATCTCATCTCGTTCTCTCCCTAGAGAAATGGCGAAAGAGACCGTGAGGGGGCCGGATGCGTCTTTCTATACAACCGTCTAGTCATCCAACCGTTGGATGACTTGGCATTTTCAGCGACACGTTGGTCTAAGCTTGCTACCAGGTCGTCCAACGGTTGGGCGACTAGGGCTAAGTCGCTCAACCGTTGAGCGACAGGAACAACTCGCTATACTGTTAAGCGACTACTCCACTTGTCGGGTAGCTGTTGGTTGACTTGGATAAAGTTGCTCAACCGTTGGGCGACTATCCTCTGCCGCCCAACGGTGGAGCGACAGGGGATTATTTTTGTAAAATAAAAAAGAAGAGGTATATTACTGTATTTCGGATTTTTAAAAAAGGATTATTTTTAAAAAAGAGTAAAGTCCAATTTACTCCCTCCAACTATCAGAAAAGTCTGGTTTACCCCCTCCCCTGAACTTCAAAACCAGTTATTTAAACCCCCTAAATTTGCGAAATCCGGACAATAAACCCCTTATGTCGGTTTGAAGAAGTGGTTTTGCACATGTGGCCGCATTTGTCCAAATTCGTCTTGCCGGATTTCGCCGAAGAAGTCGTCGAACCGCCGAAGGACTCCATCGCCCATTCCGCCACCGTCCATCGTCCTCCGGTCGTTCCTCCACCACTGTTGAATTCGCCTCGCCGTGTTCTACGTGTTCCTCTCCTTCCTTTCACCCGTGCGTCCCTGAGTCGCAGTAGCCTTCGTCGTCTCTAAGTCCGGCCAAGTTGCCTGTTCCTGATCCCTCTCCTCGGTGAGTCCCTCGCCTCCCCGAGCGCGTCATCGTGTGTTCCATGCCATCCTCCTCCGATCCCCTCTCTCCTTGTCCTCTCTCCGCCACCCTAGCATCTCACCACCGCCGCACATTCCTCTCCACCTCCAGCCGTCGTTGCGCCGCCGCCTCCGTCCTTCTACGGTCATCCCGAGTTACCCATAGTGTTTCATGTGTTGCCGCCAAGCCGATGCTCACCTCCGCTCCCGTCAGGCGCTTTTGTTTCGCCGTAGCCGCTGAAAGCCCGTGTTGCTCCTCCGCCGCCGTCAACATTGCCGCCACCTCGTCGCCGTTTTTGCCGCACCGCTGCCGCCCAAGCCTTCCTCTCCTCTCTAGGGTTCTGTTTTTCCTATTCCCCGCCACTCTCGCCGCCGCCCACTGCCGCCGCCAAGACTAACATCATGCCGCCACTTCTCTCGTTTCAGTAAACCAGTGGAAGAAGGAGGCAAGTGACAAAGGGCCCATGTGTCGAGAGAGGGAGGAGGAGGAGAAAACGGGCCAGGTACAAAACCACTCCTTCAAACTGGCATGAGGGGTTTATTGACCGGATTTCGCAAATTCAAGGGATTAAATAACCGGTTTTGAAGTTCATGTGGGTAAACCAAACATTTCTAATTATTGGAGGGAGTAAACTAGACTTATTTCTTTTTAAAAAAATCACTATTAGACCGTTTATGCTATCCAACTTACATTCGTCAATTACTTCGGCTCTAGCCGCCTTACAGGATTTCTGTGACCTGCGTAACTACAAGAAAGGGGGGAAAATATTTACCTTCTTTTTCCTTTGACAATACACAAGGACTCTTACGGTGGCTGCCTAGCTCAACTTTCTACAGGGTTTAGCTTATAAAGCTAACAAGTAATAAACTAACAAATATCAATACAATTAGAGAAACATGATGTATTGAAGCTAGATGATCATTACTACAAAAAAGAGCAACCAAACTACCAAAGTGCTAGAAAATTCATCTCGCAGATCTTATATCTTCACTCATATACTAACAATACGGCAATAAGCCAATAACTATATAGAACCAAAATTACTAAATCTGCACCTGTGTCAGACCAGCACCACATATTTCATGCTAACAAGCCTTACAGGTAGTTTCACAAAACGAATATTAAATAACTAAACCTGGCTATTCCCAAATGGAAAAAGGCAAAAGTAGTAATCAGTAATCTCATCATTTAAGGCAATTTATGATGATTCAACTGTGCCAAATGAATTGAATAGTAGTTACCTACCAAATCTTGCTTGGCTCGATCTTATCGATTCCTTTCCAATTCGTTTCATAACATTAATGAACACAGAGGCAGTTAACTCACTGAATGCTACTTGCCTAATAGTAGTGTTGTTTTCAGAAATGGCTCATAAAATAGTGGCCATAATTGTGGCATGAAGGAAGATGGGCAAACACAATCACATGAGCCAAATGATCTTGTCATATAGGGTGTAGATCTATAAATTCTAATGCTAGCCATACTAATATAAACACATGCCAACTGTTGAAGTAACAGACACAAGAATGCACTCATCGTATGGCATCCAGAGATCCAGAAACGTGCCAATAGAGCTATACGATTGATAGCGCATAGTAACTAGGAAGCAACATAAGTTCTGTCATATCTGGCAAGCTCAAGAAACTATGCTCCTATCATCTAATATGCCTCTGGTTAAGCAGAACGTTTCCATATTATCTCAACTTGCTAATATGTATTATGTAGCAACCAAAATGAGTTTCTGGAGTTTGGGCCACAAAGAATCCAGCAACTTTGGCTTGATAGAGCCTGAGTCCATTCGAAGCACACAAAAATGGTTGGACCATTGCTCACATACACCAAATTAACATGCTCACAAGCAAACAGCAAGAAATCTCTATGTAATTTAAGTCTAGTCCTAGAGCTATGCAAAAATCTTCTAAAAATTGCTCGAGTGAACCGCGTGAGATGCTCAACACACCCTGGCACCTCACATAAAGGGTTACATGTAATTCTGCATTTGACCTTACAGGAATGGACAGAGCATAAGCACATATGGGTAAGACACTTACTAGCAATGTTCATTCGCTTCTGTTTGTAGGTGCTCGGAACATGAAATTTATCATCTGATGGTCACAGCAGAAGCATCATGTTTGTTCAATCTTTCAAGGCGGAATAATTCTTCGTCTTTTATCAAAGGAGGGATATTCCATGTGCCATATGCATGGCCTGATATTTTTCCACCTGAAGAGGATGACAAACATGATCGCTTTTAGCACTCCAGAATTTTATTTATTTTTAAATGACACCCAAATCAGATGAAGAAACTAATCATCAAAATGTCTTCAAAATGGACAAAGAAGGCACACCTTCCTTCGTAGCTTCCTCGCATCTTCTCCAGTAACTTCCTGAGAGGCTAGGATCCAGTTTCTTTGAGAAGCTCTCATATTTCTCCTCAGCCTCACCTATGCACCTGGCCTATAACAGCCATTCATTAAAAAACAATTACCATCAAGAATTTTTTATGTATAATTAATCAGCTAGATCTAGCAAAACCTACCAACAAGATCTGTGAGTAAGCAGAAACTACTATGATGCAAATAAGTCAAAACTCAACACAGAATTCACACTCATGTTTTAAATTCTCAAACCAAAGTAGTTTGCATGATTGGACCTATCTTTCAATTTGCAGTAAGTGTGCCCCCCTCAACTAAAGTATCAAAAGTCCTCTTCCCTTCTGTTTTGGCCATTGCAGACATGAACAATTACTTAATAACAATACCTTAAATGTTTAGTGATTGATACTTTTAGTTCAAAGTTCAAACAAAATCAGCATTTAGTACTTACGAGGTTACATAAATAAAAAACAATACACTAAGTGCAAGGTACTTACAAATAAAGAAACTCACAATTTTGCAAGCAGGACAGGAACTGAATTGACTGATTGGGTAGCATTAGAAACATTAGAATACAGCAGTGGCATTATCAAGAAACAATGTGCCATTATAAGCCAAAGACACTGATATTTGTTACTCACCAACATTTTTGGTGCCTCCGAAGGTCCATATATCGCAGCAAACATGCGGAGGATGTTAAAAGTATTGTTTATCACATCATCCTACAGCACAAAATTGAACTAGTTTAACAGTTAGACACATGTTAATACACTAATTTTTAAGTGAGTGACAAGATCATTAGCACAACTCACCTCATAATCATACCTGCAAGATAGTTCAAACAAGTCATTGGTGCAACAACTGTTTCCGTTGATGTTGTAACTTGTAAAACAGAAAAAATCTTTTCCAAATATTGAGAAGGTGATTTATAGTTTTACTGTAGTTGTGTCTCTATCTTCTTAGAACATTACCAATTAGGTTTCATCGTAAATTCATAATTGAAGTCACAATTTCATTCATAACAAAACCACTGTTTCCAGTTGAATATATAACATCTTTGTCAGGATAGTGACAGGTTTTGCATATTTCTGCCTAAGTTCTGCTTCCATCTACTTACACCCATACCCTACTTCACTAAAACGTTTAATCCAGCAGATCATATGTGCTAGATTTCTTCAAATATAGGCACTTCGCACCAGTTTATGTAGAGACTGCACCGATCCATTTATGCATGCAAGGGTAAGATTTAGAGCATACTCACAGGTCATCAGATATCTCAACTAAAAATTCTGAAACTGACAAGAACTCCATATGCAATTCATTGACCTAATAGTAACAAACAGAAAAAGATCCAGATCTTAAAAAGGACAAGTTAGAGTAGCATTTGATAGCCAAATAGCCAATGAACACAGAGACATATACCTGCTGACCAGTAAGCCGATACATCAACAGATTAAGAACTCGATAATCAAATGATTTGAGATGGATTGCTTTCATCACATCTTCAATTGATATCTACAGAGAAATTTTTAGCACTATATTTAAGTACAAAATAAGGGAGAAAGGTTATCTGATGCAAAAAAAATGTTTGATTTAATTTTGTTTCTGAAAAACAGGTTCCAAAATTTTGGGTCCATAATTACTTCACATTTTAGTATGTGAGCTGCCGAGCTCCGATTCCCCTTAGAGATTGTATTGCTTAACATTTGGCATCTGCTCTTTCAGGTTTCCTTGTTATACTTAGAGATTAAATTAATTCTTTATTTTATCTTGGTGGATCAACAAATCTCAGCAAATCCAACAGATGATCTAAGAAATGGCTCTACGGACCTTTTCATTTCTTGATAATGCTTGACAGAGCTTACTCTCTAGAGACCAATACTGAATGCCAGATTTGAATTCTTTTCGCAATCTAAAAATAGATAAAATAAATAATTAACTCAATCAGATATGGTGGATGTTTTACATATTTACAAATTACAAGTGAATAGAGGAGAAAGTTCCCAACTGATTTGTCATCAACCCTTGGCATTGAAGAAGATCATCAAGGGGATCAAGCATGTCAGACAAGGATGTTTCCTTGAAAGCTTCTTTATTCCTTTCCAACACCTGTATCGGTAATACGATAGTAATTGAGAAGAAAGACAAAAATACCAGTAAATAAAACAGTCAATGTACACAATAAATAATCCAAGACCTGTGTTGATCAGATCCAACATAGATCGTGTTCCATATCATATTTCACAAGATAAACAAATCAAATGTACAAATCTTACTGTTGAAGAAGCGTTATTGTATGAAACTAGGTGCAAAC
The DNA here is from genome assembly GCA_036346405.1 of Phyllostachys edulis. NCBI lineage: Eukaryota > Viridiplantae > Streptophyta > Magnoliopsida > Poales > Poaceae > Phyllostachys > Phyllostachys edulis. Next base: position 41,948,937 of record CM070552.1, on the reverse strand, counting down.
TGTGTTCATTTGAAGCATCTAACTGCAACAAGAGAGATTGAGTTTGTTCAATAAAAAATAAAACCCATAAGAAGAAAGTGTGAAGCACATTTCAGAACAAACCTGGTATATGTAGCTCTCTGTGAAAGAAAGAACAGGAAGAAACTTGAAAATCGATTGTGGTTTGTTAACATCCAAACCATGAAACATAAAGTATGACCTGCACTGTCATTTCAAGAAAAAATAACTTAAAAATAACATCATTATATGGAATATCTCTAAGGACATATTCATAAGAAAACAAAAGAATGAAAACATGCTTGCATGAAACAATCAAAATTGACAACATCACACGGATCCAGTTTCTGCGTGAAATTACTTAAACAAGGGCTATTTAAGAAACAATGAAATATACTCGATGTTAATTTGTCATATTTTGACATGAACCTAATGTCCCTAAGTGACCTCAGTCATTTTGTTGTACAAACAAAATCATTACAACTTTGATAAAAGACATTAGGACAGTGTTAGCACATGAGTAGTCTTAGAGAAAGCTGAGTGCAATTAAGGTTGGTAGAGGTATCAAAGAATACGCACAAAATCTTCAAGTGTAGAATTAGCTCTCGTCATTGCATGAAACCCAATCATAGGTGCATCCAGAGTAGTTAATTTCTCGGCATGCATCTTGGACTTCTTATTTGGCTGGAGTAAAGCTCCAGAAGATATATCTTGATGAACCGCAGAAGGGCATAATCTCTACAGAGTACCAGTGCCGGTTAACAAGTAATTTGCTAAATTAACTTACAAGGTAAAGGGGGAATAATCCTTACTTCACTACTAGTACCTTCCAGACTGGCGAGATGCACTTCTTCAAGAGTATCAACATTAACCTTATAAACAAGTCTCGGTTACAGTTGCAGCATAGCAAACACTTGAAAGTAAGGTAAGTAAATGAGCATGTGGCAATGGGTCACTAAGATTACCTTTCTTAATAGCTCAGAGAGCAATAGGACCTTCTTCTCCATGCTAAGTGAATCAAACGGTTGCACCTACACAGACAAACAAAAAGAAAGAAATTTGTGATTGTTGAAACCATATTTGACAAATACGGGTTCTAAATTCATTTAGTCTGCCAGTTCAACAAGCACAGGAACACTTGAAATGTTAGCAAGAGATACTGAATTCAATGGAGCAATGGGAAAACGTAAAGTATGCAAACCAAGTGAAAAGTATGCACAGGAGCACGGAAGCCTACAAGGGCAACTCGGCTAAAGTAGCAAACATAAACTAGTGTTTGAACTTTCAACTTTGTTCAATGAAACATTATCAGAGTAAATTAATTAGTCACTAACCCATGTGTAAAACCAGCCGTTAGGAAAAGTTGAGTTTTCAATTGTTAGCAATTTAGAAATATCAAAGGATCATGCTTTTCCTGATGGTAGAATCTCACTCATCGAAACTCCAAATCCAGAACGCAAGCACACATGTTGCTTGTGATAAATCATGAGACCCAGCAAGCACACATCAACATACACCACCTCATCGGATTGACCGCGAGTCACACGCAATGGCACAAAATATCGGCGTCTTACACAAGCACCAGGCTACGCCGGCTCACACTTCACCTTGCAAAAATCCTATCAACGCGAATGCGCAAACGCACAGCCGCTCCTCCTCAGCAAATCAACCCATCAAAACGAACAAGGACGCAGACGCAGACGCGCGCGTGCACCCGCGCAACATTACGCGCATAAACCCTTGGCCAGATAAAAAAAATTCTCCACGACGCCATCGGAACCGTAAACGAGCACGCGCGCACGCGAGAGCGGAGATAAAAGCTTCAGCTCACCGGAAACCGCTAGACAAACACGCGCAAGCGATACATCTTACACATCCGAGTTGATTGAATTCTCGGAGGCGGAGAAAGTGGGGGGAAATCGTACCATGAAGAGGAGGAAGTGGGCGAGGAAGCGGTCCCCGCCGCCGCCACCGGCGGAGTCGGAGAGGCCACGGGAGCCCATGAGGGAGAACACCCTCTGCACCTTCTCCAGCTCCAGCAGCGCCTCCATTGCTCCCCCTCTCGCTGTCGCACTCTCGGCTGATTCGTTTCGAGTTTTTGTTTCGCGTTTCAGCCTTTCACTTCCAGTTTCAGGTTTGAGAAAAAGAGGAGGAAATACGCAGTATTGGGCTTAAACTTCAAATGGAAGCCGCCCAAATATCCAATTGAAGCCCGGCAACTTCACGTGCTGCTCATGCTCTCGAGGTGGGCTTGGGCCAGATTGTACAGACTGCCAGCCGTGCCTCCAGGAAAGAGTAGCGCTAGAAAACTCGAAGCTCCAGTGCAGAAATTCTCTACCTCCCGCCGAGATTGCTACTACCTTTGAAAAACCAGTCAGCCACTGAGCTGCAATGGTGCAACTGTTTAGCTCTTTAACTTCAGCCAATGTCAGGTAGTCACATTAGCTAGTTACGTGCGCTTTCGGGTCATAGATACACGGTAGCGATCAGCTCACCTAAAAAAACACGCAATGTGTATGACAATAACCCTTCAGCCGTCCGACGTCCGGTTGGGCGAGACGAAGTCCTACACCTGAAGGAGCACGCCATGCGCATCAGACGAAACGCTGCTGAGTGCCGAACTACTAGCACTGTGTATGACAATAACCCTTCAGCCGTCCGACGTCCGGTTGGGCGAGACGAAGTCCTACACCTGAAGGAGCACGCCATGCGCATCAGACGAAACGCTGCCGAGTGCCGAACTACTAGCACTGTGTATGACTGGTACCCTCCCTGATCCTGCGAGACACCACACTAGGATTGGGATCCTCTCTATTGAAGTATTAAATGCAGAGGATCTGTACTGTATGACATTACGATTGATCTCCACCACCTGATTAAAATTTCCAATTTCGATATCAATAGTTACAGTTTTTTTTTCTGCATCGTTGGCAGCTACAGTATAGATTGCTATAGTAGATATTCGTATTGCTGCAGTGTTTCATGCTACCGCTATGGAGTCCTGTTCGCGCCCTCCCAAAACAATGTTCACACATCGGATCCTGCACACTATTGCATTGTCGTCCCAAGTTCCATACTGAACATGCTAAATTAGGTCCAGAGTCCGGAATGGTTCAGAAAGCAACAACTGACACGAACAGGCGCTGTGACGAAGTGCACGTCGAGCTGACGACGCTGGAAATCCCAACTGCCAACATGTCTCACCTCACCATTCCACGCCGTGTCAGGCAATGCAGGTTGGTTACTGCTTTCTTCAAATGACAGGTTTCGGGTATTTGCTGTTGGTCTTCCAACATCCAACACCATCATATGCTAATGGCAGGGCGACAAAGATGAATGGAAATTATCATAGCCAGGCAGGTTGGCTGACAAGTACTGGTAGTTTGATTTACGAACTATTCGACGTGTTGTAGCATATATACATGATACATCTGAGGAATCGATAACTCTAACGTGGCCATCCCTTGTGGCTCACCGTGAGACAGATCTTGGGCTTTGGAGATGGGAGTACTATGATGGATCTATTTAATTAGTTTACTTCTGACAGTAACCCCTAAATTGTAGTCTTGTAGTTAAGGAAATCACATGGCTCCTCTTTTATTTTTGTATCACCGCTCAACTGGACCCCATCAAAACATAACCGTTGTAAATGTAGTTAAATATGAAAATGACCGTTTTTGTTACCCTTGCTTCTATCTTTACCCGTCCGACTGGAAGAACTTGGTTCTAGCAGTCAGAATGAGAGTTGTGCATGCAAATTAGTACTAGTACTCCAGTAATAATTTGGGTGTTAAGTTCGAACCAACTTTGTACCCATCGACATGGAAAATATGTTCTGTTGTCGTGGATCTGAATTTGGCATGCACACATGTTTTTCAACGGTTGCCTTGCCAATGTCTGAATGGAAAGACGTAAACGCCATAGGTTAAGGTCCAGGGAGTTCGTGGTTACGCAGCAATAACTGCGGGCATTATGACATGTCGATTTGGTTATGCTTTCATCTTTTGCACTAACGAGGACATTAACACGGTGTTTCTTTCCATGATTATTCAGGCACACGGTCATGACTTATGAGTCGTCAATTCATCTTGGTTGACGCTGTGCTGGTACTACCACCACCACTCCTTCCGCACCTAAAAAGGCGTAATGACTTTACTCATTTACTCCTCGGCACACCCGAGCTTCATGTTATCGGTTGTCCCCCTGCGGCCTCGAACTCCACGGTTTCAACTCAAATCGAATCTGAGCTTCCCTGTCCAAAGCTACAATTCGGTGAATCCATAGCTTCTCACAGCACTCTGGATAATTAGTACTCCTCCCACAAAACAAGTTGATTTGAAACGTGTGCAGTTAAATTTTAGAAGCTTTGTCAATCGATATTTTAAAAAAGATTTAAATTAGATACATGAAAATTATATGTATAGATTTGTCTTCAAAAGTAATTTCATAATATTATAATTTTATTGAGTTTCACAAATACATTATAATAGTAACTAGTAGTCAGAGTTGCATTTAATGGGCCATGTCTATGTTCAAAACGTTTTTTTTTGTGACCCGGAGGAAGTAGTAGTGTAGTACTACTAGTATGTGTTTCATCCGTCACCGCTCATCCGATTGTCGAAGCGGTTTCAAGTCATTGGATAAAAAAGCGGCACTTTGAATGGATTCAGGGTGCCACAGCGTGCACTGCAGCAAACATATCATAGCACCGGTTGTCGATGAATTGTCGTCAAAAAATACGATAGAAGGAATTACACAGAGGAGACAAGGTATTTATACAGGTTTAGATCTTCTCCGAGGAGAACAACAACACTACTTGTGTGCTTGTAATGAATGAGATTACAATTTACAATGGGGGCGCACCATGTTTAAGATGAACATGGTAGAACCATGTCTATTCTTCTGATCTCTCCCCTTTGTCATCTGACTCCGGTCCTTATATAATGTCGAATGGGTGGAGGTTATCGCCTACAAAGAGATGCCTTATCGGTTCCTCGATCTCCCATGTGAACAACTCTCCTTCCACGCACGATTGTCGAGCGGTTATTATGATAGGAGGCAAGAGCATGTGCTTTATGTTAGAAAGACAAGAGCACATGTATCGTTTTAATGGTATATTGCGGTGGATATACTATCTCATTAGACAGTTGAGCCCACATATTTAGTGTCAGTACTTGCCCAACTAAGGGGTGGCCGATGCTCAAGTCGACTTAAGCATGTTTTTCCCCGACCAGAGGTATACATGAAGACTTTTGACTGGGTCTTTCTTTCGACAACCAATGTAGTCGATAAGTTCATTTATTAAAGATTATTTAATCCTCGTCACCGGCACTGCTGTGTTGAAAACGCAGCAAACCAACGGCCAAACCCACGGGTGCTGGTAGGGGTCACACAAAACTTTGGCCGGGCGGCCTACCTCGTTGAACAATTCCCCCAATTCATCGCCAAGACCCGATCCCACCTCTGAAACGAGCTGCCTCTCACGTGAGAAGCAACTTCCGCAGAATTTTCCCACGGCCCCAACTGCCCCACCAAATCCAAACGGCGTCAGAACCCGAACAACCGCACCGGCGCACGCACACGGGCCCGGCCGTGCCACCCCTCCGGCACAACGGCCACCGCTCGGGCCGATCCGATCGACCCCAGCCAAAAACCCCCACCAATCGAGACAGACACGCGAGAAAACCTCCGCCGTTGACCCACTCGCACTCGCTCGCTTGCCTCGGCGCCAGCCTCCAAACGCACGACCCCCCTCCCGCGTGCTCACGCCCACGACCCGCCATCTGCGGCCTCGCCCGCGCGCGACGACGCGCACCATACAATACTTACAAGTAAAACAAATCCAAGCGCATTCGATATGATATAAAACTCTCACACTCTAATCTCACCTTCCCTTCCATTCCGCTCGCCAAGTGAGTATTAATTGCAGCCATGTCCCATGTTGCACCGGGCCTTCTAAAATTCCGTTTCGCTGACACGCCCCTGCACGTCGCCCGCGTGCCCGAGATGCTCCCCTCCAGGCCGAGGTGAGGACTCACACTGGTCACTGGGCGAGCATGCGCCTCCCTCCCTTATTAAGATCATTCTTTTCCGTCCCTCTCGCCGTGTTCTTTTATTGTTTGACTATTTAGTTCCGCGATTCGATTCGATGAGCTGGGATTCGCCGTGCAGATCCGGGTCCTTCGAGGCCGGGCTCAGGGCCACCGTTTCTTCCAAGGAATCCAAACCGTCCCCTCGTCTCCAACACGGCCACTCCACCGCCGCCAGCTCCAAGGCGTCGCCGTCTCCGGAGGTAGCGGCTCGTGAATTCCTGATTATGTTACGTTTCGTTACCTTCGAAGTCGATGGCTTTGGTGTGATCAGGGGCTATACTTGTTTCTAACGGCGGTTCTTGGTTTGCTGGCCGGCAGAAGCGTCACGGCGGCGCGATGCAGCAGCTGGAGGAGAAGCTCAGGAGGGAGCGGGAGGAGAAGGCGCGGGCGGTGCGGGAGCTCGATGAGCTGAGGAGGGATGGGAAGAAAGATGCGGATGGCGCGGCGGAAAAGGTGCAACTTTTGGAGCGGGAGGTGGAGAGGGCCAAGGAGTCGGAGCGCAAGATGCTCGAGTCGCTGATATACCAGACGAAGCAGCTCGAGCAGACCAAGATCTCGCTCGAGGAGACCAAGCTGGAGATCACGACGCTGCAGCAGAGCAACAGGAGCCTCGAGGCGGCAGCGAACCGGCGCGGCGTCGTGGAGCAGAGAAGCGTAAAGGACCTCATGTTCGGCGGCGCGGACGAGGAGATCAGGGTACTGCGCAGCGAGCTCCGGACGGCGATGCAGGGGGAGGAGAAGAGCCGGAAGGCGCTCGACGACCTCTCCTTCGCGCTCTCCGACGTGACCATGGAGGCGAAGCAGGTCAAGCTTTGGCTCTCCGAGGCGCAGGCCGAGCTGGAGGCCGCCAATGCCGAGGCCGAGCGGCTGCGCGGGGAGCTGGCCGCCGCCGAGGCTAGGCTCCGCACCGTGTCCGACGAGCACGACCATTGCAAGCTCGAGGCTGAGGAGTCGGCGGCTGCGTGGGGCGACAAGGAGCGCGTGTTCCTGGAGTGCGTGCGCGCGTCCGAGGAGGAGGTGAACCGGGCGCGGCAGGAGAACACCAAGCTGGTGGAGTCGCAGCGCGTGATCCGCGACGAGAACGCGCGTCTACGCGACATCCTGAAGCAGGCCGTGGCCGAGGCCAACGTCGTCAAGGAGTCGCTGGAGCTCGCCAGGGCGAGAACGCCCGGCTGAACGACGTCGTCGCCGAGAAGGACAGCGCGCTACAGAGCCTCCGGCAGGAGTACGAGTGCATCAAGGTCAGCGAGGCCGCGGCGCAGGGCAGCCTCAAGGAGCTCAACAGCCTGCTCGCCGCGACAACGACGGCGTGCAGCACTCCCACGTCGGCGAAAACAGCATCCGTGCCGGACTACGGCTTTGATCAGCACCTGCCAAATGGGCGTGTTGTCGCCAGCGAGAGGGAACACCGGAGGCAGCATCACTGCGGTGGATGGCAGAGAAGTCCCGGCCGCCGAGCAGCCGGAGGTACTCAATTGGCGAGCCCGGCAAGTTCAAGGGCGGCTTCTCGCAGTCGGCGAGGATGGGGAACCTGAACCAGAAGGACCGGATGTTCGCGTCGCTGAGCAACATTGCTGATCTCAAGTCCGCAGCGGACGCGGCGATGGACGATTTCGACGATGAATTCGATCACATTGATGAGAGCCACTACGAAGGCATGGAGCACAAGAAGAAGAGGCCGATACTTCACAAGTTTGGTGATTTGTTCAGGAGGAAAAGCTTCTATAAGGCGAATTTAGCGCCAGTACAATCTTAAATCTTCCCATGTAATGCTTGTAGTTTTGTTGTTTTTATCTGAATACACAAGAAATGGAAAATTATTGGATCAAGTTGTTTCCTTTTGCGCTGATTTCAACGGTTTGTATAATTGCTGGTATCTATCACTTCTTTTGCTGAACGTTCAACAGATTCACATTTACATGCTGACATACTGATTGTAAAGATTGAATTTGAAGATGATGTAACAAGATTAGAAGAAGTTGTCAGTTTTGATAAATGTTTCAACGCTGCCTTTTGACACTTGGGATTCTAGAAACATAAAGAGGAGTCAAGTTTTGTCAGTGCAAATGCTAATTAGTACTGATGTTTTCCGTTTTGGCAGAAAGAAGCGTTAATTAGTACTGGAATATGATTGGAGCCTTGTACGTAAAATAGCTTGAAAAGACAATTTTCGCACCATGTCTTTCTTTTGCTTAGCATGCAATGTCAAGAAGGAACACATACCAGAGGAAGTCTCAGCTGATACGCATTCAGTATTCTGTATTCCTAGTCCTGCCTCTGAAGGATCTGTCGTTGCTTCCATCTTCATTGTTCTCTGACTTTTCTGAATTCATTGAAGTAGTAGTCTTGTACCATTTCGGACCAAAAGACAACCAAATTACCAAACATATGAACGAGTCGCATGCTTTGATGGCTCGCCAACTCGCCTTTCAGTACACCAAGCGGCAAGTCCAGCACTATTCATCTCTCAACAAGATCACTTGGCTTTTAAAGCACCATCTTTTCAGGGGAAATGCGAGGCTCAAAACTGGACGGTCTGAACCAAACCTGCGCATACCATTGTGGGTTGGTTCTTCAACACCCAGAAGGCTGTAATTGACTCATCTCGCCCATCCCTTTCTCTCCATGCTTCATCAAGTCAGGCAAACCCACCAGCTATTGGGATTTCCAGATCAACTCATCTCATAAAAGTGCTCTTTAATTCTTTCCAAGTAACAATTGCAGAAGTGTTGGCGCTCGCTTCTGCTTGAACAGTAAGCAGGATAACGATCAAACGAGTCATGGTGCGTGACTGCCTGGCCGGGAGAGCTCCTGGAGCCTGCCAGGTGCTTGCTTGGATGGCAACCTCCAGACTGCTAGGCCCAGGCAGAGAAATCCAACGCCTAGGAGGCAGAAGCAGCGCCTGGGAGCTAGGAAGTAGATCCACCGTTGATAGATTTGGTACAACGTTCCATTTTTCATTCACCAGTTTTAGATACGGGTTTCCAACCAAACAACTCATCTTCGAGTTTGCTCGATCGGTAAAAATCATCTACTTTCCAGGTTACTTTCAGGCACTATTTTTTTTCAGGCATAGAATCTAGGGCACCAACCAAAAGCCCTAGGGCTCTTGACGTAAACCGAGTGAGTTAAGCGTTGTGGCTTCAGTGCTTTCCACATCGCTGGTAAAAATGCGACACTTTCGGTGTCGGCTTCTACTCAATGGTCCATCAAAATTAGATGTCATTTAGCTGATTTTGGGGCTTGTAAACAAATTTCCATGGTTGAATTATATTGACAACTGAAAATCCACGCTAAGGATTGTGTGGATGGCACTGGATAGCCACAGCATCATAAGTTCTGAAGACATCAAATGCTCTGAAGCATAGTTAGCATAGGTGCGTCATGCGTCACACATACTCTATGTGACTATGTCCATTTTCTGAACGTGATTATCCTACTTCCTACCCGCAAGATGCTTTCAATCATCGTGTCCTTGGTCGGTCAAAGGGGTGCCAAAGATCACTTGATGCATCCTTGATCAACGCCCTCTTGAGTGCACGAGAATGTGTCGAAAACATTGCTTTTTCACGGTGCTGCACGCCAAGCTACCGAAATATACTCAGCTTGCTCATGAGCTAACGTTGTTGTCACATGACTAGAAAGGTGTCCGATGAGCCCTATTATGTTAGTTACGATATAGGAGTGCACTTTGTTGAAGAAGCTTGAATGTGGCAAAAAAAAAGTTGAGGAGTTTGTTTAGTTGAGCACGCCTCCATCGGGCTTTCGTGGACTAGAGCAGTCAGCATTGCGTGACCGACCGAACAGCCAAGAAAAAACTGACCAAAATCTAAGACTAAACAACAGATTGCAGATCGAGAGGCAATTCTACTACACAAAGCACGGTAGCCTGGTACGAATGAGTTATGAAAAGACGCGGAAAATCAAATGCTGTCGCACGAGCGCGCGCAATCCACCAGCACGGCAGCGCCCTTCAGAAGCATGGTATAGTTCAGAGAATGATCACGTTAGAAACGGTCACTACTCGCACAACACCCAGCCTACAAAAGAGCAGGTGACAAAGAGTGACCATATGTTGGGCAAAGACTGATAAATTCGAAGCTCGAACGGGCGGTAACAAGTCTCCGGGGATGCTAGTGGTCCTGGCGGAGGCCAGGAAACTTCAGTCAGAGAAGGAAGGAGGGTGAAGAAAGAAAGCACTAGTCAGAAACTTCGGATGAAGGAATTGGTCAGCAGCGACGGAGAATGGTGGGTTGGTCCAATGCTATGCAGGGGAACAATGGGGATGGAAGACCGGCCGGTCAAGCATGGGCTAAAAAAGTCAATTGGTTTTGGCGCGTGCCAAAAGACGGGTCTTTTAAAAGGCCCGCGTCGCCTTTTCATGCTGCCAGTCGCGTTCGAATTCGGCTGTCCTGCGCTTGCCAATCCTCTCCTGACACCCATCGGCAGCGACAATTGTTCTGTCTGCTGAACACTGACGCATGGAACGCAGCTTTGCAGAAACGCCCATGTCTGTAGATTCCATGCACCAACTCGTATCGCAGGAATCCAGAAAAGAAATGCAAACACCTCGGCTCGAGATCTTGTAACAGTTGACACAGTTACTAATTTCCACAGGTAAATTCAAGGTTCAGATAAGGCCTAGTGGCCTACATACGCATCCATCAGGTGGTGGACGATATCGACAGTTTAGGACGACCGACTAACAAAAGATCCAGTTTTAGAACACAGAAACAGAGTACTGCACTGACACCATACTAAAGATGAGTAGTTTTAGTACTGTTCACATCACCTAACAAGTGTAGCACAGAAAAAAGCGGAAACACGGACACAGATGCACACCAGAGTCAGGGAACCTAAGCCCTCTCGCCACGGATCCTCCTAGCCAGCTGAATGTCCTTGGGCATGATGGTCACCCGCTTCGCGTGAATGGCGCACAGGTTGGTGTCCTCAAACAGACCCACCAGGTACGCCTCTGCAGCCTCCTGAAGAGCAAGCACCGCATGGCTCTGGAAACGCAGATCAGTCTGCAGAAACAGTACGGGGGTGAGAAAATGCCCTTCGTTTTATTGGAGTACAATAATAGCATGAACAAATCTCACCTTGAAATCCTGGGCAATCTCCTCACAAGCCTCTGGAATGGGAGCTTCCTTATCAGTAGCTCAGTGCTCTTCTGATACTTGCGGATTTCACTGCAGCGGGAGGCATGAAATTTAGAGCATCACATCTGCAAATACTAAGTTTTAACTAAACTGTGTACAGCAACATAGATCATAAGTATAAGCTTTACGCACCGAAGAGCAACAGTCCCGGGGCGGTATCGGTGAGGCTTCTTCACTCCCCCAGTTGTGGGAGCAGACTTACGGGCAGCCTGTTGAACAGCAAAAACCAGTCAGGGTCAGGTATTATCGAGCAAACAATACTAGCGTAATCTATATCAGTCCAATATTCATTATAAGCTAGCACAAAAGGTGAGTTTCAAACCATGATAACAAGTTTAGCGTAGTCAAATAGGTAACAGCAACAACTTGGCATAAAAAATCTGCAGAGTTGCAGGGACAAACCTTGGTGGCTAGTTGCTTCCTGGGAGCCTTTCCTCCAGTGGACTTGCGAGCAGTTTGCTTAGTACGAGCCATGAGCAAATAAACTCTGGATTACCTGAAGAAGAAATATGAACAAACTCAATGATGTGCATAGGAGTACCACACAGCTGTAATTTTCTCGCAACCATACATAAATGGTCAAAACAAACTTTGCTTGTTGCTAGCACATCCGTCTAGTAACTACGCAGAGATTTAAACAATCATCGGCCCAGAATACCTACTGCAAGATTGACTTACCAACTTATAAAACATTATAGAAAACAACTCTCACGCTCCTTCAGATGGAATGTATATAGTCAGCAACATAAAATATAGCCAGTCCAGTAAATCAAAATCTACTTTCTTATTATCAGATATCATGGTGTAACGTCAACTTACAAAAGTTATCTGCCTACCCCTTAGCTTCTCCCAAAAAATGAGCATTAGCAAACTAATCAGTCTGCCACATGGTACTAACCAATTTTAAACAACAATTATCAGCTCCTTGAATTAGCAAACTAACATTATTACTACTATCATGTATCAATGTGCACATTTGTGTTTCACTATCGATGCCGGCTCAACTTCACCCTACCCCCCCCCCCCATTCATTTCATGATGAGCCTAGATGACACAAGACTAGATAATATTTTTCAGCACCATGATCAAAATTCCTACATAATCCCATTCTCACAAACCATATAGCATGCCAATCTATGACATATTCGTGTAATTCATACTTCAGACATAATGGTATCAACTCAGCGAATCTCTTACAATCCTACCAACCTACCTAAAGGTACCAAGTAATCCCCATCACAGCAAGACCAACAGACACCAAATTCTCCAAACAAGGGCTCACCTCCACAAATCAAACATACCACGCACACCAATGATTCCAGACGAACTTTGGTACCACTATACCGCACATGAAGCTACACATTTGCGGGAATTGCTTGATGAATAAGCTGCGAACCTCGTATGCTATCAAATCATGCGATTCCAACTACTAGATCGTTACACTAGCACACCGCAAAATCCGCATCACGTAGGCACAAGTAACTGCAACTAATAGAAATTAAGCATGAGAAAACCCAAAAAAATCCATCGAAACCATCACAGCAACGAACCACGCGGTCCACGCCCAAACCCTAATCGCGCCAAACATTCAAATTCGCGCACTTCTGATCACGAAAGCAAGCGCCACGCACCGAGATCAACACGGACCAATCACCAACCAAAGAGGCCAACGCAGGAATTAAACTACTAGATTGGTCGAATGGAACAGGAGAGCATGATTACCGCGCGCGCTTCCCAAATCCCCAAATCCGCCGAGAAGTTGCGACTTCGCGCTTTTCCCCTCCTGAGATGATAATAATAACTGGTGGTGCTTAAAGAAAGCGGCTGTTGAGGTGGGGTTACATTAGTGAATTTTTTTATTAATTAATCTTTTTTTGAATGTTATTTTAAAGTTAACCCCTAGCGCACTTTATTTCCAATTCTGACCCCTTTGGTCACGCCACTACCCGTGGCGTGATAAAATAACACTGTCACGCCAGCCCATTTCTAATCAAACTCTTGTTACGCCACTGGAAGTGGCGTGACAGTGTTATTTGGTCACGCCATAACCAGTGGCGTGACAAAAAGTGCTATTTTGGGGACTTATCCTGACGCGTGACAGTGTTGTTTTGTCACGCCACCACCTGTGACGTGATCAAAGAGGTCAGAATTGGAAATAAAGTGCGTCGGGGTTTAACTTTAAAATAAAATTTAAAAAAAGATTAATTAATAAAAAAAAGTTCTACATTAGTCAAGGTGAGTGGTGAGTTTTTGGCTCATATGGTGCTATTTATCACGCTAATAGCAATATTAGTTTTCTCTTTATGTAAATATAAAAAATAAGACTCTTCACTGTGCTTCAAGGGCCGGACTCTCCACCGCGCGTTACGTGCGAAATCTAGGTCCCTAGGGCACGGAGTAAACCGAGTTCGATCCCCAGATACACAGCAAAGGTATTGCTGTGCCTTGAAGCCACGGACGGCGTGAGTCTGCGCCTCCTTGGCACGGAGGTGGCGTGGCACCACGAGAGGCGTGAGAGGTAGTGAAAAAACTCACTGCTCACTCTATTGGTAAATGCCGCACTCCTATTGGCTGGGATATGGAGGGCGGGGATAGCAGATTAGTGTGGGATTAGTGGGGTTTATTGTACGTGGCGGTCGTGTATGCCGTGAATTTTGTACGTAGGGGAGGGTGTGCTGCTGACACGTAGGGACACCGTGTCGGTAATGTTAAGAAGCTGGGGTGTCGTATTGATCACGAGTGGACCGACTCTGGTGTGAGTGGGTCTGTGGGTGGGTACTTCAGGATGGGGGCTTTCTTGTTGCACGAATGTAAAAAAAAAAAACTGTGTTGAATAGAAAAAAGAAGAGTTAACTCTGGAAATCTGACCAGAGCAAGAATATTAAGATATGGTATAATGGGTAAGTAAGTAACTGATTTTTCAACCTTAAAAAAAGTACTCCCTCCGTTTTTAAATACATGACGTTTGACCAAGCGTGCAGTTAAACTTATCTAACTTTGACTAATAATATATGAAAAACTATTTAGATTGATCATAAGTGAATAATATCATTAGATTTGTCATGATAAATATTTTCATAATATAATAATTTTGTAATTTTTTACTAACAAAATCATATGAAAAGTGATGGTCAAAGTTATATAAGCTTGACTGCACGCTTGGTCAAACATCATATATTTAAAAACGGAGGGAGTAACTGATTTTTCAGTGCCGGTTGCATTTGTGCCCCCTGCTCTTTTTTTTTTTTGCAAAACTAACACCCTTCTGCCATAATTTACAGATTTGGTCTCCATCTGAGGCACTTTCACTCGACCTCGGCTGCTAGGACCTACCCGACCGCCAGAGAAGCCTCTGCAGCGCTTGAAGCGCAGATTTAAATGATATATTTAGTGCATTTTAGAGGAGGGATGGTAATCAGTGCAGCTTGTCACCATTCATAATTTGAAATTTGAATGTCACCAGGTACTCTACTACACTATCCCTATATAAAATAAAATAATGTTATTTTGCACACAAAAACAATCAAAACAAATCACCATATACATGTATTGCACAACAAAATACTGACAATTTTGCATAGAAAGAAAAACCCAAAAGTGCCACATATGTAAGTATGTATAGTACGCATGCTCTGATGAGACAGATGTAAAGAGAGAGAAAGTGTCTGTGTTGAGGACGAGATGCGTCCCGGTGATGGCGGCGAGGATTGCACGGACGAGGAGGACACCTTTGGGTGCCGAGACGAGGTGCATACCGGCCATGATGGTAGGGACGAGGTACACACCGCCAACATCGATGCCAGATTTGGGCCTGCCAGCGGTGGAGGAGAGGGGGCTGCTTGGTGGAGGAGGAGGTCCACATCCGGGTCCGGTGCAGCCATATCTGGGCCTACTGTGCCTAGATCTAGGCCGTCGGCCCGGACGTGACGCCGCCACTTGCCATCCCCGGGCAACGCGCCGCTATCTAGAGGGTGGCGATGGACGGATGTTGTCGACGATCGAATCGCCGATCTTACGAAAATAAACGAGGAAAATGACGTGGAATATCCTGGAATGGAATGGGGGTCGCTCTTTATTGATATGAACTGGATTTACAAGATGTGGCTAAGTACTACCCTGAATTACACTGAATGGAGGAATGCTTAATCGGGCAATCAGACTTAGAATATGAGTCTAAGACTGATTATCTAGCTTCTAATTCCACCGCTTAGGCTTCTGTGCATATCTTTGCCTTGGCCTTGTTTTGTGTGTCGCCTATCGTCTCCCTTCTTGTCTCTGTTTTTCTTTCCTTTCGTCTTCTGTGCTTCACCTTTAAATAACTTCCGAAGAGGTGGCAGTTACTCCTGGAGAAGACGTCCCTGGTGAAGCGTTACGACTGGTCGGAACGGTAGAGCAGTTAGCAATGTGCTAACTTCCTTGCGGTTGCTTGTGAAAAGCTTAACCGTAGGGCGTTTAATAGTCAATGTCTCAAGGTTGTACCATCGCATGGTTTGGAACGTATAACACGTGTTCCATTCATCATACGATAAGAAATACCAGTTCAGTAATTTTACGAGCGGTTATCTGGTCGGGGATTAGGCACAAAGCCTCATCCGACCAGGGTACCCATTAAGTAACCTCTGGAATACTAACGACCAGGGAGGTCGTCAGTCTTAGGGGTTACGACCATGAAGACGTATGGTCTTTTACTATATATTAAAATAATACATAGATGTTTTAATCCTCGTCAGCTAGCCCCCGAACTTTAAATGAACTGGTCGTGTATATACCTTTTCCCGATGAAATCGTATCGGGCAGACCCCATTTAATGTCGTGGTATCGAAGTGGTGCATGTTCACTTTAAAGTTGAGAACTTGCCTTGGGAAGCGAAGAGTTCCTCTGTCTGTTTGAACAAAAAGAAGCTTTTTGTCGGTTGGACTTTTGTGGAATCCTTCGAAAGTATCGAGTTTATAAAATCTTCTCTCATTGGGCTCTTAGAATTTTTATGCTTCCAAAATCCTTCGATCCCCTTTAGCTTCTGCCAAGAAATCCTCCGAGCCTTTTCTGTTCTTGAGCCATAAAGTCTTCAACTTCCACTACTCATCCTTGAGGATTTTCGCCATGTCGAGACAAATTACGAAGTGGTTGCCTTGAATTGGGCAAGAAAAAGCTTGAGGCTTTGGCGAAGATGGGAATGCTCCCGGATAGAAATCGATTAATTGGAGACCGCGATGGAGAGCATTTTCCGAGCCGTGAAGATGAGGAAATCCTGTTTTCTCGCCTACATCGAATGTGAAATTTGAGATTCATTACACAAATTCGTCCTCCGCGTTCTTGAACATTACGGGTGGAATTAGTGAATTTGGCCCCAAATTCGATTGCAAATATCAAGATTTTCGCATATTTGTGCGAGGCATACCGGAATACAACCAAACTTGAAGCTCTTTAGTTATTTCTACCGCATGGTGATGGGAAAATCTGCGGCAAAATCTGAAGTCGCTCTGGGGAATGCACATTGCGTCTTCATGACGGAAGGCCGATGAGTACATCCTCATGTACGCGAAATCTTCGTGGTCGTCATGGAAAAATCTTGGTTTTATATGATTCTGAAAGACGATGGCCTCTACTGCGGGAACTAGAGCAAGTGAAAACCCCAAATGGAAGGAGACCAGTAAGAAGACGGGGATAGTCAAAAGATGGGCGGATGCCATCTATGACTTCTTGAAGTCGGGGCCCGACTTGTGGCATGTGGTGAAGGATTTCACCTTTCGTCGATTAGCCCATTGAAGCTCGGACTCATTCCTGCTCTGGTGCCTTGATCGTGATGAAGCTACCTCGGAAGGTGGTAAGTCTTTGAGATAAATTCCGATCGGTATTTTGATTTGATTAATGTATTACCTTAAAATCTGTCTATTCTTCCTTCTGTTAAAGCTCTTTCCCCTGGGGAAATTAGAGAACGAGTCAAGATGATCTGTGCGGGGGAGCCTGGAGAAAAGGCTGAATGCCCCAAGATCTTAGCCGTAACTCCTATTGAAGGGAGACTGGCAAGGCTTAAGGTAATTTAATCAAAAAATCCTTTTACCATGTGTATACATATATTCCGACCAGATTTCCAATCGTGCTCTACTTTTGCAGTCGGTCGGATTGCGAATCATACAATCTGGTGAGGATCAACGTCCCACCTTAGTTCCGACCGAGTCGTGCCCTAAGGCACTTGAAGGAGATGAATCCCTCGAGGTAATAGAACATTTCGGAATCATATATGTACGAATTTTTTAGATAAAAGGATTTCCTCACCCAATCAAATTTGTTCTTTGATTTAGGTGGATAAGCTGAGGGCCGAGAATGTAATCTGCGGAGGTCAGAGACTCGAGTGGTCGTGCGACCTTACGGTTATTCTTGAAACAAGCGATCCGGAGATTGATGAAACCACTCCTCCCACCGGATAGTCGAAATGCGGTCCTTGATGAACCGGTCGAGGACATAGCTTCCAGACATCTTGTTGGAGGATGTGAGGTTCAACAAACCTTGTCGGTCGAGAACCGGCAAAATTGGAGAGAAGAAAAGGAAGGCTAGCGGCACTGATTTCTCTCTTGCGTTTGAGTCAAATCCAGGAGATTAACAAGGTATGTACAAATGAAAGTGGTCGATAAGTATGTACCTCTAATAATTCCTTGATGATTTGATACTTTGAACTTCCCATCTTCGGTTTGCATAGGTCTTACGGTGTTCGGTCGTTTCAGGCCGTGTTCTTCTGAGGACACGCACTGTGGAAGTTCAGATCAGATCACTTCTCGGGACAAAGTTCTGAGGAAGTAGTGGTCGAAGAAGCCCCGGCGGTGACAAGGGCAGCGGTGAGTTGGATCCTTTGGTGATTGAAACCCCTCGTGGAGGTAGATGCCTCGAGAGGTCTCAACGAGTTCGATCACTGCCGATAACCCTTCCCAACCTAACAAGTTCCTTTTCGTCCCGATTCATCGAGGATAAGGAGCTTGATGAGGCGTGGCGAAAGTATCGGATACTCGGCTCAAGATGCACCACGATTTGATTTTTGCGGTTATAATGACCGAACAATTCGTAAGTATTCTACGACCGATTACATAACTCTTTTTACAAAGTTTATAAGGAACTTAAGAAAGAGAATGCTAATTGTGTAGCATTTGGTCGAGAACTTTCTTTGTGATCGGAGGATGACCCAATGAGTTAAGGACTTGGAGCAAAAGCACTCAGAGTTGGAAAGTAAGAACTTTTCCTTTTGAACTTTTGTTTCTTCTTCAATACTTTGCTCCTCTACAATTATTCTCCTTATTGTATTCGATAGATCTGGAGAAAATAAAAGAGGAGGTTGTGGTGAAAATCCAAGACAGCTCTTCTTGAAGAAGAAATAAAGCTAAAGACGATCATTTGTTTGAAGCAAGTTCATTTAAAGACCAGGTTGATCGGCAAAACAACGACCAAATATGAAACACTTAGCAAAACAAATGAAGGTAATATGTCGTAAGCTTGATTTTTCCTTCACTTATGCTTGTGTTCATTAAGCGATTTGTTTTTGCAAGAGCAAACGCAAATCTTGAAACAGAGTAAAGTAAAAACTCGAAATTTGAGCGAGGATAAGGAGGCGGCTCTTGCTCAAAATATTGATGAAAAGATTCATGCTTTGAACAAGATGATCTTTGATATGGGATCAGGATCAAGCCTGCCTTCCTTAGGAGATCCAATAGAGAAAATAAACTATTTGGGTCAACTTCTAGAGGACCTTAAAGTTCTGCTCAAAACTACTCGGACGAATTATGCGAGCCCTAAAAGCAGCGTTGCAAGTGGAGTTAGTTTTGTTTTGGCAAACCTGAAAGCTTCCGACCCCTCCATAGATCTCCAAGCTGTTAAAGATGACTTCAACTGCCCACCTGAGGAGGCGACCAAGTTCATGGAAGAACTCAGGCCACTCGGAGATATAGTTGTAGAGGAGATGGAGGTCGAATCTCCGACAAAGCGATGGTTAAGTGGGAATATTTCTTAGAGTAGGTTCTGCAAGTGTAAAAATATTTGAATATCTATGAAAACTTACCTTTTATGTCATTGACAAAGCTTTTGTTTATCCTATTTGACTTTTTTAAAATTCTCAGTATATTTCCTAGCCCCATTTGCTTTATAGTAGAAGAACGCGTTCTTGTACAAGCGGTGAGCCAAGAAAGAGAATAAAAAGAGGTCATAACCATGTATGTGAGTTTTTAAGGTATGTTTGGACATGTAAGACAAAAGCGATCGTTCTTGATGCTAGGAAATCGGATGTGGTCGGGACTATGTATGATTTCGACTAGTTATAGATCTTTGTTTGTCATAATGGAAATACCAATCAAAAACACTATATATGGTCGGAAAAAGACTTTGTCAAACTTGACATAAGAAGAAATGCAAATATGTATGCAACAAATTAGAAGTGAACTTTGTTTATATCTATTGTCCCATAATATGGTCGGAACTAATGCTAAGACACGAAGGCATCGACACATTTCTTGAAAGCGTGTTCAAATTCACAGATCCGATCGTAGCGAGGATCGTAAGAAAAGAACCGTCGCTAGGAAGCTCCTTCCAGTGGGCAGGACCACGTGCGAAAAAGGAGAGACTTCGACTAGAAGGCTTTCCGTGTCCCGACCAGTAACCAGACAAGAATAGACCAGAATATTAAAATAATGAAGCATAATCTTCAGAATCGTAAGCATATCATTCATGAGATAGTTAGCTGTGTGGCGCTCTGATTACTCATTTTCTTTGAGAAAAGAGTGTAGTCGCGCGTGGGAATCATTTGAAGAAAAATGCTCACGACTAGGACCATAGAGTATCGAGATCCTTAAAAAGGATATCGAAGAAAAATGTCTTCTCGACCGGACTAACAATAATAAACGACTAGAATGTAGGTGTATATATATAAGCAAGGTTGCACTTCTTAATTAATTAATGAATTTAATGAAATTGAAATTGAAAGAAATGAAAGAATGAAAATTAAACATAGAACTTACGCAATTGATCGATGTTCCAAGAATTTGACAAAATTTGCCCATCGGACATAGCCGATCGTCTGGACGGAACTGGTCGGGTTACTTGACCACGGTGTAAGGACCTTCCCATTTAGGAGAAAGTTTATTGCGATTTGTTTGGCTCTGAATTTTCGAGAACGAGATCACCTCTGACAAAGGCTGCGGTACACACCTACGACTATGGTACCTTCGCATGGCTTGTTGGTAGGCTAGCGATCGTACAAGGGCTTGGTTTAAATGTTCTTCAAGAAATCGGCGTCGTCGAGTCGTCGTTCATTCGATCATTTTCGTCAAAGCGATCGATTCGGCGAGCCAATTTTGAGTTACGGAGGAAGCATAGCTTCAAAGACCATAAACCAAAAGAATGGAGTTTCACCGGTCGCACGATCGGTCGTGGTTCGAACGGCCCATAACACGTAGAGGAAGTTCTTTAACCCAAGCGCTGATCGTTTGATTAAGCGGTGAATACTCGGCGTTTGATCCTCGCATAAGGATACCATTAGCCGCTCAAGCGCTCCGTTGCTCTGCGGATGTGCAATGAAGCAAAATGAACTTTGACACCAAGCTCATCGCAGAATTCACGGAATTGATCTTTGGAGAATGGGAACCATTATGCGTGATGATCGATTGGGTACACCAAATCGCGTGATCACATTTTTGGAGAAATCTCTTAGCGGCCTCGGTTGTTATTTTAACGGTCTCGGCTTCAATCCATTTTGTAAACGTGTCAATCATGACGAAAAAATTGAAGCCCGGGTGCTCTTGGGAAAGGTCCCGAATGTCCGATCCCAGTTGCAAAAGGCCAAGAAAGAGGAATTGTTTGTAAGGCTTGTCTTTGGTGGTGTACTTATCGGCTATAAACTGACATTGTACACACTTCATCACAAGCTCTTTTGCATCATGAAGGGCAGTTGGCTAGTAATAGCCTTGCCGGAAGGCTTTACCGACCAGGGTTCTGTAGGAATGGTGTGCTCTATAGACACCTTCATGGATTTCGGTTAGCAATCTAATGCCATCCGTTTGAGATATGCATCTCATCAACACTCCATGAGATCCTCGTTTATACAAGGTACTTTCGATTAGAGTGTATGATTTGGCTTTTCGTGCTATACGATCAGCCTCTATATCATCTTCTAGAATTGTGTCATGCTGAAGATAATTGTAGATCGATGTCATCCAGTCTCTACCTTGATCGTGACAGCGCCAACCGTCAACGACCTGTGGAGCATCCATGTTCCCTTGATTAGTTTGTTCAACTTGCAAAGAATCATGTATGTTCTCGGAAGGCTCAACTACCGAGGGTGAATTGAGTTGCTCGAGAAAAACTCCGGGCGGGACGGTCGACCTCGTGGAGGCCATCCGTGCCAACTGGTCTGCCAGAAAGTTTTCCTTTCTAGGAATATGTTGGATCTGAAAACCGAAGAAGTGCTTTTCAAGTTTTCGTACTTCCGCCAGATAAGATGACATCTTGGTACTAGAGCATTGATACTCTTTCCCCACTTGATTCGCTACTAGTTGAGAATCGCCTTTCACTAGTAATCTGCGAATCCCGAGCGAACGAGCTGCTCGGAGTCCTGCCAGTAAACCTTCATATTCTGCCACATTATTGGTGGCGGGAAAATTAACCGGATGGCGTGCTTGATGTGTTCGCCCGATGAGGGATATCAAGACCACTCCACCCCGATCCTTGTAACATCAAGGAACCGTCGAAATACATTGTCCACTCGTGCGTGGTGTTAGTGACTCGGGTCCTTGGGTGGGTTCGAGGTTTGTCCATTCGGCAATGAATTCTGCTATTGCACGACTTTATTCTTGTTAAGTGAAATGAAATGGAGATCGAACGCCCTAGCTCGACCGCCCATTTGGCTATTCGGCCCCGATGATTCCTGTTTCAAGGACTTGACCAAGGGATATCCGGTAAATGCGACCACTTTGTGGGCTGAAAGTAGTGCCTTAGCTTCATTGAAGACATAAGGAGGTCATAGAGCAACTTTTGTACTGTGGGTATCTTTCCTTTGGTCCATGTAAGACTTAAGCTACGTAATAGACCCGTCGTTGGATATTATCCTTTCTACAACCAAGACACCGCTAAGCGCCTGTGGTGTTCTTTGCCACGTAAATTAGCAATGTTTCTCCGGTCTCGGAGAAACTAAAACCGGTACTTGTAAGGTACTTTTAAGTTCCTCAAAGGCATCGTTTGCCTCTTTAGTCCACTCAAAACTCCCATGTTTCGAAGAAGTTTAAAGAAAGGTAATCATTTTCCCCTAACCTTGCTATGAAACGACTTACTTACGCCATATAGCCGGTTAGTTTTGGACTTCCTTCTTCGTGGTGGGAGGGCGATCCGTCGATAGCATAATTTTTGCCGGATTTGCTTCAATACCTCTAGCGAAACTAGGAAACCGAGCGGTTTTCCAATGAAACTCGAACACACACTTTTCCTGGATTTAACTTGAGGTTATGTCTTCTCAAGTTATTAAAAGTTTCTTGTAAGTCGAGAATGTGGTCGCCAAATACAGTGGTCTTTACGACGGATCGTCAACATAAGCTTCTACATTCCGACCGATTTGTGGACTAAAGTTTTTGCATCAACTTTTGAAAAGTTGCACCAAGATTTTTGAGACCAAATGGCATCTTAATATAACAAGAAGTACCATATGGGGTGATGAAGGAAGTTTTCCTCATCTTCTTTACACATACTAATCTGGTGGTACCACGAATACGCATCTAAAAACTTAGTAACTTCGCACCCGTAAGTAGAGTCTACTAGTTGATCAATGCGGAAAGGGGAAAGTCATCCTTCGGACAAGCTTTATTAAGATCTGTAAAAGTCGATACACATTCGCCATTTCCCATTATTTTTCCTAACCATTACAGATTAGTAAGCCAACGTGGGTGGTCGACTTCACGAATAAATCCACTCGAGAAGCTTGTCAATCTCCGACCGATTGCTTCCTTCGATCGGGTGCAAAAGCGTCGTAGTTTCGCTTGATCGGTTTTTATCGCCGAGAGCAAACTCATGCTCGATCACCTCCCGGGACTCTGCATATCGGACGCTTGCAAGCAAACACGCCTTGATTTGCTCGGAGGAAGGAGACGAGCGACTCTTCCTATTTAGGGTCGAGTCTTGCCCCGACC
Source organism: Phyllostachys edulis (assembly GCA_036346405.1). Taxonomy (NCBI): domain Eukaryota; kingdom Viridiplantae; phylum Streptophyta; class Magnoliopsida; order Poales; family Poaceae; genus Phyllostachys; species Phyllostachys edulis. The sequence goes on along the minus strand of CM070552.1, from coordinate 41,925,534 downwards.
GAGAATCTTCTTGCGCGGTTGGATCTGGTTGTCCTGACCCATGTGACGACTTGACGCCGTCCGAGAAGCGCTTTTGTCGAGTAGTACCTCCTTGGTCCGGTCGGATGGTTTGGGCGTCATCTTTGGCTTCGAGTGCTTGACTCGCATGGGAGACGGATTAACCTCTCTCGGTCGGAAGTTCATCAACCAAAGGCAAAGGATTTCGATCGCATCGTAGTTTCATTTTCTCGATCTCCTCGAATTGTGATGACTCCTTCGCCCCGCATTTTCAAACTTTGATAACCGTAATGCGTGGCTATCAAGAATTTTGCTAATCCGGTCGATCGAGGATTCCGTTGTATGCGGATTCAAGTTTACTACATCAAACGGATCTTCTCTGCTCGAAATTGTCGTTTTCCAAACGCCACCTATAAGGAAACTTGTCCTATCGGCTTAGCGGTAGAACCCTAACTATGCCATGAAAAGCATATTTCATGTGTTTCACCTTTGACATGGGAACACTGCATTTCTTCTAAAGCTCCTACAAATAATATATTCAATGAACTACCCCATCCACTAAGACCCGATTAACCCGACAATTATTAATAGTTGGTTCAACGACGATGGGGAACCTACCCGTCGAGCCGATGGGATGGTGCGTCGTCTTTCTTTCAAGGAAATTATGTGTCCGACCACTTCGAGTGCTTGATTACGCTTGGAGATTCGACGAGGTTGACCTCCCGCTCCATGGTCTTCAGATGACGTTGGACTAAAGATGAAGAAGATCCTCCAAAATCATGTTGATTGTGTGTTGGGGATCCCTGTACTCCATCTCCTCGCCGCCATCCTTGTCCTTTTGGAGCCTCGTTCTCCATGTTCCTCAGATTGCCGAAATGGTCCTTACCCGCATAATAATCCTCCGCTTTCTTCCGCCAGACACGACAAAAGCAGATCATGCCCTCGTCACTGGTGA